>JAXGFM010000014.1:26002500-26527500 GCA_039880935.1 Streptanthus diversifolius | reverse complement strand
AACCCTAAACCCTAAACCCTAAACCCTAAACCCTAAACCCTAAACCCTAAACCCTAAACCCTAAACCCTAAACCCTAAACCCTAAACCCTAAACCCTAAACCCTAAACCCTAAACCCTAAACCCTAAACCCTAAACCCTAAACCCTAAACCCTAAACCCTAAACCCTAAACCCTAAACCCTAAACCCTAAACCCTAAACCCTAAACCCTAAACCCTAAACCCTAAACCCTAAACCCTAAACCCTAAACCCTAAACCCTAAACCCTAAACCCTAAACCCTAAACCCTAAACCCTAAACCCTAAACCCTAAACCCTAAACCCTAAACCCTAAACCCTAAACCCTAAACCCTAAACCCTAAACCCTAAACCCTAAACCCTAAACCCTAAACCCTAAACCCTAAACCCTAAACCCTAAACCCTAAACCCTAAACCCTAAACCCTAAACCCTAAACCCTAAACCCTAAACCCTAAACCCTAAACCCTAAACCCTAAACCCTAAACCCTAAACCCTAAACCCTAAACCCTAAACCCTAAACCCTAAACCCTAAACCCTAAACCCTAAACCCTAAACCCTAAACCCTAAACCCTAAACCCTAAACCCTAAACCCTAAACCCTAAACCCTAAACCCTAAACCCTAAACCCTAAACCCTAAACCCTAAACCCTAAACCCTAAACCCTAAACCCTAAACCCTAAACCCTAAACCCTAAACCCTAAACCCTAAACCCTAAACCCTAAACCCTAAACCCTAAACCCTAAACCCTAAACCCTAAACCCTAAACCCTAAACCCTAAACCCTAAACCCTAAACCCTAAACCCTAAACCCTAAACCCTAAACCCTAAACCCTAAACCCTAAACCCTAAACCCTAAACCCTAAACCCTAAACCCTAAACCCTAAACCCTAAACCCTAAACCCTAAACCCTAAACCCTAAACCCTAAACCCTAAACCCTAAACCCTAAACCCTAAACCCTAAACCCTAAACCCTAAACCCTAAACCCTAAACCCTAAACCCTAAACCCTAAACCCTAAACCCTAAACCCTAAACCCTAAACCCTAAACCCTAAACCCTAAACCCTAAACCCTAAACCCTAAACCCTAAACCCTAAACCCTAAACCCTAAACCCTAAACCCTAAACCCTAAACCCTAAACCCTAAACCCTAAACCCTAAACCCTAAACCCTAAACCCTAAACCCTAAACCCTAAACCCTAAACCCTAAACCCTAAACCCTAAACCCTAAACCCTAAACCCTAAACCCTAAACCCTAAACCCTAAAACCCTAAACCCTAAACCCTAAAACCCTAAACCCTAAACCCTAAAACCCTAAACCCTAAACCCTAAAACCCTAAAACCCTAAACCCTAAACCCTAAACCCTAAACCCTAAAGTATTTTATTTTATATTTTTAAATCATATTGAAAAATATTTTATGGATCAAATAAATTGTTAGAAATATTATTTCCCCAAAAGTTAACTGTATGTATGATAAACACTGATTCAAAGTTCAAGCATACGATAATGGCCCAGGACGATTCAGTTTGTGTATATGATATGGAACAAATATTGTGAGCCCAAATATAGTTTTTGTATAAGGTATGTGTCAAACATTTTGGGCCCAAATATTGTTGCGCTTAAGCGAATATTAATATATCAATAAAAAGGTAATTAGACCCAGAAGTTGGAAATAAGAGGAGACTTATCCGAACCCAACACAGAGATGGATGTGGGACCCGCGAATGAGGAAAATGGGACATCTTTCCTCATTACAGAGAAATGGTGGGAGCCGATCGACAGATGAGAGAGTCGGTGAAGGACTACGACGTTTGGCCATGAAAACTATTCACACACAGACCCGCCCACCCACCCACTTATATATCCTCTTTATCCCAAAATCGAAAATCCAATCTTTTCCTCATCAAAATTCAAGCTAAACTAACTGTATATCAAAATATGAAAATTAACATCTGGGACTCGACCATGGTCCGGCCCGCTGCCGAGACCCCCTCCACTTGCCTGTGGAACTCCAACGTCGACCTCGTCATCCCCAGATTCCACACCCCCAGCGTCTACTTCTACAGACCCACTGGCGCCTCCAATTTCTTCGACCCCCAGGTCATGAAGGAAGCCCTTGCCAAGGCCTTGGTCCCTTTCTACCCCATGGCCGGCCGCTTGAAGAGGGACGACGATGGTCGTATCGAGATCGACTGCAACGCCGCCGGCGTTCTCTTCGTCGTCGCCGATACTCCCTCCGTCATCGATGATTTTGGGGACTTCGCTCCCACCCTCAATCTCCGCCAGCTTATTCCCGATGTTGATCACTCCCCCGGCATTCATTCCTTTCCGCTTCTCGTTTTGCAGGTCCGCTTCCCTTTTAAATATACTGTGTTATTGGAACCTGAACATGTCTGTCTATTGTTAAACTTAGGATATAGTTCCTTCACTCGATTTAGTTAGTTTCTCGCCCACTTGCCTATTTTATGTTGATAGTAGCAGTGAGGGAAAAATTGGCTCTTTTGTTTTCGGTTTCCACTTTTGTCTTCAATACTCGATCTTCATCCGATTCGGGCTTGATGTAGGTGACCTTTTTTAAATGTGGTGGAACTTCCCTTGGTGTTGGCATGCAACACCATGCGGCAGATGGTTTCTCTGGTGTCCATTTCATCAATACGTGGTCTGATATGGCCCGTGGTCTTGACCTTACCATTCCACCCTTCATTGATCGTACCCTCCTCCGCGCTAGGGACCCGCCTCAGCCGGCTTTCGATCATGTTGAATACCAACCTGCCCCCAGCATGAGGATCCCTCTCGATCCTTCTAAATCAGGCCCTGACAATACCACCGTCTCCATCTTCAAATTATCGCGCGACCAGCTTGTTGCTCTCAAGGCTAAATCCAAGGAGGATGGGAACACAGTAAGCTACACCTCGTACCAGATGTTGGCAGCTCATGTGTGGAAATCAGTAGGGAAGGCGCGCGGGCTTCCGGACGATCAACAGACCAAACTGTACATTGCTACCGATGGAAGGTCAAGACTGCGCCCGCAGCTGCCCCCTGGTTACTTTGGCAACGTGATATTCACTGCCACGCCACTGGCCATTGCAGGGGATCTGCTATCAAAGCCAACATGGTATGCTGCAGGACTGATTCATGATGTTTTGGTTCGCATGGAAGATAACTATCTGAGGTCAGCTCTTGACTACCTGGAGATGCAGCCTGATCTATCAGCTCTGGTCCGCGGTGCACATACCTACAAATGTCCAAATTTAGGAATCACCAGCTGGGCCAGATTACCCATTTACGATGCAGACTTTGGTTGGGGCCGTCCCATATTTATGGGACCTGGTGGAATTCCATACGAAGGTTTGTCGTTTGTGCTACCAAGTCCTACTAATGATGGCAGCTTATCCGTGTCCATTGCTCTCCAATCTGAGCACATGAAACTGTTTGAGAAGTATTTGTACGAGATATGACACATAGAAGCGGCAGAAGAAAGTCCCTCCTTTTTCCCCACTTAAGATGCTATAAAAACTTCTGAGATGAATGGGGCTTTTTGCTTATTGTCGCAGATTCATTATCCTGTCTTTTAGAGGGTACAACAAGTTATGTCCACATAAGTTGTGCTTATGGTCTGTAACATTTGGATCGGTCATATATGAACTTTTGCTTTTATGTTTATACTGATGATAAGTGTTGTCCTAGGACGCATGCCTTGATAGTTTGGTATCCGATTGAGTTATGTGATGCATCATCCACTCTCTTGTCAGTTTTCCTGCAATAAGTAATAATTATGTTTTGTAACTTTCTGTGTTAGTGGTCCGATAGTCAATGTTTATATACGCCCGTAAAATTCGGCCTAATTCTTGTGAAATTTTGGGAGAAGCCAGAGCTCATTTGAATAAAGTTAGAGAAACTTTTAAATTTTGAAGTAAATTAATGAAATGCCTCTAAAATTAGAGGGTGTGTTCAAATATGATTGAGAAAATTTGGAGTGATTTAATTTATAATTAGTGTTTAGATAATTTTAGGTGAATTAAGAAAATTGTTATGATTTTAATTATAACACTCTAGAATTCTATTTAAAAACAATGGATTTAGATTTTTTATATTTTAAATTAAAAAACTCTACCAAAACATTTTTTATTTGTCTGCACTTTGTAATTTTAATCATTAATAAAATTTACAGAAAATGAGTTGACTTCTGTAATTCTTTGACCTTGCCGTGCACAGTCCACTACATCCTACCATGCTTGAATTTGCAATATTAAAAGTACGAACATATGGACTTGAAAAGCTAATAAAAGTTGTTTTCAAGGGCTCGGATATGTTTCTCATTCGATAACGCCAGGTTTATTTCTCTATGTTGTGTAATAGAAGACTTAAACTCGGATACATGACTTATCAAAGTTACCAAGGGATCATAAATAGTATATGCGTACATGTCTATAAGTTTTACTTCTAACAGAAAATGTGAAAGTGAGTAAAAACACATTAGTGAAGTTAACTTCCACGATGTAGAGCATGATAACCTAAGATAACATACCTGGATCACTTGATTCTCTTCTGTCCTCTCGAGCACGAACTTTACATATCTTGCAGCTAATATGTAATTTGGCCTGAGTATTATTTGGCAATTAGTTGAATGAAGTTCAAACATATGATGATGAGGAAACAAATCGCATTGAAGATAGGTTCAACTATCTCAAGCAATGCCACATTATGTTCAAGATCTGCCGCTTTCGCTGTCCTTTCACCAGCAATTCTTTACATTGTTCGTGAATATGTAGCACATGAATCAACAAAGATTTTCTAACTTTTCTTTCCCGAAGAAAGAAGAACATTATTTAAGCAGAGAAAGCCAAGTAGCCAACACTCAGCGATTAACACCATACTAAGTTGGATGGCCTATTTGAAATATAAACAAGTGATAGTAGCACTGGACCCAAGAATCCCGTCTTACCTGAATTCTAACAAGTGATGTGGAAGCCCTATGCTCTAGTTCCCTTTTCCTTTCCATGGCAGCCTGTCTTAGAAAGGGAAATTCCTGTAAAACAATTTTGTTTTGTAATTATTCCATTTAAAGAGTTTCCAAAATAATGAGATGATACATTTCTCCACAAAAGCTATCCTCTACACTAATAACTTAACGAAGAATACGGTTGCTTTAACCTAACACGCGAATAACATTCTCACTGCCATGGGAATACTCCAGCAGTTCTTTAGAAAGCAAAACCTAGACAAACAGAACAGAAAGCTCCAGAGACAAATTCGCTATTCGATAAAGATAATAATATGAAATCATGTTATATCTTTATTTGCTTCTAGGTTTGTGCTGGACTTTCATCCCGTCTTCAAGAAATCAAGGCATAACATCCACAGTTGGAAGAGCTTCTCACAACAGAGGTAAGATTTAAAAGTTTGATATTCTTTTGATCCAGATAAGAAAAAGTAAAAGTGGTACTTGAAGGTGTTTAGTGGTCCTATTTTTATTTCTTCATTTTTATTGTAATTGCAAGAGCTTAACCAAGTCATATGAAACTAGAATTAGACAATTGCAAAAAAGTTTGTCAGCTTCTAAAAGTGAAGTGACGAAAGTAGAGTCAAGCATGGTTGAGGCACTAGCAGCTAAGAACTCAGATACAAGTACTTGTCAGCGCAATGGATGCCTTGGAATATCAGGCTGCGCTGAAAGATGGAAATTTGTCGTCTCTCCAAGTTTCTAGGCCGCCTCTTATTGGCTCATAATTTTTTTGTGTGTATAACATTTAATGTTTTAACTATAATTGCTAGAACAAAATATATTAAACAAAAACTACCAAATTCGTAACGACATTAGCCTGGGTCATGATATATAGCCTTCATCGAGTCTTCATCTCTTCGATCAAATTTCATTGGCACTACCTGGAATAGAAAGGCAAGAAACACAGATCAAAGTTGCCGGTCCAAAGCATGGTTTTCTATAAAGATGTTTTTTGGTGACAAACCCTTAGATTACATGTCCTAAATCTCCCATCAACTTGAGATGTTGAAGAGAGTCCTCTGAGCCTCGGAAAGGAACGAGCCCATTTTAGCTGGAATAAATTATACTTTTTGAAAAATTAGCAAGATGTAAAGGAGCCACTAGATACCAATGTTAAACCCAACTCACCTAGCTGCTGCACAAAATAATTATAGCGGTTCATTGTGATTCATGGAACCGGCTACCATATATATTTTCAAATTGCTTGCAGTCACAGAATATCATTTGGCCATCATTAGCTGGAAGTATGACATGTATCTTTTACAAAATGTATGGTATAACATGATTTCATGCCCATAAAAATTTTAAGTGTTGTTGATTTTGGTTTATTTTAGAGGTACAATTATGTGTTGTTGATTTTTGGCTATTTTGTAGATTTATATTTTTGAAAAGATTTCGGTTTTTTTTTGTCAACAAATATTTCGGTTTATGTAGATTATTTTTAAAGAAATTTCATTTTCTGTTCGGTTTTGTATAATTAGAAAATTAAAATTTTAATGACAATAAATTGACTAACATAAATTTAAATATATCATATATGCTAAAATGAACGAAGAGTGAAATACTCAATTACTCATGATATATTTTTAACACTGCGAAAATTAAACGATTGCGTTTTATTGCTTTTGCTCTTTGACTCTTCATCTCAGAGCTCGCATTCCCATTCGCATTCGCATTCGCCCCAAGTCTGAAGGTCGTCGTTCATCTCAATCTCGATGGAAGAACTGCCGATGGCGGGCCACGACCCCCAAGCTCAGGTTAAGCAGCAGAAAGCCGCCGGTGTTGGTATACTTCTTCAGATTATGATGCTCGTCCTTTCCTTCGTTCTCGGTCATGTCCTCCGCCGTCACCGGTTCCACTATCTTCCTGAAGCTAGCGGTTCGCTTCTCATTGGTAAACCTTATTCTTTCTCTCGCTCTCTCTCTTCCCTTTTGCTCTTTTTAATTTCTCCTCCCCCTAGCTGCTTATTCCGTCGTAATTTCAGGTTTAATCGTCGGTGTACTTGCTAATATCTCCGACACTGAGACTAGTATTAGGTTTGCCCCTTCGCAATTTCTCCTGGGTTTTCCTTTGCTCGTTTCCTCGCTTACTTTTTTTTTTCGATTTTATGTGTCAGGACGTGGTTTAATTTTCACGAAGAGTTCTTCTTCTTGTTTCTGTTGCCGCCCATCATATTATATCCTTTCTGCATTATAATACTCTTTTTAGTGCCAAAAATGTTTGCAAGCATTATATCTTGATCCCCAAATTTGCTATTCAGAGTTTCATTTTCCTTGACATCATTATTTGAACCCAGTCAGGTTTCAGTCTTGAACCTGTAAGTGCTAATCCTTCTTTCTTTTCCATCATATGTAAATTCCCCTACTTCCGACTGTATAAACAATGGCTGACTTAATGGCTTTTCTTAATATATTTCTTTTTATGGGTGCAGAAACCATTCTTCTCTAACTTTGGAGCCATTGTTACCTTTGCTATCATCGGAACTTTTGTCGCTTCAGTTGTGACTGGTGGTCTAGTGTAGGGATCATAAGCCTCTTGCTTATCCTAATAGGTTCTTTGTTTGATTGAATTTCGCATGTCCTGTACCCTTATCTGGTTTTCCCGCTTTTGCAGTTATCTTGGCGGCTCTATGTATCTCATGTATAAACTTCCATTTGTTGAGTGTCTTATGTTTGGTGCACTTATATCGGCTACGGACCCTGTCACTGTACTGTCTATATTCCAGGTGCTTCTGCTTTCCATATTATTATCAGTTTGATCTCTAAGTGCAATATGTTAGTTGATGATGACACCGGAAGATTGAAGTATTATTAAAAGACATCATTTTTTCTAAATGATGCCCTACATTCTGATGAACATTTATTTTGTAAATTCTGTTTGCAGGAACTGGGCACCGACGTTAACCTGTATGCTTTGGTCTTTGGAGAATCCGTTTTGAATGACGCTGTGAGTGTTTATTTACCTGCTGCGAAATTGAGCTCTTCGTTTTAGGTATACAATATGCAACATAAAACTCAGAACACTAACTCCATCAAATGGGTTTTCGTGTATGCGGTGTGGCTCGTAGATGGCAATATCATTGTACAGGTATGCAAACCACATTATTTTTTATTTTTTTCTTTTAGATACCTTTTAAGCAAAGTTTAAAAAAACAACAGAAAAACTCTCTATGCAGAACAATGTCCTTAGTAAACCGCCAGTCCTCGTCTGGGGAACATTTTCTCATGGTGGTGATCAGGTTTCTTGAGACTTTTGCCGGCTCAATGTCTGCAGGTCTGTCTGCCCTGACACCGTTCTGACCCTTCATCACAGTTTTTAATAATAGGCTCATAAATGTTCGTCATATACCAAACTAAAGGCACTATTAGTGAAACAATCAATGAAAAACCAAACTAAAGCCACTATTAGGGAACCAATCAATGAAGACTAGGTATCTTTCCGAGGATTCATACAACCAAAATGACCAATAACTCGATCTGAAATGGTTGTCTCATTCCCCTTGGATCAGGAAATCTTGTTTTTCTTGGAAATTCTTAACTATTACATATACATCTACATATGTAAGACCTGTTTTTTTCTCTATATATCTGTCTTTCCCCTTACCTTTACATGAAGCATAATGTATTCTATTATTTGCTTTATTCTCTTTTCTCCCAGACAAAGATAGTTCTGCCAATGGGATTAGACAATAACTTTTAATTGAGTCCCTCACTTACCTCGTATTACTTTAAAATACTGACAGCCTTAAAACTGTTCTGCAGGGATTGGGGTTGGATTTACCTCAGCTTTCATATCCTTCCTTGATTCCTCTTTTTGCTTATTAGATGTTACATGTCTAACTGTATTGTGAAACCTTAACTCAGAACACCTTTTTAAGTATGCAGGATTGGATACCGAGAAGTAAGTGCCTCGTATTTTCTTAACTCTGTCTACACTGCTGTATTTTTATAGTGAATACTCTCTAAGCATCTTGTTATGTCTCTGCTTTCTTTTTCTCTACCTCAGTCTTCAGAACTTGGAGTGTTGTCTCTTTGTGCTTTTCCCGTATTTTTCGTAAGCAGACGAAACCACTCTTAACATCCTCTCGGTACTCATGGAACACTTCTTTCCCCTAATGTATTTTGGTTGTGCTGTCAGATACATGCTAGCTGAAGGTGTTGGTCTCTCCGGTATTGTGTCTATACTCTTCACAGGAATTGTAATAGCCGAATCATTGTAGTTTTCACATCTTAGTTGATGCTAATATATATGGCAAGACATATTCACGAAGCCTAATACAGCGCTACTGTAGGTTATGAAGCGCTACACTTTCTCAAATCTCTCAGAAGCCTCGCAGAGTTTTGTGTCTGCCTTTTTTCACTTGATATCCTCGCTGGCAGAAACTTTCACGTAAGTCCAGATCAATAGCATCTCATTGCTATATAATAATTTCGACGCTTAAAACACAGTGGGATTGATATTGATTTGCTTAATACTTTTCTAGGTTCATTTACATGGGATTTGATATTGCCATGGAGCAGCATAGCTGGTCCCATGTTGGGTTTATCCTTTTCTCTATTGTATCCTCGTTCGCTGATTGTGTGTGATTGTACGCATTGTTTGCTAGTGTTATTTATCCTTGACTTTTCATTTTGCTTCTGCGTACTTTCATGACTGACATCAGTTGTTTATTGGCGTGGCCAGGTGACTGATATCACTTACCAATGCTTTTTTAGTTCCTGACTGATCGCTTCATTAAGGTCCTTACTGATCAATTCATTATATGTCTTTGCAATGCTTTTATCACGCAGGGCTGTCAATGTGTTTGGGTGTGCATATTTGGTCAATTTAGTTAGAAAGGAGCACCAGAAGATACCTATGAAGCACCAAAAAGCTCTTTGGTATAGTGGTGAGATGAGTTATTCGTTTTTGTTCTTGTCTCCTAATTTCCATTTCTATATCTACGCAGTATCAAGATTTGTACACATTTTGGTACATCGATAGGGCTTCGAGGGGCAATGGCGTTTGCGCTTGCACTTCAATCGCTTCATGACCTACCAGAGGGTCACGGCCAAATCATCTTCACTGCAACCACAACCATTGTTGTTGTCACAGTAAGTTTTGTATTATCTCCATGAAGCATCTATGTTCTTTTCATTTCCAACGGTAGTATACATAACGCTTTAAGAATCTGCAAGAATTAGAGAATAATACATAGGGTTGGTTTCTTATCCATGGCAGTAATATTTCAGGTTTTACTAATAGGAGGTTCGACAGGTAAAATGTTGGAAGCTTTGGAAGTTGTAGGTGATGATCTTGACGACTCCATGTCTGACGTAAACTCTCGGTGATCTAATCTATAATACCTTTGTATTATATTTGTCTATGTCCTTTTTTAACGAAACCCAGATACGTGGTCAGGGATTTGAAGAGAGCAATCCTCGGTACATCCCTCCTCCGTATAGCATTGGAGCTTCATCTGACGAGGATACGTCATCCTCAGGAAGGTTCAAGATGAAACTGAAGGAGTTTCACAAAAGGTAAGAGTAAGAAAAAGGCTTAGTATGTTTTCCTGAGTTGAAAGTGTTCTTGCATTTCTTGGGTCTCACTTAACAAAACTTTGCAGCACTACGTCATTCACCGCGTTGGACAAGAATTTTCTTACACCGTTCTTCACAACTAACAGTGGAGATGGAGATGGAGATGGTGGAGAGGACAAGTAGCACGGAAAGTCCGGTGTATATATGTGATCCAGGCCAAGTTATGATAAATGTTCACATGCAAATGCGTATGTAGGATGATGACCTCTCGCAAAATGCCCGGTATAAAGTTGACGATCTCTAAAATATTTCCAATGAATGATAAATATGTATTATCTGTTGTACAAACACGTGCATGTCAATAAACAATTACCAGAAGAAACTGAGCTCATGTTTGGGGGTGAACATAAGCATGCTCTCACCAAAATACTCGAAAAGAGGAAATAGAAAGTTGTCTACGTCAGTGCCCAGAGCAGCTGAAGTCCTCGGAGCAATGTGCCTTCCAACTGGCGACTGTTGAGGAACTGCGGAAAAACCTACTGTGGTTACGTGCATCTGCATCTGTGTGGAGCTCATGTGCATAATTCCCTCTGCAGATATCTTCTTCAGTGGAGGTTGATGAGTTAAGTTGTCACTACTTGCTTTGCGTTTACCTTTCCAAAGGAACAAAACGAAAAACTCAGGCAGTCTTACCTATTGGGCGTCCCTGTATCTGAGTTTGGAACCAAAAGAAAGAAAGATGAGATAAGAGTTTATACTCTGCCTGGGATTGGTGAGCTTTCCATCTGTTTTCCAGACAGCACGAGTTGGAGGAGACAGCAGTGTCTGAGATGTTTTAAGCCGTTCGTACAGGCATCGACCCGCTGCGACCTATAAACAGTTACATGTTTTATATGCTTTGCACGAGATTAAAAGCAAACAAATTACTTAATATCTGTATCAAGGTAGAAAGCATACTCACCATTAACACTCCATAAACGAGCCAAGCCCCGTGCCTCTTTGCCAAGTCCTTTTGCTTCTCAGGTACCATTTCAGGTAAAAGAAGTAGCAAATACGGCTCCATGTTTGGGAGAACAACAAAGCGAACCTAGACAAAGGTGTAAAGCAGGAAAAGTACTTACGGATGACCAAATCCTAGGGTAAGAAAGAACCCTTTAAACATATCTAACCACCCCCAAAAGATTAGGTTCAATTGCAGGTTTGATAACCCCATCGAGGATATTAAATCGTGCTTCTACTGATTTAAGCTTATGCTTTCTTATGGGAAATCCTAGACTCGCATACTAAATTGTTACTCTTCCTCATATTAATCAAACATCCAGAACAAATACCACGTTAAGCCCAAGGGCTACCATCCCTTGAATTGCTCCATAGTGTTGTGGTAGTGCCTTGGTTGGGTCCAAAAAAGTATGAAGCAGTGATCTTGTAACACGTGGCAGAAAGGTGTGATAAACGTGTCCAAACCTGTAAAAAAGGTTCACTGATATGAATGCAGGTTATGCTACATATCATACACCTATCATTCGTGTGTAATCCTAATCTATATGAAGGTAACTGTAACATGTCCCATTTTCCAAGGATGGAATATGCCAAATAAACCCTCAACATTGACAACAAAGGAAAAGGATCTCGATGACACAGCAGTAGCGTGATTCTACAAGATTCTTGAAATCAGTGTAACATTAACCTTTTGCATGTTGAAGCCAGTGTACTGTCTGTGAAGTTTCTCAAGTCCCAGTAATTGTCAGATAACCTTTTTCCTAAGCGCTTGGCAATGAGGCAAGTAATAACAGAAGGCACCAACTGATGCAGCTGAACAGACAGAGACACCATGAGGAGTGGAAGGGAGAATGAAGAAACAAGGAGAAACAGGTGCTACAATTGGAGTTGCAGGATATGGCAACAAAACTTACATATGGTTCAATATGTACATGAGGGTTATGAAGGAGACTTCTAGCAAGGCGCATCAAAGCCGACAAGATTGGATAATTATCCATGTTCCTCACAATCTGGAGAAATTGTAGGTGCAAAAAAAGTAGTCAAAAATGTGGTAGAAGAAGTCAAGTTAAGACAAAACCCCAATACTTGAGATGGTGGATTACAAACACAACCTCTTTAGCTATGAAACAAGTGAAAAAAGGAACGAACGGGTGGAGCCCTGGGTCAGTTTCCAGGCTGGCGAGTGCTTGTCTGAAGACGGTGGAACCAGGTAAAGTCAAAGCCCACTCCGTGACTTTATCGAGGTAAATCTTCACCGGGAGCAAGAAAGGAGAATAAAGCCTCAAAAATAGAAGAAAAGTGAAAGACAGCAGCTCAGACAGAGTAAATCACCTGAAGCTCCTTAGACAGCACATGTCTAGCAGCAGGTAGCCCATCTTCTTTATACTCGGATCGTTTTAAGTCAGATATGGCTACAAATTCTCAGTGAATAGCTGATGCATATTCTTCCAAAAGACAACATGCCAAGAAAGGTTTACAAAAGAATAATACCTTGCACAGGAGAATTTTGTGGAATCGAAGGTTGAATACCATCAATTGCCAACCAATGAGAGGTAATAGAGGCATCAGGAGGTGCATGTGGTAGAGGAGCTTCGATAAGCTGCAGAAAAGAGCAGAAAAAGGAAGCTAAATAAACAACAACATTCATGATTTGATGATCTTCTTGCCCAACCACCTTCGCTCACATTTTTGAGCTCGACATCGTTGTCATCTAAGAAGTATAGATATCTGTGCTGAGGAGCTCTCTTGAACCGCACAGTTTGCGAGGAACCAAAGCCGGAAGTAGGCTAAGAGAAAAAGAAGAAGAACATGAAGATTTAAGGGTCAAAATCAAGGTCAACTTTTACGAAATCGGGAGAAGAGAAAACATAAATATAAAAAACCTCTAGATTCCTGAAATGAAGGGCCAAATCGACATCATGAGCCATCAAAGTGGTCCGGCGAGCATGGCGCATGTACTTGATAGCTTCCTGAAGATGGGAGAGATTAAGGGAAGAGTAAAGGAGGAGAGAGGCAAGTAAAAAAAATGGTAGTACCTGCATAACCTCTCGGACGCGGTACTCGACATCGGGAGCAAGAGCGGCAGAGACTTCCGGTGAAAGAGTTGAAAGTCCAATGCTCTGAGCAATCACTTCAATGGATTCCTTTGTCACCATCCCTTTTCCGTGGTTGCACCCCTTTTTCCTTCCTTTCCAGCTCTTCGACTGTTACCTTATTTTATTATTCAATCTATTGGGCTTTCTTGAATGGGCCGATTTGAGCCCATCACTTGTTGACTAAACACTGATGGTCATTCTTAGGTCGCGATTATGCTATTGGGCTTGCTTAATTTTGATGTTGGACGTCGTTGTAAAGATGATCCGGACTCTTGCTTCTGTTGTGTGCATATCTCTGTTGAATAAAATCTCTTTGTACGTATTTTGCATATTTTCGCTGGTTTTGGTTGAAAAGATGTATGTACAAAAAGGTGTTTCCGACGATGTCTCTTGCAGAACAGAGCATGTTTCAAGGACGACACAATGCATTTACCTTCTCCTGTCTCTATGTAGATAATCAATGAGGTTTTGACCGGCTTTCACTCCGAACCTCTTATTGATTCAATGAACCGTACAAAGATTCTTCTTTGGCATTCGCGTCCTCCATTCTTCATTTGCGTTCCACGCTCTTCGGATCTGCCGTTGAGATGTGTAAGATCTTGTTATGGAATTTGGTTAAAGTCTGCCGGTTGCCAATGCTTATATATGTAATGCCGACTGACTGAATTTGCTGGTAGAGGTGTGCCTACGCATCAAGAGAAATGAATGGCTCAGTATTTACTGTTACATGATAGTCTTCTAAATGACAAATGAGAGGAGAAAGCACGAAGTACCTCATTAGCTTCATCCAAAGCACTAGTGGATTCATCCAGGAGAGCCAGCTTTGGCTGAGACAGCAATAATCGTGCAAAAGCGAGGCGCTGCTGCTCACCAAGTGAGAGCACACTGTACCACTCGTGTAACGAATCAAGACCACCAAAGCGATCCACTATATGTCCAAGACGAGCATTCTCTAGAGTCCGCATCAGATCATCTGTTCACGGCTTATTACACTTGTCCATTCCATCATCTCTTTTCAGAAGAGGCGGTGAACCTGACACAATCAATGCATTTTCTTAAAGTTCGAATGGTTTCCGACTTGGGCTAAGAAATCGCTCTGCACATCTCCATCGTAGTTCTTGCATGCCCAAACGTAACCCCCCTCACTTTTCATGGCATAAGCAACAATATCATCTATCAAACGATGCTCATACCTGGAATTCATGAGCTTTGTAAACAATGTTTGCCTGGTGTACTGGAAGAGAATTTAGCTAATAACATGCACAACTCACCATATCCCAGCAGCTTCAAACTTGGATCTCCAGTTAGTTTCATAAACTTTTTGGAATATATCCTTGAATCTTGAAACAATAAAATGTAATGTCAGGGCAGCACGACGAGATACCAAATAAATTTTATAACAAGAAGCATAGAGGCCAGTTAATTCACACCTTCCGTCATATATTTTGAGGATGGTGTTTTTTGTGGAGAGGTAAAGTGGCCATTTTTTTGGTAAGCTGTGTACATCGAGGACTCAGCAAAAGCACGGATAAACTGTTCAGTAATAAAAAAAGACCGTCATATCAACTATATACTCTGTAAGTGACCCAGGTAATATAGACCTGAAGGAGGGGAGGAGAAAATATATCAAGCACTCTTTCAATAATATCTACCTCATCGGTGTTATACATGGCCAAAGCAACACCTCCAGCACCAGTGAAAATGAAGACTTCGAATTCTGTCTTCCCGGAAGATCCACTTGGCTCTGCAAACATAAGAAATGCCATGTAAAAGTGAATGAAAAGAAAAAAGAAACAAAAAGCCTCAAAACTTCCACATGTAAGTAACTTCGTGTGACAATGATCCCAAACTTGCAATAATGATAATCCTTAAAAGATAAGTCGTGTAAGTTGTTAATCGACTGTACTGGAGACTGAAGTGTGCCTATTTGCTCCACATATAGCTTCTCTAACAGTGTGTTCTGAATGAGGCGCGTACCCAACGTAGGAAATGAATGAAATAGACTAGTGCTCAGATTTACCTCTAACTATACAGGTAAGTTTTCACCCTTTCATACTTTCAGTTACAATATCAAATAACAGGATGAGGAGATTTACCAAACGTCAGTTTCAGTCTTCCTCGTTCATTAACAATGATATCAGTAGCTCTATACTGATCACCAAAAGCATGCCTTCCAATACAGATTGGTTTCGTCCATCCTGAAGAAAAGAAAGTGGAGGGATTTGTTGTGGCTCTACATGCTACAATCACAGAAAATGGCTAGCCCATAAAAAACTGCAGATGTTGACAAACCTGATACAATGCGAGGGATGTTCCTGCAAATGATAGGTTCCCTGAAAACCGTGCCTGCAAAAATAACAATAATATTCGAGCTTGGAAAGTGACGAGAGGGAATTGCCCCAGTTTTAGGAGAACAAACAGACCGTTTAAAATGTTCCTTATAGTTCCGTTAGGACTCCTCCACATTTTTTTCAGACCGAACTCCCTAACTCGAGCTTCATCTGTTGTTGGAAAGTGATTTTCGAAAGCAAACAGTGGTTAGTACGTCAAAATAAGTACACTCTGCACAGGTCCGATGATGCCAAGACATACCCGGAGTAATCGTCGCACACTTGATTGCCACGTTATACCTTCACATGCAAAAAAAACAAAAAACAAATTTTGATGTGTGAAGGGGAGCTTGGACATAGGAACAACATCAACATTAAGAATAGAAGAGCGTCAGAAAGGATGAAGAATAACATGAGACGCTTTGAGATTGGAAGGTTAAGTTAAAAGGATGAAGCCTGAGAGAAAAGCATACTTTAGAGTAGCTTCAGCACTCTGTAGTAACCTTATCATCAGTAGAATCGCGGTTAGGCAGTCCGAGATCAAAGTATTTGATATCCAACTCCAGGAAGGGGAAAAATAAGCTGTGGAATAATATCCAAAGTATTTAATTTACAAGACAACGGTGATATGAAGCTAAGAGTGATAAAAAGGTCCAAGCTTTAACCTTGTCTTTAATGAATTTCCAGATAACTCGAGTCATCTCGTTCCTCGTGTGCACAACAACAGAGTATTTTAGTATAGCACCAAAAATAAGAAAGAGAACAAGTTTCGGACACTACACCCATGTAAATAAAACACACAATCAATCGCGGAACAGAAACCATCACATCTAGAAGCTTTTTCAGAAATCCGAAATCGCAATCAGTCAATTGAATGTTCCAACACTTACCATCCATTTCAACAATGGGATTGGCCACCTTGATCTTCTCGAATTCCATCTTTGCTTCGTGTCTGCTGTCGGAAGTATTTTGTGCCCGCAAGTATAACGAGACTGCCGATGTTCTGTGATCAAATTGCTGCGCCGTGAAAGATGAAAACACTGCTCTCTCTCTCTCTCTCTCTCTCTCTCTCTCTCTATTGGGCCACACTGTTTCGATTCAATAGCCCAGGTGGTTAACCCCATCCCATTATGGGCCCCCATTCGGGGGGAGGGGGGGGGGGGTAAATCATAAATGAGTTTATTCACATTTCACCGTCTTTTTGTCTACTATAAATCTTGGAAGTGTATAGTTTTGATCTCAAATCAATAGTAGGCAGCTTTAACAGTAATCATAAAGTCGTTAATCATAATATAAAATCTTACAACTTACGAAGACCTGCTTTGGCTACGTAAATAATAATTTACCAATCTCAAATGAATAACAATCACGATGTGGTCCTGTTGAATAGTATATTAAAAAGAGTAATGAGTGTGACCACTTTCAACAAGGACAAATGTGGCAATGTGGGGGAATAAGGGCGTAGGTAGAGGGGTAAAAGCGAGATTTAATGCATGGAGAAAAAGCAAAAGGCAACACAAATTTTGGACAGTGTCATTATTCTGTGCTATTGAGATGCGTGAAAAATATGAAAGCAAGAATCAAGAGATTATATTATTTAAAGTTTCTTCTTTCTAAATCAGCACAAACTAAAATGAGCTGAGGAAAAAAAAAAGAAAAAAAGATGAGGTAGAAACAGGGAATCAGATGCTGCTTTTTCTAAATCAGCACAAAAAAAAACAAGACTCTTCTTCTCTTTCTTTCTTCATGTATTTTCGAAGAATTGTGATTGACGTTGATGGTGAAGATGATGTATCGTCATTATTCCCCCAGCCACTCCCTGCTTGCTAGGTTCCACCTTTACCAGTATCTTTTTTCTTTTTGCGAAAGATTTAGCGTGATAATTAGTTAATTAGTAATGTGGAGAGTATTTTGTTTCTAATACGCGTATATACCAGTATTCTTGTTAACTTACCAATTTCTATTTATTTCCTAGCCTTCAATAATCATATACACAAACGTACAATTTTTCAATTTCACTTAACAATATTTGTCACAATTGTGTTGCGTTGCGTCTAATATATATAATATATATATATATATATATTATATACATGTGCTAGCTACTCTGGAAATAACAATATAAGCATGAACAAATTAATATTACATATTGCGTGCTTGATACATGTGAAACGAAAAGGGTTGATAAGATGCTCTAATTTTAATAGTGCTTTATTCGTTTCCCCTTAGATCGTGTGAAAGGTTGCATGTCTTTAGTTAGGCTTGCATGTTAGTTTCCTCGTTCCCAATTTGTTTATGAGTTAACTAATCCATATTTCCTAGTCCTTTTACATTTGCGATGCAAACTATATACATGTATGATGTATGCATACAAAAAAAATTATATACAAGTGTACGTAAGGAAAAATATTTTTTTTGGTTCTAAGAATAAAATTTTATTAAAACTAAATCGTCATTTTTACAGCGGAATAGAGGGTGAATAAAACAGAGAATAAGATGCTATTTTATGGGAGACAACAAGGAAAAAAGGAGGAGAAAATGAAAAAATGAAGAAGAAAGAAAAAAAGGAAAAAGGAAAAACGAAAAACGAAAATGGTTATCTCGTTAAAACTCCTATTTGGAAAAACCCATAGAAAAAAACCAAATAAAATAAAAGAGTACAACCGAAAAAAAAACGAGGAAGATAATCAAGTGCATAAGATAATCTGTATGACAGTTGATACTGTATAAGTTAATCTGTCAAACCATCTTTTACCTATATATATATATATATATATATATGTCTCCTCGACTATATTGGTGACTACATGTGCAAGCTCACTTAAAATTTTATCGTTATTTTCCTTTACAAAAAAGGAGAGTTACTTATTTGAAGGTTGAATATTATACTTTATGAAAACTAGAGCATTATATGTGAAATATCTTTTAAATAACACATTTAAAAAAATATTAGCATATAAAGTTTAATCTTCTAAATTCAACACAAACTATTATATTAAAATATTTAATTATTCTAAATAAATTACAAAAAAAAAACAATGTTTGGATTCACTATTTTCAAGTTAGGGTTTATATCTTTGAATTGAAAAGAATTTTTTAGTCATTTTATATTGAAATTTGTATATTATTGCAGTTTTATCTTAATGGTGGTAAGTTTGGAACTAAAACTTAAAAGTGTGCTACTTTAGAAAATTGTCTGTATTGCATTTTATTTATGGAAAAGTTTATTGCAAGTTTTGTGGATATTTATAAACACTTTTTCTTTTATGCTATTTTAATTTATTAAAACTCATAATGGAAAAGATATTTCGTATAAAAAGATAAAAGATTAATCTACTAGTTGTCAATTGATTTTAAGTGTAAAATTATCAAAAATATTAGAATCCTATCCATACAGTCCAATATGATCTATAATTGATCCAGTCCAAAAATTAGTCAATGGATACTTCAATATACTTAGATTAATCATCAAAAACCATCATCTGAAAATGATGTATTAGAACATAATGTCTCACATCGGAAATTGGTATAAATCTTACTTAAAATAAAAAAATATGAGTTAATATACTAATTACTTTTAAGCGTGAAATTCATGTAACTTAACACAACTTACTTGCATACAACGTTTGATCAGTTGGTGAAAAAAAGAGTTTGGTTATTTCATTCAGTTACAATCAATTTCCAATGTTTATCATACGTACATGTAAATTAGATTTAACCAACAACAACAAAATGCAAACAAGAGCTATATATATGATATATGTATATCAGTCTTACATGTGAAGATGTCAATTTTTATTATTTTTAGCTTTTGGATCGAGGCCGAGGGTCGAGGCAAAAGAGATTTGACCGTGAGTTAGTAATTGAGAGATGAGTCAAAGATTGTGTGGGAATAATGATGTAAAAGAGGCTAACAACGTCTTTAATCCATATGTAGAAGTGACTAAAGAAGCCTCCCAACGCTAAAGCCAAAGGCGATTTGGATGCCTCCGCTTTTTATTTTTTTTTGTTATGAATTTCAATTTCTTAAGACCATAACAAGCATAAGTTTTGTTTTTTTGTTTTTTAATTGTCAAATCGATAAAAGAAAAAGAAGAGTGTTTAGGTGTCGCCAGGTAGATCTGGTTTGAGAAAAGATGGGTCCCTTAATAAAAGCATTCTATTTTGGGTTAAAGCAATCATTTAAAAAAATCGAACGGGCCTTGAGTAGGGGCCACTTTGACCCCAGGATTACCACAGATGATGGTGCATACTGTGCAGTGAGCGCGTAATTTATACATGAACATATGATTAATGCATACAGATACGTTTGAGATCAGATGGGGCCATCTTCCTAACCTTTTCCGTCTCTCCTACTTGGGTTTTCACACTTACAGAATCCTTTAAAGTTAGAGTTCAATGTTTTTATTTCATATTATTAAATTGTAAATGAATGTTGTTTTTTTTTTAAGTGTGATCAGTTTCATGACAAACTCTGGACCAAAAAGCAAACCCAAAGTAAGACAAAATATTGATCTCACAAGATGCCAATCCCTTGGCTTACTTTTACACATTCCCATATCATATCTCCTATTCTTATTTATATATACAGTTTCCTTCGTACGTAAACCCTCAGTAGCTATAATCTCCAATCTCTCTCTCTCTCTACCATATCTGCTTTGAATGGCGCCGATGACTTTGCCTCCAGGTTTTAGGTTTCATCCAACAGACGAAGAGCTAGTGGCGTACTATCTGGACAGGAAGGTCAACGGCCGAACCATTGAGCTTGAGATCATCCCTGAAGTTGATCTCTATAAATGTGAGCCATGGGATTTGCCTGGTACGTATATATATACTCTCTATCTCTCTCTCTCTCTCTCAATATGATTCTTGATTAAACCTAATGCTATAAATTAGATATTCATTTGCATTTACATACATATAAGATGTAATTTCTTTATATATAATTGAATAACGATGAACAGAAAAGTCATTTTTGCCGGGGAACGACATGGAATGGTACTTTTACAGCACAAGGGATAAGAAATATCCGAATGGGTCCAGGACAAACCGTGCGACCCGAGCGGGTTACTGGAAAGCCACAGGGAAAGACCGTGCAGTAGAATCAAAGAAGATGAAGATGGGAATGAAGAAGACGCTCGTTTATTACAGAGGAAGGGCTCCTCATGGCCTTCGTACTAATTGGGTGATGCATGAATATCGCCTCACTCACCCTCCTTCTTCCTCCCCCTCCTCCTCTTCCATCAAGGTAATTAATACTTGTTGTTTTATTTTATTTCCCGTGCACAAGATATTACGATACATTTTATTTCAAGGTAATTAATACTTGTTATTTTATTTTATTTTATTCATCATAAGATATTACGATACATACTTTATATATATACTAGCTAGTTCTGATAATGATGGCGTAAAATAGGAGTCGTATGCATTGTGCCGTGTGTTTAAGAAGAATATACAAATTCCAAAGAGAAAAGAAGAAGAGATGAGTACTAGTGTTGGAAAGGAGGAGGAAGAAGAAGAGGAGAAGAATAAGTGGAGAAAATGTGATGGGAATGTCGAGGAGAGGATGGAAAGAGAAAGCGAAGAAGAGGAGAGCTTAAAAATAGCATCGGCGGAGACATCCTCATCAGAGCTCACCCAAGGGATCCTCTTAGACGAAGCAAACAGCTCATCCATTTTCGCCCTTCATTTCTCTTCTTCTCTTCTCGACGATCATGATCGAATTTTTGAAAACTACGCTCAGCTTCCCTACCATCCTCCTCTCCAGTTCCAAGATTTCCCTCAGCTCTCTGTGAACCAAGCAGAGATTATGTCAATCTATAACTCCAAGCAACAAGACTTTCATTGCACAGACTCGATGAATGGGACACTTGACGAGATCTTCTCTTTCTCTTCTTCCGCCACCTTGCCCCCATCACTTTAATATATAATCCTTATTTTTCATATTCACACTTCTTTTCTGATATTGATACTTCATATAATATCGTTTTTGTTTTTGGCTTCTCAATTGGTGTAACTTATGACAAATTAAGGGTTTGTGGTTGTAGAATTTTTTTTTTTTCTACCACAAAAGAAAAAGAATTAAAACATTAACTGGATTATTCTATTTTTATCTTAAGAGCGTGGGTCCTTAATTAGTAGTTACTAGATTAGATCGTTGGTTGGTTTTGTCGTGTAGAGAAAACGGAATTTACACATTTATAATCGACATTGTTCATTGTTCTGTCTGTAATCTATATTTTTAAAGGAAATGGATTCTGACAAGCGAAGAAAAAGAAGAGAAAAGTGACATAAGTTGCAAAGGATTTCTGTATATATAAGAAGAGACTATATCAATATACTAAAAGAGGATCGGCCTTGTTTCCTAATTAAAACAAAGAGATATGACATAATACAGAATTAATACGGTAAGAAATATATATCCGTCATGATTGGATGCAAGATTGGTATGATAAGAGTTGAAACTGCAAAGCTCTAGCAATATTCAAGATATGGTGGTGCTTTCTTTCGATTCTGTTGTTTTGATGTGGAGTTCCTACACATGATGAATTTTGCAGAAAGTAATCCCGCAATCAGTCTTGTTATCACTTGTCAAAGTATTGACCTTCAAATAAAATTGACGTTCTACCAAAGTTTGGAAGTGATGCAAATGTTTATGTGTTTCATTGTATTCAACCATAAAATTAACAACACCCAAACGCCACGTGAATAAAAGCATTCATTATTAATTGTTAGAAAATAGCGAGCACCATAATAAAATGGGATTTGATATGGTCCCAAACATCACAATATATAAGATTCAAAAAATTCTCTTACTTTTATTCTGTCTTACAAGAAAAGATGCACGAATTTGTTTCACTCGCATACATGTGTCACACACATTATTCAAGAAATGACTACTACTTGAAATTCTACTGTTTGGAAGCAAATTAACAAGTTTTGCAATTTCGTGTCCCAAATGCTTATGCAAGATTTTTAAAGAACATTTCTCGCTCGTGACCATCACAACAGTATAGACTCCAAACCATGAAAGTAAAATCTTTCAACTTTTTTTACCAGTCGAATACAGGAAACACAACTTTTTTTTACTCCATATGCATCTTCGTAGTGCGCTCTTAAATCACAAAACAGTGATTAATTACAAACTATGCAACACAATGATACTTAACCATCACTAACCTAATAAATATTAAATTTGAATTCAAATTTTCAAAACAAAACCCGATTCCAAAACTAGATGACCCATGATGAACTGTTCATTCTCTAACAGCAACTCTCCTATTACCATCTGCTAGTATAACCAAAACTCGAGATATGTATCTCAAATTACTTAAGAAACCTACCTTTTCGGTTATATGATGCGAAACATCGGTATCCAAAATCCAAGCTCTATAAAAGTCTTGGATGCACCAGGTTTTGAAGCATCATTTCAATCACCTTTCTTTAAGTTGATCACCTTTAGAAACTTAACAATGTAATGACACTGATTGTTAGTTAGTCCACTCACATCATCATAGCTCGGTCAGTGACTGTGCGTTTAAGAGATAATGTCCCAACTATAACGATGTTTGCATAACATAGAGTATTTTGACCGCAACTTGTCTTTCTCTCTACCTCGATTAGTGTTTCCTTGCTGCGAGTTGAATCTTCCACATGGTCAATCACCCAACCACTGGATATCCTATGATAACAAAACAATTTTCAGGCGACTGGCCTCCACGATTATAGTCTTTGCAAATCCTAAACATCTCTCGTTCCTCTGTTTTGAAACAATGTCATGATTGTGTCACAAATGTTGTGACTTCAAATATATATGTCCTATTTACTTTCCTAATTATTGACCATATCCTATTCTTGCCTCACGATGTTATATACTTCTCCTAGACTAGGACAAGCACGCGAGATGTTATCAAATTTGTGTCATCAATCGCGAACAGAAACTGGTGTACAATATCATGTTTTTTCTCTTTCTCCTGTTGTGTTCCGAGATTGAAGATACACCGACCACACTTGCACATATGGAGAGGTCAATAGTTGTTCACATTTTTCCAAATTTTAGTTGAATTTTCCGTAATAAGCTTTACAGGCATACCTACTTGTTGATAACATGCCAAATCGATTTTCATTATCTGGTTTCACTGACCATTATTAGAGATAAAAATGTGTTTCTTGATATATTTTCACAAAGGTCTAATTACCACATCACATCGAATATATATATTTGTAAATAGTTCTGATCAATCGTTAACTTTATCCAAAATGCGAATAAAGCGTTGATAATGAACCAATCAACAGATTCGGTGAGCATTATGCGGGTTGAGGAATGGACCCGTTAAGGAAACCAAAGTTCTTGAGTGAGTGTAGTGCTCTTTCGAGACCCACACATATATTCATCATGGTTATTTGACTTCAAGATCGGATGGAAGATCATAGCTCTCAAGTTATTTGCTGCCGTTAAGTCATATAGCATAATCGTTTTCTCCCTTTAGATCGAGCCAGAGTCACGCCTGCCACCATTATGTTGAAAAAATTATATATATTCTAAAAGATAACATCAATAGATATACTGAAAAGAAATGGGTATTTGGATATCTAATCCAGTTGACCAATTTTAATCTGCTAAAAAGGTAATTAAAAACAAGTTATTCAGTCGGAATTATGTGGCACAATAGTGGTCACTTATGAAATTCATGATATAAATCTGAGGTTTGAATCCATCATCCCGCATAATTAAGAGGATATTAAAAAAACCACTAGATTAAATTGACAAAAAACAAATTATTACTTATACACTTATTAACTGTTTATAGAAATATTAAATCTTTCTTGTTATATAAATCAGCAAAAGTTAACCCTTACAAATATATGATGGTATAAATGACTTAATTAAATGGAAAATTATAAATAATTCATATTAATGTTTTTATAAATAACTAGAAGTTTTAGAAATAATAATAATATATTAAAAGAAGCCATATCAAATGATATTCTTTGTCAGTTATATAGGATGAGATCATTAATTTATTCATGACCATCAAATATATATATATATATATATATATCATAAAATACTAAACTCTATAGAAGAAATTGGAAAAATAGTGAATTCCAATAAAAAAAACATATATGACAACTATAAAATAGATAACAAACGAAATAAAAATCACTGAACTCTAAATCCTATATGAAATATAGAGAATATGAAAAGTAGGGAATCCAAATAAAATAACATAATGTATGACAACTATAAGAACATATTACACCTTCCAAATAATATACCATATCTAACCTAAATGAAAAACAGTGAATCCAATAAATATGTTAACATTCATCATCTTCAAATTTTGTTCACAACTTAAACCTGTCAAAAGTTTTGAATTTTTTTATATGTATATATAAATACTGATGTGCTAACCTTTCAAAAATACAGTTCATCTAGCTTCTTCTTTTTATTTTTCAAATTTTCCATATCTAATATTTAAATAGTGAAATCTACTCCAATCGAGGTACTTCCAAACCTAAGATATTGTTCTAATTATAGGTGCACAAAATTTATAAAATGTACAAAGAAAAGGAGAGCAAATAACTAGATGATAAAAATAATCAATTTTTATTCACATGGAGCAGTATGACAGATAAACATAGAAAATATATAAAAAAAATCAAAAAAATATCACAATAAATATGATCAAGTTAAACCAAAAGAAGATTTTAATAAAATATGTTGTCAGAAAATTAAACATCGTAAAAATGTTATTAATAAAAATAAAAAGATATGATTATAAAATTTATATGGTAAAATGCTAATTTCTATTAAAATTTTAAAGAATATTGAATACACAAATTTCATATAAAAAGAAGGTTTATTCCTTATAGTTCTCCAAAAATATATCTAATCTCCTATAAAAAAATGAAGTTACATATAGACATGAGATAGTATGAATTGATACAATAGAACTTATCATCATGATTGAATACAAAATTGATACAAGAGAGTAAAACTATTTTTTTGGATATTATTTCATTGATTTCAATTCAAATTAGAAAATTAGTATACAAAAATTTAAAATGATTATATAAAAAATATATGCGTCATATAATAGGAAATATATATAATAAAAATTAATAATTAAAATATTTTTGGTAAATTAATCTTACTTGTTAATTGATCATTACATATTTTTATTTTTCTAATCGATTTTTCTAGAAATTGTTTATTAGAAATTATTTAAAGTGATTTATTTTCAACAAAATAGAGGTGAACTTGCAACGTGTTTAAAAAAAGCTTGCGAGGTATATATTTAAAAATGGAAATAAATATCTTTCAGTTTGTAGTAAAGGCCGGCAAAACATAAAAAGATAAAGCCTACTGTAAAGCCCAAAATATGGGCCTTTCACAAATATTGTCGATCGAAAGGATGACTTAAGTGATTCATTCACACAGCACATGAAATACGATTTACGAAGGCTTCTTCTCTTGACGACGAACCTCCCCTTCCTTCTTCCTCTTTCACCACTTTTCTTCATTTCCTTTCTCCTCCCGATTTTTCGCCGGCCGATATACCTTTTCCTTCGATCACACTTTCCCCAAATTTCGGAATCACCCCCCCCCCCCGGCTCAATATCGTCGTTTTCTCCGCGATGAGTTCCAATACGGCGTCGTCCAGTGTGGCGACAGCCGGATCGGGAGATTCTTCCGCCGCCAGGAAGAATTCGAAGCGGCCCAAGTGTATTTCCCCTCCTCCCTTTTCCATATTATCCCGATTTTTCCTCTGGCTTATCGTTGACTCTTGGGTCTTAATCGAATTGGATTATTTTTTTCTTTCCCTGGATTCGGTTGTTTTGATAGTATATAATGTGTTCTAGGTCACTTGTTTTTTTTCCCCAATCAAAAGTGATCGATTATTTGGATCGCTGTTTTAGTTTTTTTTCCTTTTCTTTTATAAAAACGATCCTTGACTTGAAAGGGACATCCTTCTTTCAGTATTTGATATCAACTTTAGATAGACTCAAATTCTCTTTACTTGTACCAAAATCATCGTTGGGGTTTTGAATTCCCTTTACAAAACTTGTTTTTTTTTAAAAAAAAAACAAGAAATTAGAGAGTAGGGAACCGTCGGCACATATATGGCTAAAAAGTGGGATTTTGTTCGCAAATGATATCTTACAGATTCAAGGTTCACACAACAGGAGCTTCCAGCTTGCAAGCCCATTCTTACGCCTGGTTGGGTAAGCTTCCTTTTAGCAATTTGTAATCTCTATTGATCTTTGAGAGATGAGGCTTCTGTAATAAAAACCCTTTCTCTTTCATCTTTCTGCAGGTCATTTCGACATTTTTGATTGTTAGTGTCATCTTTATTCCCCTTGGAGTTATCTCTCTTTTCGCTTCCCAGGATGTAAGTGTGAACGACCCATTGCTACTCATCAAATTGTCTTCCCTATCTCACGTGTTTCATTTTTCATGGGTAGGTTGTGGAGATCGTTGATCGGTATGATAATGATTGCATTCCTGCACCAGCTAGGACTAACAAGGTTGCATATATTCAAGGAGGTGGAGATAAAGCTTGTATCCGGACTCTAAGAGTCAGTCCCATATGCAGCAACGTTATTTTGTTCTTTGAGATTTGATAAGTTTTTGCATTTGTTGTTTACTTTCTCTTTTCTCCATCGCCATTCTTAGGTGACAAAGCGTATGAAGCAGCCTATCTATGTTTACTACCAGCTTGAGAACTTCTACCAGAATCACCGAAGGTATGTAACACCTGTTGACGACCAAACCTTAGCATGCTTTAATTTTGGCATTGGTATTTCACATTCCTCTTGGTGGCAGTATTTCATCTTTGTATCGGGACTAATTCTTTGACATAGAATGTAAGGTGTGGGTTCTATATGGATATCAAGATTGATAGTATGGAGTAGGCGGGTACAAGTGTACCAATATGTGTATCTATCTAACTTAGATTATTTTTGTAGCTCTAATCGGTCGGTGTCTATGAACAGGTATGTGAAAAGCCGAAGTGATTCACAGCTGAGAAGTCCAAAATACGAGAATCAAATTAGCGCATGCAAGCCTGAGGATGATGTTGGTGGGCAGCCGATTGTGCCATGTGGTCTCATTGCTTGGAGTCTTTTTAATGATACATACACTTTATCAAGAAATAATACACCCCTAGCTGTAAACAAAAAAGGCATTGCGTGGAAGAGCGACAAGGAGAACAAGTTTGGGAATAGAGTCTTCCCCAAGAATTTTCAAAAGGGGAATCTCATAGGTGGTGGCACTTTAAAACCAGATATACCGGTAAAACCGTAATATTATAGATCAGTCCATGTTTCCATTGATATCCACATGGATGCTTAGAAACTTGACTGTCGACATCTTTCTTCCTCTTTTCAGCTTAGTGATCAAGAAGATCTCATCGTGTGGATGAGAACTGCGGCATTGCCAACATTTAGAAAACTTTACGGAAAGATAGAGACTGACCTTGAGAATGGGGACATCATAAACGTTACGCTGCTGAACAACTATAACACTTACCGTTTCAGTGGGAAGAAGAAGCTTGTTTTGTCGACAACGAGTTGGCTGGGTGGGAAGAACGATTTCCTCGGCATTGCTTACCTGACAGTTGGCGGATTCTGCTTCTTTTTGGCCCTGGCATTTACCATCATGTACCTAGTGAAACCCAGGTAGCAGATCCTATCAAATGTAGTTGTTGTGGTAATGGCATCGCTTATATGCAAGACTTGAATTTCTGCAAAACCCTCCTTGTTGGACTGTCTTATATATAATAATGACGTATTCTTGTGCATACAGCCACTTGTCTTGTAGAAAGTGTGTCATGATGAGTAACAAATATGTACTTTTTGGTTTCAGGCGACTTGGAGATCCGTCCTACTTGTCATGGAATAGAAATCCCGGAGGTCGTTAACAAGCTTGGAGAGCGTGGGGGGGAGGGGGGGGGAGGGGGAGAGAGCTCTAAATGGTTCTTACATTGATACATACATTACATTGATATCCTTGCTTGCAAAATGGTTCTTTTGGGTAGAACTGAAACTCCACATATTTATTACTTTGTTGTTGTTCCAAACTACTTTTGTACCCAACAATCTATCTTCTATTATTTTTCTAACCATACACAGATAAGTAGTATGTTTCTACAACCATTACAATCCTACAAATTTGGGCAACTAAAAACCGCAGACAAAAAAGTACTGAGCTTGTTGAAACCAATACTCAGAGCTATCAAAGCACCCGGAGAAGAATATTGGAGAGATACTGGCCTTGTGGGTAAGATGGGTCGAGTGGGTGATCAGACGCAGCTCCTGCCTCCCTGATCACTGTGATCTTCCTTCCCGCCATTGCTGCAGCGCTCTGAAGAATGCCCAAGAACTTGCCGCTCTGTGTCATCGCCCCTGAACATGAGCATGTCATCATAAGACCTCCACTACTTGTCAATCTCATTGCCAACGAGTTGAGATTTCTGTACATTCCTGCCGCGTTGTGTAAAACCTGGCATTCACAACCTCATTCCTGTAATCCACTGTGTTTTGAGAAACACTAAAAAAAAAAGAAAAAAAAAGAAGAAGTCCAAGTCACCTTTTTCCTTGGAGCTAGCTTAGGAGGGTCTAGGATGACGATGTCCCATGTCTCTTCCCTTGACAAAGCACCCTTCATGAATTCTGTAGAATCTTCTTTGAAGAAAACAACCTTCCCAGGATCCATATGGTTGAGGATTACATTCTCTCTGGCGAGCTCCAAAGCAGGTAAAGATGAATCAATTCCTGAAAGTATTCTGATCAGCCGATTCACTTTAAAGGTAGAGGGATCAGGGAGGAGGAATAAAGAGAGAAATAAAAATTACCGACGACACTGGTAGCACCTCCTCTCGCGGCATTTAGTGCGAATCCACCACTATAGCAGCAAAGATCAAGAACTCTTTTACCAGCAGAGATGGTTGATATGAAGTGACGGTTTTCGCGTTGATCTGTGTAGAACCCTGTCTTCTGTCCCTCTAGCGAGATTGCGTAAGAGATACCGTTTTCCACGACCTGACATGAGAAAAAACATCACTCAGGTCACACACAACCTGTAATTAATGTTTCCAATATTTACAAAGATAGCCAAGAGAAGTAAGACTACCCACCGTACCATTGATCTCTCGGGGAGAGGAGTAAATGTTGATTGTGTTTGTTTCAAACACGATATATCAAACCCATCTTCTTTGAGAACATCAAGAGACGGTCTCCAGTTAATATGATTAATTCCATAGCAAGTCTCGACATCATTCCTGTACTTTTCAAGCCAAGCAGCGGAGGATGCAACCACAGCTATATCTCCGAATACATCGACAATCAATCCAGACAATCTACAGACAAGCAGAGGTTCCATAAAACTTAGAATGGAGCGAAAATGAGAAACTTTGTTTGAGATGAACGAGTGAGTACCTATCTCCTTCACTGTTCACAAGACGATAAGCATTTGTATTTGCCGAAGGAAGTCCCAAATTGTTCCTCAACTGAACTGCTTGAGTGATTCTAGTTTCGAGAAGCTTCTCAATGTTAAGTGCACAAGAAGGATCTCTGCCGCAACAAAAGCCAAGAAGATCAATATGAAAAAGAAGAACCAATACAACAAAACCTTGATTCCATAAATTAGATAGAAAGAAACCTGGTGGATTCGTGTTGGAGCTGCATAAGGCGAACACAGAACATAGAAACGGAGTTATACAAACCCCAACCAATGGGATTCTCGGTGCCATCGGCGACAATGACAACATCTCCGGTCTGTGGAGGCGGTTTTCCAATGATCCTGTCTACGGCTCCACTGTACACCATTGGACTTCCGTCTTTGAAGAGCTGTGTCTTGCCCTTTTTAAGAACCACCTTAGCAACACCTGAAGAGAGAGAGAGGGGGAGACCTTGAGGGCGAGAAGAAGAAGAAGAAGAAGCGATTCGGTGGTGAAGGGAACTCGAAAAGAGGAGGCGGTAGGGAAGCTGGAGCATACCTACGGCCACCATTGCCAAATCCTTCGCTGCAACTTTGGGTGGATAGGCTGCTTTTTAGACATAACCCGCTAATGGGCTACATGCTATTTCTTAATGGGCTAGATTTATTTTCCTTTTAGCCCAATATTAGATTGCCTTAGGTCCACAGGTTCAGTACCAAGACCATAATCCCAATCTGTTTGGAGTTATAATTCAACGGAGTTATACATACATCCACATCGAATCAGGAGAGCTTTCTCCAGCATCCAGCAATAAGCCAATAACATATGATTTTTGGTTTGCTCTAGTCATGAGTATGACAGCGAGGAGTATATGTATAATGAATGAATGTGTTATGTGTCAGGGGCCAGAAATGGTTGGCTTTAAGATTGGTGAAATCGGGCTGTGTCAGTTGTTGTTTCAAAGAAAGAGAATGGCCATTTTGCAATCGTGTGAGTTGTTGAATAAGTGTCAACACACCATGTATGGAAGAGAAGAAGCGTGTAGTTTCTGAGACTTGTTCGTTCATTGGTTAGCCCAGCAAGTGTGTCGTCTTTCTTCTCTGTTGGCTTCCCAGCAAGATTCTAACACTAAAGGCAAAGTGATGAATCAAGTAAAAATTGGGTGTGAATTTGTATGACAGGTACGTTGTTGGGATGCCTCATTGAAGATTTTTCTCATTCAAAACTTGTTTTTTTTTTTTTTAATCTAAGGATTTCCAGAGTCATGATACAAGTAAAAAAGCTTGGATACAAATGACAAACAATGACATATCATAAATGCAGTGATCCGCTAAACGAAAAAAGATAGAAAATGAGACCTGTAGGTGTAAGATAAGCAAAAGTGATTCTGAAAAGTAATCCAATGAAAGCATATATATGATCATCGTCTTCTGCTCCCTCGATAATCCTCCTCGCCCTCTTTATCCTTCAATAAACCCAAGAAGGCGAGAAAGCCAAAGAAGAAGAAGCCACCCGACCAGTTGCCTCCACCTCCACCTCCTCCTCCACCTCCACCTCCATCATCTCGCGGTGGGAACCCGGCTCCTCCATCATCCAGGTCTGGTGATTTCTCCTTAGCTGAAATCCAACATATGAAATCCATCAACAAAACCCTTTTGGGAAGCAAAATCTAAAGGACACTAGAAAACAAAAAAAAAAGTGAGGGGTTACAGTGGACAGGAGCCTGGGTTATTGTTTGCGACTCCCGAGTAACGGTCTGTGTTTGTCCTTCGCTGCATTTCGCGTTCTGCAAGAAAAAAAAATCAAATATTAATTTAATCGTAATCACACGAAATCAATCGCAGGTCAAGACGACTTACAGCGGCGGAATGGCATATCGAAAGAGATCGTTTTCGACTGTCAAGGCCGTAGTAGCCCATTCCCACCGCACTTGAAGAAGAGACTCTATTTTGCCTTTTGATTCCGCCCACCAATCCCGAGCTATGAAACGTGACCTTAATCCGCGAGTTTTCTACATCGAACAAAGAAAAAAGAGCTACGTTGGCAACAATTCACGAAATCATCATGTATAAACTTCAATCACCATTTCCATCCCTCCTAGGCGATTAGGTCAACTATGAAATCCCAAGGGAGAAACGGGAACCCAGAGATTAACAAGGACCGAGTTTAGTGAGGAGGCAACCGTACTGTTTCTATTGAGCGAGAGCGGAGAAGCTTGGAGAATAGACGCCGCCATAGCCATGCCTTAGCAGCTTGACGGGAGAGGAAGAGAGGAAGCAAATGATAGCTATCATCATATCACGCACGCTGCTATACTTCTTGTCAACTTGCGTCCAACCACGAAGCGCCACGTAGGAGTATTTTCGTCATACTTCGTTTCGGGACCTCGTTTTTATAAAAAAAAGTTTCTTTCGAGGATGAAACTAATCTATTTTGCTGGACAAAACTCCGAGGTTATATTTGGGCCGAGAAAGACGGATATAGAGTTTTTATTTATTTGAGATAAGTCCACGCAAGAGTCCCTTCTGTCTCTCTCTCTCTTTCTCTATAAATTGGTGGTACACACAAACAAAGACTAACAATAACTCATAATAGATTTACAAGAAGAGGATGGAGTTTTTTTAAACGGTGACTGGTGTTGCTTCATCAAGAGCGACCACACCGGGAAGCACTTTGCCTTCCAAGAGCTCCAAACTGGCCCCACCACCGGTGGAGATGTGACTCATCACTCCTGCTACTCCCACTTTCTCCACTGCCGCAACCGAGTCTCCTCCTCCTATTATCGTTGTTACTCCCTTTCCACTTAGCTCTGCTAGTTTATTCGCAACCGCCTGCTCCATTCGACATTTGCTACATGTGTCACTTGTAATTGTCATGTGAGACTCATAATATTATTATACGCTTCTTACCTCGGTTCCTTGTGCAAACTTTTCAAACTCAAACACTCCCATTGGTCCATTCCAAATGACTGTCTGTGTGGTGTCCAAAGCTTCGTTGAAAGTTTTCACCGAGTCTGGACCGATGTCCAATCCCATCCACCCATCAGGAATGTCTGATGCCGGCACAATCTACAACGCAAACCATTTTTTCGTTTATTATTATTTACTCAACCAAAAATGCAAACTTTTAGCAATAATCAGTGGAGGGAGACGGACCCTGCTGTTGGCATCAGGAGCAAACTTGTCAGCAATCACAACATCTGTTGGTAACAACAGAGACACTCCTCTGGCCTTAGCCTTGGCAAGGAGTGATGTAGCCAATTCAAGCTTGTCTTCTTCAACAAGGGAAGAGCCAACAGAAAGACCTTGCGCCTTGTAGAATGTGAAGATCATTCCACCACCAAGCAGAAGGATGTCACATTTCTCAAGAAGAGACTCGATAACCCCAATCTTGGATGAGACCTTTGAGCCTCCCACGATGGCAGCAAACGGTCTCTTCGGGTTTGAAACCGCACCAACGAGGTAGTCCAACTCCTGAGACATAGAAAATATAGGGGCAAGCTCACCGGCTTAGCTAAATCTAATTACCATCATTTCGGTAAAAGAAAACCTGGATTTCTAATTAGAAAAAATGGATTTGAGATATTCATAAGTGATGTCCCAAATTCCTAATTCACAAGTCAGTTCTAGTAATTTCTTGGTATAGTGGCCTTTGTATTATCAATTAAAAGAAAGAATTTCGATAAAAATGTCACCTTTTGCAAAAGGAAACCAGCAACTGATGGCTTCAAAAACTTTGTGACTCCCTCTGTTGAAGCGTGGGCTCTATGAGCAGTCCCGAAAGCATCGTTAACATAGAGATCAGCTAGAGAAGCAAGCTTCTTGGCAAACTCGGGTTCATTCTTCTCTTCCTCCTTGTAAAACCTCACGTTCTCAAGAAGCAGAACTCCACCTTCAGGAAGGGAAGCCACCAAGCTTTCCACTTCTGGACCAATGCAATCATCAGCTTTCACGACCTGCACTTAAAAAAAAAAAACAAAAAACAAAAACCTCAAAGATAGCAACGGAAAGAGAGAGGCCGAGATTCATAGGCATTAAGAATAATGGCTTACCTGAATACCAAGGAGCTCGGACAATCTGGGGACAAGAGGGGCCAAGCTGAACTTTGGGGTGACACCCTTTGGCCTTCCCTGAAAGATGCGTAAGTAAATAAGTCCAAGGAAGTAGATGAAATGGCAATTGACCAAGGTTTCCAGAAGAGAAGCAATCTGATGCGTTGGTGGCTACAATCGGACTACATAGAGATGATTTCTGAATCAAAGCGACGAGTATAACTAGGAAAGACCACTAGCTATCTTAGCGTCAATTCTTTCTTGTATTAGAACAATGAATGTAGTTATTAAAAGTTGCAGAAAATTATGGGAGAGAAATGAGTAATCAGTCAAAGAGGCTATAAGGAAGACCCTCAATATAGCATCAGAAAAAGAAAAGAAAAAAAATAGCTAAGTTAAGATATAGACATTTTGCTAATTTGATCCATGGATGGATCCACTTGGCATGCTAATAGATATCATTGTAAAGAGCTGAAAGAAATACGTCAAATTTGAGTGGATTCAAAATAGCCAGAGGGACATACCAGATGGGTGGAGAGGATGACCTTAGCGCCTTTCTCGATCAAAAACTTGATGGTGGGAATGGCGGCGCGGATCCTGGTGTCGTCAGTGATATTCTGGTTGTCGTCCAGAGGTACATTGAGATCGGCTCTGACGAAGACCTTCTTCCCTTTCAAATCTGCAGAGGTCAGATCACCCACGCTCTTCTTCGCCATGGAGATCACTCCCCTGCTGCCTTTTCCGCGCACGGAGTGGACCTTGGAGGCCACGTGGACGGAGAAACGGGAGTCAACAACGGCGGAGAAGCCCAGGCGACGTGCGGAGATAGAGCCGGCGCCAGAAGTGGTGGAGGGAATGGGCAAGAAGGAGGCGCGGGCGCGGGTGACGGCGGCGCCACCAGAGGACTTGATGATGGAAAGCGCTGCAGTGGCGGCGGTGGAAGCCATTCGGATGAGGATGGTGAGCTGTGAGAAAGAAGAGTGGCGATTGGGTGATAGATATTACGGCTCTCTGGATTTTGTCTTATCGTTGATATGAGAATTGAGAGGTTATTATTATATAATCTTCCTTCTCTCTGCTTGCAATCTGGGCCACACTCTGCATACATGTAAGATAATGACGACTTGAGGTTTGATCATGCTCCAATTAGGGTCTTTCCATCCCCCAAAAATAATTATCGACTCAAAACATAAATATGAGTAAGGAAATGGCTCTTTTGCAAAATGACATTCCTAAATGGGCCTCTCTCACCATTGCATACGGCCCAATAAATTATGGCCTTCCCTCCCGTCTACTATATCAAAATCCCTTTTGCAAATTCCGGCGAGACTCACCTCTAAATTCTAAAATGGCCTTGTCTCCTCCGTCGTCGTCTCCTCCATGCCTCAGAAATGTCTTTCTATCGCCTTCTCGGCAAAGCGACTTCCTCGTGCCTCGCTTAGTAAGTCCAGTCTTTGTTGGCTTCCGGACTCGGAGGCATCAGCTGCGGAGGCCGAGCGCGCTCAGGGAATGGCGCGAGTACGAAGACGCTGTCAAGAGAAAAGATCTCGCTGGGGCTCTCAGATTCCTCAAATCCATCCAAAACGATGAAAAGCGTGATGCGATCGAATCCATGGTCGCGGCTCCGGTAAAGACGGCTCAGTTAAGTGGTGGTTTGGGAGGTCTTGAATCGGAGAGGGATTGGCAGGTCTTAGATGCGTGTTTGAATGCAGATGATATGAGACTTGTTGGGAGTGCCTTTAGGTTCCTCAAGGACAGAGGTCTACTGGCCAACTTTGGCAAGTTCACCAATATTGGTACTCCGATTTCGAGACTGATCAAGTGGAATCGTTTCATAGGTTTCCTTCTCATTTGATGAATGATTTCATGTCTCATGCAGTTTTGGAGGGCGCAAGAGAGGTCACACCTGCTGTCCTCAAGTCTGCAACCGGCTTGGAAGGTCTGTTCGGGTTCAGTCAGCTTTGATTACTCAGTGTGGCATTGAAAACTTATTTGAGTTTCTATTTTTGATTAGTGACTAAACTTGCACCCAAGAAGTGGGGTCTCTCTGGTAGCTCCAGCATTGCTCTGGCTGCTTTTCTGGGTGGAGTCTCCTATCTTCTTTCTCAGGAGATTGATCTGCGCCCAAACCTTGCTGCCATTTTGGGTCTAGCATTTATGGATTCCCTTCTTCTCGGTGGTACCTGCTTAGCCCAAATATCATGCTACTGGCCACCACATAAGCGTCGAATCATAGTTCACGAAGCGGGTCATCTTCTTGTTGGTAAGAAATTGGTATTCTTACAAATTATCTTGCTCGTTTCGTCGTTAACCGTTGTAGCTTCTCTATTGTGCAGCATACCTCATGGGCTGCCCAATCCGTGGTGTGATATTGGATCCAATTGTAGCCATGCAAATGGGAGTTCAAGGCCAGGTAGTATTTTGATATTGTATCTTGTAGTGATGTGATTCGATGCACCTTCTAGCTACAAATGGAACCGAGTACAGAACTGGATTTTCATGGCGTCTCTGTAGGCTGGAACCCAATTCTGGGATCAAAAGATGGAGAGTGAGATTGCTGAGGGACGACTTAGCGGCAGTTCATTTGATAGGTGATTGTTAGTTAAGGATTTGTTCTTTCCCCGTCAACTGTCTCATTCACAACCCTGATGGTGGTTCACTTTCTCTTAGGTATAGCATGGTTCTTTTTGCTGGTATTGCAGCCGAAGCACTAGTTTATGGTGAGGCTGAGGGTGGAGAGAATGATGAAAATCTGTTCAGGAGCATCTCAGTACTTCTGGAACCACCGTTATCCGTGGCTCAGGTCAGGTCTAGTGAAATTTTTTATATCTGATGTGACTAGTCTACTCGCTCCCACTTTTCTTGCACAAGTGTTAAGCATTGCGAATCTGTACGTTTTATTATATACTACAGATGTCGAATCAAGCCAGGTGGTCTATCCTACAGTCTTACAATCTGCTCAAGTGGCACAAGGCGGCACATCGAGCTGCTGTTGAAGCTCTCCAAGTGGGAAGTCCTCTTAGCATTGTGATAAGACGGATTGAGGAAGCCATGTCTCCAAGCAGATGATTGAAGAAGCACCAGCATTTTATGTAATTCCATTACTCATAAGGACGACACCATCATATGGAATGTATGGAGACAGATGCAGATAAACTCAGTAATAAACAACCTGACTGCAACTGGAACGGCGAGAGAGGACTTGTGTCCATGTTCAAGTAAGTTAAGGTTTTATCCACTGAGGGAGATGTTGAGGACGTGATAGTAGTTCTCTTGCCTTATTCACATGTTCAAGCAAGCTTTCGATAGCTTAAAGAAATTGGCTGTAAAGTAGCAATCACATGAAAACTGTATACAGTAGTTGCATTCTTGTGTCACATAAAGTGCGGGTATTACAAGCAGAGACCTGTATCTTTCTTGTTATTATCTAATGGTGATGAGAAACGAAACTTGCATTTCCATAGATGTAGAGCATCTGGGAATATACCAACTAGTATGCACCATTAAACTAGAAATGGAAAAAGCATACACCATGAAGGCATTTTTGATGGATGAAGAGAGCAACCCAATAATTTCCAGCAGGGCAGAGGAGAGCTACCTTTCTAGGGTAGAACCAATCTTATTAACTTAAGAAAAAAAAAACAGTTTAAAGCTACTGATTATGGTGTTGCTCTGGATTCCCCTGGGGCCAGGGCATCATCATCCCCTGCTGCTGCTGCTGTTGCTGCAAGTAATAGTATGGCGGAGAACCCACCACCGTTGGTATGGTCCCTTTGCTTACCCCTAACCCTTCTTCTTTCAGCTCGTCCCTGGGGATAATGTCCACCAAGAAATCAAATACGTCCGTCCTTGATATGGCCGCGGCTATGTCGTTCTTCTGCAAGGTCCTCCTCTTGTTCTCCTCCGTGTGTATCCAAGCACGCAGCGTCAGCTCCAGTATGAACATCTCACAGGCCTTGGCAAAGATCACTGGGGCCTCCGCTGAGATCATCCGCACATCTTCATCGGCTTTCATGATCTTCTTAATGCGAGCCAGCGGAAGTGTGTGGTTCTTGAAATCTGTGGTCTGCTCGATCTCTTGCATTTGGTTAGCCCAGAAAATCTGGAGCTGCTGCTGATGGTGGTGGTGGTGGAAGTGGTGGGCTTGTTGGAACGCCATATGAGGCGTGTTGAAAGACGGCACTGCACTCTGATAAGCACGAGGAGGAACATAATCTATCACTCCATGTTGCGGCTGGGGCTCTTCTGAATGCTCCATTGCTAACTCTTAAACCTCAATCGCTCTTCTCACATAACAAACTGCAACTGAAACACACACAACCAAACCAAGTCTGAAAAAGATCAGAGCTTTTACCTCTATATACACACTTGATGATGATATTTAACGAATTTTCTATTATCAAGTTGGAGATGAGAAGCATGCATCCGCATCTCAAAATTAATAACAAAAGCGAATAAGAAAGAAAAGATTCTTAAATTTAGCGCATGCAACTCAGATTTAGCTGCAGATTCACATGTGTTGATTTTGCGGAGACCACAGAGTATAAAAGAGTTGGTTAAATTGGCCAAACACAAAACGAAATTAGAAGAAGAAATAAGAGTGGATCGATAGAAACAGAAGAAAGAAAGACATACCAACAGCACCAGTGACAGTGAGAGAATCCTAAAAAAAAAGTTAAGAAGAAGATGAAAGGACTCGCCGGTATCTTCCTTCCTTTATGAAGAAGCGTTTCTGGTGGAATCCGCCCAGTAGACACGTGTCGACAAAGCGCCGCCCCTCCCAACTGCCCACCTGTACCCTTATTATTGGGTTATTCCATAAATTTCTTCCTCTTTTTCATCGGACGGTTTTGTGAATGTTTTGTTCACCTACACGATGCACAAGTCAAGTGACATTCGGTTATTCTTTGGATCTTTTAGATTTTTCTTTTCTTTTTATCAAGTTTTATATTAGAGATCATTATAAAGCCATTTTCGGAAAATTATAATGTTTCTTAAAAACATATAACAAAACCAATGCGTTTTTATTAAAAAAAAAATTAATTCTAATTTTTTAAAAAAACAATATATATATATATATATTTAAAATATTTATATGATCGATGTTTGTGATTTAGATTTACGATAGGTGATTTATTATTGGAAAATATAAAATATTTCCAAAAGGAAATTATTATATTTTAAATTTTAAGACATTAAAATTTTATAATTTCTATTCAGTTTTATAATTTTACTTATTTTTGACTTTAGCATAACAATTTTTTATTTCATCTTATTAAAAGTAAATTAACTAACAATAAACTTTTGATATCACTTACAGAAAAAGAATATGAACCTGTCCATCACCCTGCCATCTGGTAAGCCTCTCAAAGTAGAGAGCAGCAATGAGAGTGATAGCGACTGAGAGAAGAAGAGTTGTCTGGTGAATCTTGAAAAAAAGGAACCCATACCATAGTGCTTTCGTAAAAAGATGTCTCTTCTCAATTTCAATCATAGTTTGGATAAAATTGGCATAATGTTATAGTTAAGATATGATGCATTTAGGTTTATACATTCAGGTAATATTTGTAATATACTCAAAAGTTAAGACAACACTAATCATGTGTATACTTATAGACATACTTCTCCGACCAAAGTAAAGTCATCAAAGTAAGTTTGTTTGTCCGAACCCCTCTTTGAACTCCTCACTATCAGGACAAGGCTTAGGCGAGTTTGATTCAACCAGCTGCGACCATAAGTCAAATTCTCCGTTTGTTTCTTCAAATTCGCATGGAATATCCGGTTGAGGATGATCATCAAATGATTGCGGTTTGGTTACCTCTTGAGTCCTCCGTCTGAGTCTCATGGGGATGAAGAATCGATTCTCGTGGTTGCTCTGGAAACAACATTTCGTTTGTTTGAAAAAACGCGGAGGTTATATCATCAAAGTCGTCATGGTCGAGAAGGAGTTGGATCTCGTGGAGTTCATTAACCTCATGAAGCTCTGGCTTTGTGTGCATACATTTGCCGAGGAGATGAGACGAAGAAGGTGAGCCTTCGCTTTCAATAACCCTTGAATTTCCTTCTTCTTGAACAATGACGCAGTTCTTGTTATGATCTGCTTCTGCGGTTTGACCATGAGTGCAAGAGTTCGATGAATAAGAAGAGGAGGGAGATGAATTGGAAGAGAGTCGTTTCTTGAGATAAGTGTTCTACACGTTTTTTATGTCGTTGTCGGTTCATCCAGGCAAGGACGCGATCTTTGACCACCTGATCAAATATAATATCAAATTAATCTCTAGGTACTATAAGCTTATTACAAAGCAAGAAAGATGGTAGCGAGGAATATACTTATGTTACAAACTTGTTTCCAAGGGTTTGATGGAAGTGGATGATGGCATCTTCCTCATATTTGCTGAAGTTGCCTCGCTTCACGTACGGTCTCAGATAGTTTATCCATCTCAGTCGACAACTCTTGCCACATCCCATCAATCCTATCATTCATATAATTATCAAAACTCCGAACTAATACTATATAATGAAACATGCATGAATAGAGAGAGAGAGAGAGACTACTAACCAGAAAGCTTGGGAAGAGATCTCCAGTTGTGATGACCATGTTTCTGAATGAAAGTGATGAGAGTAAGATCTTCTTGAGGGCTCCATGGCCCTCTCTTCACCTTGCTCTTGTCACAGCATGGTGCTCTTCCTTTTCCCATTCTTACTCTCTCTCTCTCTCTCTCTCTCTCTCTCTCTCTCTCTCTCTCTCGCTCTCTCTCTCTCTCTCTCTCTCTCTCGATCGACCTTTAATTAGTGTATATATGGTAGTTGTGTTTCTGATTATTATCAGGAGTTCCTGTATATATGATTATAGATATAACCCCTTACGTCAGATTTATATAGTTTTTAATCATATATTCATTAGATTTTCCACTCCATTCAACAAAACTCTCTTATTAATTTGAGGCACTTCACTCGCAGAGATACCCAAAGCTTGTAACGTACGGACGGCAATTTAAGTGATCATTGTGAATACGCTTTATTTTTTAATTACATGAATGTACAAATTTTTTTTGTCAACACATAAATGTACAAGTATTATTGTGAAAAAGAGAAAACAAAATGGGAGATTAATTGATGAGTTAGGAAACGAATTAGTATATTACTTTTAGCATCATGGAAATATTTAGAAAAATATATCATTACATTTTAGATTATTCAATTTTAAATTTTTATAATAAGATTTCCGAGTCAAGAAATTTTTTTATTTTGAAAAATCCTAGTTTAAAATTTTGATGTGAGCGATCTAGTATATTAAAGTTGAGAGTGGAGAAAATACATATATATTTTTGTGTGTGTTTAATAAATTAATAAACATCTCTCAATGTGTAGAAATCATGTGGCATAATGGTAGCCACCTCTGCATTCATTACACCAGGTCTGGGGTTCGAACCCAGCACCCCGCATGTTATTGGGCCGCATGTTATTGGGGATATTAAAGCCACTAGGCTATGTTGACAAAAAAAAAAAACATCTCTCAATATTTGGAAAGATATTAAAACTTTTATGCTATGTTGACAAAAAAAAATTTAATAAACATATACACGATATCACACTAGGGCCATGCCACAAACAAAAGTTACACAATAATAAATAGAATAACTTGTTTATTCTAATTATTTTTCACATTCATATGTTTGTTGTGTATTATAGCCAGTGACTACATTTTTTTGTCATCGGAAATTTATATTAAAAACTATGGAAAGATACATCAAAGAGGATATATATAACCGGCAGTTGAAATGTTAAAATTCAGAAAGCAAAGCCAACAGAAACCCAAATTCCCCGGAAACAAAGCCGGCGAAAACCCAAATTCCCCGGAAACATAGCCCTATACAAAAGAATCAAACAAATTATAATAAAATTACAAGCCATATTTTAATTCTAATTAAACAGAAAAGGATTTAGGACAGATTTAACTCGAAATTAAGAACTTACAACAAACAAACCGACAAAAACTACTATTTCTGGAGAGCTGAGACTTACCGAAGATATATATGCCTGCAGCCAACCATCAATAAACAAGTTCCTCCTAAAAACTTACATATTGGTTCTAAAAACACTTTATTACATGACACTTTATTAATTTAAATGTGTATTACATGACACTTTATTACATGACACTAATAATTCAAATGTGTTTTCTATAACTTTTTCTTTTAGCTTAAATATTTATTTTACTTTGTCAGTATCTTTTATACAACGCATCAATCCACATCATTTACATATAAATGTTAGATCGCCTTTTATAATTTGGCCCAGACAAAACTCAGCTGCATGAAATATTCGCGCCATGTCAACTCTAAAAAACAGCACCCATATAAAACTTTAAAGAGTTTCATTATTTGTATTTTATTATTACTTATATTATTATTATATTAAAGAATTAAAGATAAGAGAAAGAAAAGGGCAAATAAGAATAAAAACACAAAGAACCGTCTCAAAAGTATTTTTATATAGAGACCACTTATGCTAAAATTATATATTTTCGTTATGTAATACGTTATTTATTTGTAAATAATCTTTTCTAAGGTGTGTGTAACACTAATCAAAATATAATTTTATATTCAATGAAGCGCTTCATTGAAGATTCATGGAGAATAATTTATATTCAATGAAAAAAAAATGTCGACTTATATATTTTAGGTTTCAGTGTTACGCTAATTAATCTAATTTTTTGTAACATTTCTAATATATAAAAGCTAGTCCTATGATATATTAGACTCGTAAAAATATTTGTACTTTCGTTCTTTTTTTTGTTCTAAGATTAGGCGTCAATTTTTTTAGTGTTTTGCACATAAAGGATTTTGAATGATCATCAATAGAACACATATATATATATATATAGATATATATATATAGCTAGAATAAGCTGTGAGATAGGACTAAAAGTAACACTATGTGAGATTTTCCTTCTCACTGATTAACATCAGCGAAGCTTACATGAGATGAAGATTAATTAGCTGATAAATTCACATTAAGTCTTCTCTTCTCGAATCTAAACTAGTCTAATTAAAAGGAAATCCATTTACTGAAATTTCAAAATATTATTCAAAGATAACAAGGATCAATGAGCAAGACGATTGCTTCTGGAACTGAAAGTTTGACGAAGCTGTACATCCAAAACATGACATGATAAATTATTTGTAATCGATTAGAATAAAAATTATGATTTTTTAGCATTGAATATAATAGTTGATTAATGCATTTATCGATTTTCCACAGATTAAAATATGGCATGGCATGGTTAGACTTCAAACCCACGCCACCAGGCTCTGATTCAAGATTGTTCAATAAGCCAATGATCTATAATTTTGCATCATCGTCGATCCGTATATAATTATCTACTTTATTTAAACTCGTAAGTATGACACTTATATATATATATGTTTGATGCATGATGGACTAAATAGCAATAAGGTGATTTACACGTTTGACCCACGTTGCACCTCAACAGTTGCTAACTGCCGCACATTTAGCTCGTCAGTCTGGTCGTGATCAGATACCTCCAACATGCACCACTGATCAAATCACGCAACTTATAGCCATCTTGGCTTTTCTTTCGTTACTCAGGATTCATCTCATGCATATGCTCCTACGTTTTACTTTCGTATTCACTTAAATATATGCTTTATCTTTCATTTCATTCATGCTTTCACCCGATACTGTATTGGGATTCCGATCGATCCCTCTTTAAATCTGCTTTTTTTAGGTTTAATCTCAATTATCATGCAAGCTCACTTGCAATCATAATCATTAAACAATTCCACAAAGCATACAAACAAACAATACCATTACTTATTGGCTACGTTTGTATACATACTTAACTAGATTTGTTTTACTTCATGCTTAGTCCGTATTCGATTCACACAAACTTTAATCCTATGCCATACTTAGGGCTATATATATATATATATACATTACTTAGATCTAACATGCATGTTTATATCTGCTTGGTTTAAACCCAGTCTTGAGTATCAATGGGACTAGGAAAGCACACATGACGGGGCTTAGACCCATCCTCACCTTGGCCTTAGATCGGAGGAGCTGCTATCAGACGAGGAGGACGAAGAAGCGGTGGCGATATCACGGGTAGGAAGAGACAACGGGGAAGGCGGATCGGAGGAAGCACAGATTTGATTTAGGGTTTAGGATGTCTTGAGATACAAGATATGGGCGACGGCAGCTTCCACTTGCTCTCAGCTGGACTTATCAGCGGTAGTCTAGACGAGCGGCTGCCGCTCCGACGTCGGGTGGAGCTCTGGTGGTGTGCGGTCATCGGAGGCGGCTCGTATCGGGGAAACGGAGGCACGACGCGGTTAAGGTCTACAAAACTCAGCCCTTCTCATCTTGGGTGATCACGGCGGTGCCACAAGGCTGGTCGGAGGTGGATCTCGATTGCAAAGGCATGGCGACTCGACAAGATGAGGCGGAGGCGCAACGGAGCTGATCTAGAATTTATCTCATTTCTACATTGAAACAACCTGAGAATTAGAACAAAAACTGATGTATTGGTTGTCCTCTCTGGCATTGAGTTGATATGTAGACCCATTCAAGACATGATTTTCTACAAATTCTTGTCTCTGAATTTGAATTTTTCCAGGCACTAGAGTACTTCATAGGTTTCATTTTTTTCTGAATTCATAGAGCCATTTGAGCAAACATTTGGGTGTGCACTATGCATGTTCTTGGCACATTGTTGATGTTTGTTTCAACTTATCTACCTCTGTGACATGGAAAACGTGTAGTTGATCTGCATGATGAACAAACAAGACATCACTGCCAACATCAGAGTGTGATTGAACTCGATTCATTGATTCACTGTCACAAATCTAGATGTTTCATGAAGATCATGAGCTCATATTTTGGATGTTCAACGTTCTGAGGTTGTAGAACACAATCCTTTGCCAAAATTATTGAAATTGTTTCCTCCTGCGATTCATGGGCCACAATTCATGGGTAACTCTTCACTTCCTCCACTCTTACGTGTCACACACGTCCCTTTTGAAATCTTTTTTCACTGTTTCACTTGAACTGATTTTATTTTCGGAAATTTTGGAAAAAAGATACATTAAAGTCTCTACTGTTCCATTAAATATTTCTTGACTTTTGTCAAAATTTAACTAAACTCTTTATTAAGCAGTCGCGGGTGTTCGGATATAATACCCAAAGTAATCTGTCTACCATATTTATTGATTGGAACCACTCTACCAAGTTTTGTCTTTCAAAACATGTCCACCATATTTTGTATTTTTCTAATTTTTGATATACAAAAATGATGAACAATTTATTTGAAACTAAAAGTTGATTTTTTTTTTGTGAATCATGCTTTTGTAACCCATTGATTAATTTTATGATCTGGAAACATGTATTCTAAGAAGAGAACACAATTTAACGTAGACATTTTCCTGTTACATATGCACAGTCTTGCAAACTTTTTATGCTTAATGACAAAGTCTCTAATTTTGTATGTTAAAACTATCATAAATGTAGAAGTTGTTTTTGCAAAAATTTTCCAATTGTAATTGGTAATTTGTTCCTGATAAATGTTGTACATTTGAAAGAATTAATAATGGTGAGAGGAGAAAATGTCAGATTAACATTCACCAATTCCTATAATTCTGTTATTTTAAAATATTTATATGTGTTTATAAACGCGGATGAATTGTGAAAATTATGTTGCAAAATAATGATTATTTCTGAAATTAATCACACATTTCTGAGGTTCGAACCCATCACTCCGTAATGTTAAAAGATATATTAAAGTTATTAAGCTAAATTGATAAAAAACATGGATAAATTATAGTAACAATGAAAATGTCATCATAGAAAAAAAAACATGAAAGTAGGCATGACCACATCAGCATGGACAGTCTCTTCTTATATTTGTATTTCCTATATGAATTAGAATTAGAGTTTCATATATCAGCTAAGTTAACGTTAATCTGTTACTGTCATCAGAAAATTAACCATATACTCGTGTTTTTATTTTTGCAAAAGTTAAAACCAATGAATAATTTATCTAAAATATTTTGATTATTGGTTTATTAGTCTTTTTAAAATGTTTTTTATTGTTTATTTATAAATTACATACTTTTTTTATTAAACGTAACACTAAAAATACTGGGTTAACCACGGTGGGGGAACCAAGCTGATATACACATCTTCATTTAGAAGTCTCTTTGCACTGCACGCCAGATTATCTGCTTTTGTGTTTTTTACTTATGGTGTATAGATTATCTCGAATGTGTGGAAGTAGATTTTGTAGATACTGAACTCCTCTAAATGAATGGAAAAAGATGGTCATTTTTAGGGTGCAGATGCCATCTTGATCACCTCTGAGCAGTCTATTTCGAAAATAATTTCCAATCTCTTGACTGCAATCATACACCCTATAGCCCAAATTAGTGATTTTAACTCTGCGTGTAATAAGGAAAGACTATTACAAATATTTATAGCCCCGAGCAGCATATTATCCATCTCATTCGTATAAAATATCCATCTCGGTCCCGTAAATCTATCAGATTCTTTCTATGACACATCCATTTGACAATTTCACTTAACATGTAATGTAGGATATGCTTGTGACACCGATGAGATTTTATGTTTAATTTCCTCTATTACCGCGTTTTTCATCTCAAGTTGTTGCTTCCATTTTTGAAAGAAAAAAACTTCATATGATAATTTTTAAAAACTTTGTTGTTTTACTCTTTCATAAATTCTTTCATAAATATCATGTCGTTTCTGCTTTTCCATATATAATACTAATATCATATAGGATGAATGCTTTTACTTTTGATGTAAAAAAATAAAAGAAAAAACGGGACTGCTCTTTCTTTTAATTTTTGTCATGGTCATGCAAGGCCGATATTAGACACTTTCTGAGTTCTTAAAACTTGAGGCTCAGAATAGCATGATAATATACAAATAATGACAAGGGAATCAAATTTATAAAGCTTCCATAAAGAGCCCAATAGACCCGATCAAGGCCTGGAAACGATAATACGGGCCCAACCAAGATAATGGACTTTCGTGGAGAGAAGCAGGAAAACTAATTTAAATTGGCCCCACTCAACACATGCCTTGGAGGGTATTTTGGTAAGTAAGAGCATACGATATTTTACCTAAATTTCTTAACTATTAAATATATTAATATTTAATTTGTGGGTTTCTTAAAATCTTAAAAATTCATTTTAAAATTTCTTAAATATTTTATTTTAAAAATTTTAAGATAAGTTTTTTAAGATTTTAAAAAACTCATAAATTAATATTAATATATTTAATAATTAAAAAAACTTAGGTAAAACTTTCTATTGGAAATGCTCTAAAGACAAGTGAGATGAACCTTTGACTGAGTTGAGAAGCTCATGATCATCATCTTCTACCAAATCTAGTAAGCTACCGCCAAGTCATGCATAGATATCATATGTATGGAATCAAGAAATTATTAAAAAAAGCATGATCAAACCTATTGATTTTGTATTTGACGTCCTTGTCCCAATCATAATTATTTTTAACAAGTTTGAATTGGCAAATCGGGTTAATAAGTTTGAATCGGTTTTGAATTTTAAATCACACCAAACCTGTTCATTAGTTTTAATAAGTAAAGACTAAAGAAATCAATGGTGAGAGCAGAAAAAGCCTACCCACATCGTCACAATATTATTATTATTATTTTTTTTTTTTGTCAACTCACAATATTATTATTTAAACAACACAAAAACCTGTTAGTTTTTATAAAAGTTAAAACCATACTATAATATAATATTTCATATGCTTTTTTATAAAAGTTATATTTTATATAAGCTGGCGAGCTTATATAAGTTGGTCTGCTCTGGATCCCTCCTCTCTCACATCGCATTTTTTGGACCGAAGATGCCGAGGCTGTATATCTCAGTCGCAGTTTGGTTTGTGTCCGTGTCTTGTTTACTCCTTGTGGTTCGACCACAGAACCAAATCACAGCCACTACTGATCCCGACGAAGGTCCTCTCTTGCATTCAAAAGCTTGCTAATTTCATTAGATCATCATCATCATCGACCCATTTTTGGCAATTTTTTTTGATATTTAAGTTTCCAAATATCATAATCATCCAGGCTTTTTGTTTGTCTGTTCTTATGGTTCAAAAGACTTGAGTTAAGACGACGATGGATGATTTTCATGATGATGATAACTTATTTTGTTGGAGATACACACATATACACACTGTTCTTTCTGGTTGGAGTAAACAATAGGACCTTGTATTTGCTTTGATGTTTGACATGGAAAACAAAAAAATGAAATCCATCCAGCTCGGGCTTTGAACAAGATCTTCGAGACGTGGAAGATAACGGCGACGGACGCATGGAACATCAGCGGCGAACTCTGCAGCGGAGCCGCCATCGACGACGGCATCAGCATCGACACAAAAATCGACCCCCTCATCAAATGCGACTGTTCTTTAGTGGACTCCACTATCTGCCGCATCATCGCTCTGTACTTTACCCTTTCCGTCTCTCTCTCTCTCGCTTTCAACTGCCTTCCACCTGTTTGAAGCATTGCCCCCACACACCTCAAGAGCTCTGAAATTACTGTTTGTTGTCTCACAGGAGGGCTCATGCGATGGATATTGCCGGACCTATTCCTGAAGAGCTCTGGAGTCTCGTTTACATCTCTAATCTGTACGGTTTTGCTATATATATAGACTGCTTTCACTTGTAATCTACTGCTTTCAGTTTTCCACTATCTATTCTCTGCAGGAATCTAAATGGGAATTTCTTGACTGGCTCCTTGTCTCCTGGCATTGGAAATCTGACTCGCATGCAGTGGTTGTAAGGCACTGAACCCTTTTTCAGTGACTATCTACTAAACGAGCATTTTCATCTTCTTCTTGGTGCCTAAATATTCATTCACCTAGGACTTTTGGGGCCAATGCATTGTCCGGACCAGTTCCCAAAGAAATTGGACTGCTCACTGATTTAAGATCACTGTAAGGACTCTTTCCATCAGGGATATGATCACGTTTTCAACCGCAGATAGATTCTCAAACGACTTTATTCTTTTGCGCAGAGCGATTGATATGAATAATTTCTCCGGTTCTCTGCCACCTGAGATTGGAAATTGCACGAGGCTAGTCAAATTGTAAGTTTTTGCGATGCTTTGCTGATCGATCATTGCAAACTTTTTTTTAAAAAAATTAATGCATTCCCTATAAAATTCCACACTAATGGTGGTGACATTTAGTATTTCTTGCATCACAAGCTCCATTCTCATAAAATTGTCTTTGAAAATATTCTATGATAATACTCGTTATGATAGGTACATTGGAAGTTCAGGACTTACTGGTGAACTTCCGTCATCATTTGCTAATCTTGTGGACTTGGAAGAGGCGTAAGATTTTATATCTCTTGAGGGTTGTTATTGTATCTGGCAGCTCATTTCTAGAAACATTAGCATACTCCTAATTCTTCGTAAGTTTTGGATTTGACTTTGTTTTTTTTCCGTGTCGTTTCAGTTGGATTAATGATATCCAACTTACAGGTCAGATACCAGAATTTATTGGAAATTGGACCAAACTTACAGCTCTGTGAGTAATTTTGATATTGCATCTCTTCAATTCTTCAATCTTATTTCTTTGTTTTAAGCTATCCCATCAACAGATAGAGTGAATTTAAAAATCAAACACTTGATGGTAGAGCACTCTGTATATCGAAGGCTATACTCATACATGCTTTACTGCAGGAGAATTCTGGGGACTAGTTTGAGTGGTCCAGTTCCATCTACATTTGCCAACTTAGTTTCTTTGATAGAATTGTATGTGCATCTTTCTCCTTCACTTTTCAGCTTGCTTTTTTAGTCTCGATACTGATGGAAATCCAAATTTTAGGAGACTAGGTGAAATATCCAACAGCAGTTCTTCTCTTAATTTCATCCGGAACATGAAATCTTTAAGTGTCCTGTAAGGCCTTGTGTTCAGCTTTCGCCTAACTGTGATGAACTTCTTAACGCCTTTAGCTCTTCCCTTTCCTCTGTATATTTGACAAATTTTAAATATCATTCAGAGTATTACGGAACAATAATCTGTCAGGCACAGTACCTTCCAATATTGGAGATTTCTTGCTGCTGCAACAAGTGTAAGTATGAGACAAGATGACACAAAATGTTGTTCCGGATCTTAAAATGCTTCAAAAAGTTTTCTAATGTGTTCTTTGTTACTAAACTGAGATGATATACGCTCTTACAAGCAATATACATTATTTCTTCTCCAGTGATTTAAGTTTCAACAACCTAACTGGGAAAATTCCTGCTTCGCTTTTTAACTTAAGAAACCTTACACACTTGTAAGTATATATTCATTTTCCCCATCACATGCTCTTATTCGAAATTCGCTGACGAACTGAGTATAAATATTGTTACCTTCATTTAGGTTTCTTGGAAATAACAAGTTGAGCGGTTCCTTACCCATTCAAAAGAATTCCTCTCTTACCAATATGTGAGTAAAAATATATGTATCTTCTCTCAGAATACCATCTACTGAAAACTTGTCAATTAAAGTCAAATGCGTTTTATGTGCAGAGATGTGTCATACAATGATTTAACAGGGAATCTTCCTTCTTGGGTTCGCCTACCAAACTTACAACTGTATGTTCGGGAACTAGATGCTTAGATTTCATGGCGCATAATACATTATTCTGCTGAAAACAAAGCTTTCTTAAATATTGTGCAGTAACCTGATTGCCAACAACTTTACAGTGGGAAGCTCGAACAGAAGGTGACTTTGTCACTCTTGTGCTCTTCTTGGTGCCTAAAGTTGTACATTATTTTGTATTTCGCAAGCATACAAATGTTAATCTACATGCCATATTTCTCATTTTAGTACATTTTGTTCTTTCCAAAAGGGTTTTCCCCGGACTGGAGTGCCTCCAGAAGAGTTTCCGCTGCAATCGAGGAAAAGGCGTATGTAAGCGCATATAAATGGTGTTCCGAAACTTATTTCATTCTTGGGACTGACAATGTTAGGATGCATATACGTTGGTTAAGATGCTTCTCTCTTGATGGGTATGCAGATTTCAACTTTTCCGTCAACTGTGGAGGCCCGGATGTCAGGTCTAGTGGTGGAGCTTTGTATGAGAAGGACGAGGGGGCGCTTGGACCAGCTTCATTTTTCGTACGTAAAACACAGAGATGGGCAGTCAGCAATGTAGGACTATTTACTGGGAGTGGCAGTAATGAATACAGAGCTCTTTCAGCTACACCATTTGCAAACACTTCGGACGCAGAGCTTTTACAATCAGCGAGGCTATCTGCATCTTCTCTAAGGTATTTCGGACTGGGGCTAGAAAATGGAGGCTATAGTGTAACACTTCAGTTTGGTGAAATACAAATACAAGCTTCTGATACCTGGAAAAGTCTTGGAAGGCGACTTTTCGACATATATGTCCAGGTTTCTACTATTACATTGACCTTCCGCCCATATTCTTACAAACGCTAGCTTATCTTGTCTGGAAAATAACTTGTTTTTTTTTTTTGTGAAATGAAAGGATTAGCATATTTTCATTTGAAGTAAAATGAACAACATTATAAGGCTCAACTTTTCATGAACTTGTCTTTTCTCTGGAACGTTTTCAGATCTCTGATTTCCTTCTGTTTTTTTTCAGGGAATACTTGTTGAAAAGGATTTTGATATAGACCGAACAGCTAACGGTTCTATTGCGCGGGTAAGTCAAAGAGTATATAAAGCAAATGTATCTGAAAATTACATCGAAATTCATCTTTTCTGGGCTGGAAAAGGGACATGTTGTATTCCTGCTCAAGGAACTTACGGACCGCTAGTCTCAGCTATCAGTGCAACGCCAGGTAACAACAAGGACTTTCATGATCTTCCTAGAGCCCAATGTCTCTCCTCACTACCAGCTTTTCTTCTCTGCAGATTTTATACCTACTGTAGATAATAAGATGCCCTCGAATTCCAAGGAAAAAATAGGTATTATTGTAGGGGCCATTGTAGGAGCAGGAATGATAAGCATCTTGGTTATTGCTATCATCTTAATCATCCGTCGGAAAAGAAAAAGGGCGGCTGATGAAGAAGGTAATTAAAGAGTCTTAAGCTTTGGCAGTATTTATAAAGTCGAATCGCGAACAACTGTAATTTTCAAACTTGTTCTTTTCAACTAAATACTTTAATGCAGTGCTGCACAGTCTGGACGTAAGGCCCTACACCTTTAGTTACTCAGAACTCAAAGCTGCAACTCAAGATTTTGATCCTTCCAACAAGCTTGGGGAGGGAGGATTTGGACCTGTTTTTAAGGTAAGACCCTTTACGGAATATGATGTAATTACTCCATTGGCTATATTCTAAAGATATCCAGTGGTACAGGGAATACTGAACGATGGAAGAGAGATAGCCGTGAAGCAATTGTCAGTCGCATCCAGGCAAGGCAAGGGTCAATTTGTTGCAGAGATTGCCACGATATCAGCTGTTCAGCATCGCAACCTTGTAAAACTGTACGGATGCTGCATTGAGGGGAATCAGCGTATGATTGTATATGAATACCTCTCAAACAATAGTCTAGATCAAGCTCTATTCGGTATGCAAATAAGGTCTTAAATGTGTCATCCTTTGATAGTTTTTGTTTACAAAACTGGCGCTGTTGGTTTACTCGTTGCATAACTGTCGCAGAGGAAAAGAGTTTGCAGCTCGGTTGGTCAGACCGTTTCCAGATATGCTTGGGTGTAGCAAAAGGTTTAGCATATATGCACGAGGAATCAGTTCCTCGTATAGTGCATAGGGATGTGAAGGCAAGCAATATTCTGCTGGACTCGGATCTGATACCGAAACTCTCTGATTTTGGATTGGCAAAACTATATGATGATAAGAAGACGCACATAAGTACCCGAGTTGCAGGGACGATGTAAATATCCTGGAAACCTCACATAAAAAAAAAAAATGATTTGTATTGTCAAATGGGGTTTCAAGATGCAAGTGACACGGTTGTTGATTGTTACATACAATGCAGAGGATATTTGTCACCAGAATACGTGATGCTTGGACATCTTACGGAGAAGACAGATGTGTTTGCCTTTGGTATAGTGGCTCTGGAGATTGTCAGCGGAAGGCCCAACTCCTCTCCAGAAATGGGTGACGACAAACAATACCTTCTCGAATGGGTATAATATTTATTTCCAAACTTTATTATGTGAGCTAAGATAAAGGAAGGAAGATGTTTAGTCTATCATCCTTGTGGTTTTTGTGCAGGCATGGAGCCTACACCAAGAGAATCGTGATTTGGAAGTGGTGGATCCGGATCTAACAGGATATGACGAGGAAGAAGTGAAACGTGTAATAGGAGTAGCTTTCTTGTGCACACAAACAGACCACGCAATACGGCCAGCAATGTCCCGAGTGGTAGGCATGTTGACCGGGCATGTGGAGATAATGGAAGCCAATGCGAAGCCAGGGTACGTCTCCGAGAGAACATTCGAGAACGCAATGAGCTTCATGAGTGGTTCAACGAGCTCGAGTTGAATATTGCCAGACACTCCAAGGAGGAATCCTTCCAATTCCCAAGTTGAAGATGGATGACGACTTGAACAAACTTGAGACAGCTTTGAGTTACCTTTGGGTTGTATTGTAAAATATCGTACCAGTATAAATTAAAGAAGCAGAGCCTTGTATGACCAAACTACATAAGCGTCCCTTTGACTGAATTCAGTCCAAAAGGTGCTGATGGTTGATGGTTGATTGTTGATTATTGATTGTTTGATTGTTGATTGTTGTTTGATTGTTGATTGATTGTGGATTGTTGATTATACATATGGGTTAGTCAGAAGAACTTTAGGAGAGAAAAACACAAGTTGCCAAAAGTCTTTACTTCCACAAAAACCTTTGCATATTCACAAGTCTCTCTCTCTCTCTCTCTCTCTCTCTCTCTCTCTCTCTCTCTCTCTCTTGATAAGTAATAACAACATTGTTGAAATTATTTCCAACATTTCATCAGCATGGAGGAAAGAGCCACTAATTAGGGCAAAATCAAAGAAACAGTAGCCGACGGAAAATGTCGGATTGAAATAATATGATGTGACCAGTTGTAACTGGATCATCATAAGACGGTGCACTGGTGGTCCACTTACCATGTTTTGGTTGGTGCATATAAGTCAATGAATATAAGTCAAGAAAGATAATTTAAAACAACTTTTAAGGAGACTTGAAAAATTTAGTGTAGGGAGACAGACAGACAGACTGACAGACTGACAGACAACCATTGTTGTGATTCTTGTGAACGAAAAAAAAGTAAAGAGTAAAACCTTCGTCGACGATGCCCACGTTTCTCCTCGCCATCTGGTTCCTCTTGTGTATCACCGGGTCGGACCTTGTTCGAGCTCAAAACCGAACCAGAATCTGCCGCATCACTGCCCTGTACACCTCTCTTTTCCCCTTTTGTGCACCCGTTTGACGCATTCATTAACCCACTGAATATAGCCATGCATGTTGTTCTTGTTTGTTGTTTCGCTTTGACACAGCAAGGTTTATGCGATGGATGTTCGAGGACCTATACCTCCACAGCTCTGGACTTTGATATACCTCACAAATCTGTATAGACTTTTACCTTCTTTTTTTCTGTTCTTATCATCATCAGAAAATTTAAGAGCCTGTAAATCCATTCATTTGGACCTCAAAAATCACATGCGTCTTTCAGGAACCTGGCTAAATTTTCTTACAGGCTCCCTTTCTCCTGCAATTGGAAATTTGATTCGAATGGAATGGATATATAAGGCTGTTGATTGAATAAAACCTTCTTCTTTCCTTTATCTGTCTTTCTTGTCTCTCACGCTTCAACTCTTCCTCAACTACTGTAGGTCTTTTGCGATAAATGCCTTTTCTGGCCCCCTTCACAACCACAATTAGTCAACAATTTGGACTCGGAGCTTTTTCAGTCTGCAAGACTTTCTGCATCTTCCCTAAGGTATTATGGGTTGGGGATAGAAAATGGGGGCTATACCTTAACACTTGAGTTTGCTGAAATACAAATTACTGGTTCTAACACTTGGGGAGGTTTAGGAGACGACGTTTCGACATTTATGTCCAGGTCTGCACTACTCGATCAAGCTTTCCGCTTTACAAGCTATACCTTGTTGGTGTGATAATCTTCTTGCTGTGTTTTTTTCCAGGGAAGACTTGTTGAAAAGGATTTTGATGTACGTAGAACAGCTGGTGACTCTACTATTCGAGCTGTTGAGAGAGAATATAAGGCAAATGTATCCGAAAATCACCTTGAAATTCATCTTTTCTGGGCAGGAAAAGGAACATGTTGTATTCCTATTCAAGGTAACACAACAATTGGCGAATTCTTTTTTCTATCCCCTGATCATGCCTTAGTGTTACGTATTGTTGTTGTTCAGATTTTACACCAACTGTGGCTAAGAAGGCACCATCAAAGGGAAATAACAGGACTGGTACTATTATGGGTGTTATTGTTGGCTTAGGACTTTTGAGCATCTTTGCGGGCGTGGTTATCTTCATCATCCGGAAAAGCAGAAAGCGATACACAGATGATGAAGGTAATAACAACACAAACAAGCCTTTGAGCTGAGGAATTTTGGCCCTCAACTTGAATATCATCTTGAGCTACTTAGTATAGACGTAAAGCCTTACACTTTTGCGTATTCTGAACTTAAAAGTGCCACTCAAGATTTTGATCCCTCAAACAAGCTTGGCGAGGGAGGATTTGGGTCTGTTTACAAGGTAAGCCCCAGTGGACAAAACCAGAGTATATCTAATTACGTTTTTGTTATGATATAACACATTCAACAGGGAATACCTCAATCATGGAAGAGAGGTCGCGGTGAAACTGTTTTCGGTTGGATCCCGACACGGAAAGGGACAATTTGTTATGCATCGCAACCTAGTAAAACTTTACGGGTGCTGCTATGAAGGAGATCATCGTTTGCTCTTATATGAGTATCTCCCAAATGGAAGTCTCGATCAGGCACTATTTGGTAATGAACAGAAACATGACTTATCTATCTGTTGCTTCTCTTCCAAGCTAAAGTAGTCATTATGCCCTCAAATTTGGATGTTACAGGGGATAATAAGACTTTACATCTTGATTGGTCAACCCGTTTTGGGATATGCCTGGGAGTAGCCAGAGGTCTAGCCTACTTCCACGAGGAGGCCAGTGTTCGCATAGTACACAGGGATGTGAAGGCCAGCAACATTTTGCTTGACGCTAGACTGGTCCCAAAAGTTTCGGATTTTGGGCTTGCAAAGATATACGATGACAAGAAAACCCTCATAAGTACCAGAGTGCCAGGGACGACGACGTACGTATCCCCAAACCCTGAACCTTTTTGTTGTTGTTTGCAACACTAATATTATGGTATTATTTATAACACACATGTTGTTGTACCAATTTATAACTCAGGCATCTTACCTGAGACCACCAATGTCACGAGTGGTGGCCATGCTTTCAGGAGACGTTGGGGTGAGTGATGTCACCGCTAAGGAAAACTACCAACCCAACTGGACAACTGATGACACCACAAGCTACTCTTTCAGCGCCTTTCAAACCAAAGACACGGGCGCTTCTGGATCCTACTCCACGAGCTTTGTGAAGCCCAAAGACAGCGACTCTAAGCCAATGCTTGGAGTCAAGATCAATGAGGGGAGATGAAAATGTCTCCTCTCCTCTATGATGCCTATGGAGATGTTTGTGTATATGAGGATATATCACTATCCTAAACTCTTCATCTCTTGTATATATACAATGCATCAAATTTTAGCCAAAAAAGAAAGGAAAACATATTTCGCTTTGATTCAATAATGTTTAAACTCTTCCTTTTTTTTTTTTTTTGCACAGACGCAAAGGAATGTTCATTTTAAAAACTTGAGAAAGAGACACAATATAGGACATTGTTATTGAACACTACTGACGACATCTACTTCCGTCGTTGCCATTCCCACCTTCTGACACGCACATACGTTGTGAGACAACTTTGCCAACAACACGTTGTTGTGAGCTTCCGCTTTCGTCATAATGGGCCTCTATAAGCTAAATCAACTTCCACACCGTTAGATAGGCATATATTGGACTCTAGGAGCTAGTTAAATGGGCCCGGCCCATTGAATTGGTAGTCTATATTTAAAGCAGCGCCGATGGTATTAAATCCTGAAACCCTAGTCTTTCATTCTCCTGCGTGAATTGAGGTGGGTTTAGGGTTTTAGTTTCGATCCTCCCAAAAATGGCTATGTATCTTCTCTACGAATCTTCTTCTGGCTATGGCCTCTTCGAGGCGCACGGACTTGATGAGATCGGACAGAACACTGAGGCCGTCCGGAGCTCCGTCTCCGACCTCAGTCGCTTTGGCCGTGTTGTCCAGCTCACCGCTTTCCATCCCTTCGAGTCTGCGCTCGATGCCCTCAACCAAGTCAACGCCATCTCTGAAGGTATATTCAATTTATTGTTATGTTTTGGTGTTTAATGGGAACTCGAACCATCACTCTGCCTTGATTTTTGGATTTATATCCAATTTCTGCGTAAATTTTATGATATACTGCTTTCTTTTTCCCCTTAGGTTTTTAGCTAGAAAAAGACCTTCCTATTGATGTTGAAAGTTGAAACCCCTTCATTTGTTTTTGGTTCTGTTGAAAAGTTTTACAATTTTACATAGAAAACGCTTCAATATTGTCGTTGATTGTCATCTGCTTGTCTCATTTGGAGGTTTTGATTATATCGTCGGTCTTTTTGGTGGCAGGGGTTATGACTGACGAGCTTAGAAGTTTCCTAGAGTTGAATCTTCCTAAAGTCAAAGAAGGCAAGAAAGCCAAGTTCAGCTTAGGAATGGCTGAGCCCAAACTCGGTTCCCACATATTGGAAGCCACGAAAATCCCGTGCCAGAGCAATGAGTTCGTACTTGAGCTTCTCCGAGGTGTGCGCCTGCATTTTGACAGGTTCATCAAGGACCTAAAGGTTTGATCTTTTTTCTTTATTTTATTTACCTTGTATTTTACTCGGTTCCTATGCTTTGCGTACTCATGAATGAATCTGTTAATTATTATTTGATGAAGCCTGGTGATTTGGAAAAATCTCAACTTGGATTAGCTCACAGCTACAGCAGAGCAAAGGTCAAGTTCAATGTTAACCGAGTGGATAACATGGTTATTCAAGCTATTTTCCTCCTTGACACGCTTGATAAGGATATTAATTCTTTTGCCATGAGAGTCAGGTTTGTTTATTTAAGCTTTCCCTTTCAGATTATGTGTACTTGCAATTTACCTTGAGAAAAAGGTAGATGAACCCTGTTTATAATGTTGTTACAGGGAATGGTATTCGTGGCACTTCCCCGAGCTAGTGAAGATAGTCAATGACAATTATCTTTACGCCCGTGTTTCAAAGATTATTGATGACAAGTCTAAGTTGACTGAAGACCACATCCCGATGCTTACTGAAGTCTTAGGGGATGAAGATAAAGCAAAGGAGGTCGTCGAAGCTGGAAAAGCATCCATGGGTAACTTTTTTGAGCGAGCTCGACAGATAAATTTGTGTTCCTAATCTCTCATTGATCTGAGACGTTTATTTTCTTCCCTCTTCATAGGCCAGGATCTATCACCGATTGACTTGATCAACGTACAGAACTTTGCTCAGAGAGTTATGGAACTTGCTGACTACAGAAAGAAGCTCTATGATTATCTTGTTGCTAAGATGAGCGACATTGCCCCTAATTTGGCGGCCTTGATTGGAGAAATGGTGGGTGCCCGTCTGATTTCACATGCTGGAAGTCTGACTAACCTTGCTAAATGCCCATCTTCCACCCTCCAGATTCTTGGAGCTGAGAAGGCCCTTTTCAGGTACAATATCATAGAGCTGTCTTTATCTTTCTATAAGTTTCTTTTAGTGCGGCGTGTGACATTTGAACCGCTGTGGTGTTTCAGGGCTCTTAAAACACGTGGTAACACACCCAAGTATGGGTTGATTTTCCATTCGTCGTTCATTGGCCGAGCATCTGCGAAGAACAAGGGCCGTATCGCCCGTTATCTTGCAAACAAGTGCTCTATAGCGTCCCGGATTGATTGTTTTGCTGGTAAAAATCTGAAAACTCCTTGAGAATAGCTCTGATCTCTTAGTATTTTGAGATATGTTGTAATGTGTTAAATTATGTGCCCTGATGTTGTCCTATGCAGATGGCGCAACAACGACATTTGGTGAGAAGCTTCGCGAACAAGTTGAGGAAAGGCTAGACTTTTATGACAAAGGTGTTGCTCCACGTAAGAACATGGATGTAATGAAGGAGGTGATAGAGAATCTGCAAAAGAAAGGTATATCTTGAAAAAAATTTGGCATATAAATACCTATTTTGGTGGAGGACTCGGTCTTTAATCGGTGCCCTCCTTTAGATGAGGAAGGGAAGGAGATAGTGGAGGCCTCAGCAAAGAAAAGCAAGAAGAAGGCAAAGGGTGAAGACGAAGAAGAAGAAGAAGAAGAAGAAGAAGAGAAGGCAATGGATGAGGAGAAGTCAGAGAAAAAGAAGAAGAAAGAAAAGAGGAAGATGGAGAAAGCAGATGAGAAAGAGAAATCAGAGAAGAAAAAGAAAAAGAAGAGTAATGCTGGAGGAGACGAGGAGACTGATGATGGTCAGAGCAAGAAGAAGTCGAAGAAGAAGAAGAAGTCGAAGAGTGAGGATAACGACGAATAGGGGATGATGGAACAACATAACAAACCCTGTATTCTATTTTTTTGAGCTAAATGTTTTTGCTGTGTTTCTTTTTCTTAATAGTAAACTCTGGGAATCTGTGTTTTGGTCTGAAAACGATTTGGTAACATCTTAAGTTTTTCAATCATTTTTAGGCTATTTGATTTTCTGTGTTACAGGTTTAAAGCGCCGCTGTCACATGAGAATCAAGTATTGAGTGTTTTTGTTTCTTTCTTTCTAATTTGAAAGAATGAATGATATTGTTCAACTTGCTTTCCAAAATGTTCCATTTTATATTTTTGAAAAAAAAAGTCTTTTGTTAAAGATTAGAACTAACTTACCATTTGATGACCAATTGGCAATGAAGTGGAATAATGTATGTATAAGGAGAATAGTTACTTAATGAGCATGATGATGATGATGATCAAGTTTCTTTTGGTGACACGAACAGTGGTGCTCTCTAGCCCAGTCTTGATTAACGCAGAAAAAGGACCTGATGATAAGGGAATGCCGGGCACACCGCACGAGTCCCGACCATATACAATGCCTCGAATCCGACCCAGCCTCCATCCATGCCGACCCAGGGTCGACATGGCCACACACATATCTCGAATATATAACACACCAAGCAAAGATTTCTTTGTGAAATCTAATTAGAAACGATTGTCAAACAAAAAAAGAGGGTCATGATGCAATCAAGAGAGGGTTGCAAAAAGGACTTGTCGGTGGCAATCACAAAGTACTGCCGAATGCGAAAAACGGTCAGAAAACCGGTGACTACGACAATCTCCAAGCTGCCAAGTTCGACTTTTCCCCCATTTTATAGCCAAATCACCTTTGTGAAACAGTAGAACATGTCCCTTCCCTCCCACAACCTCCAAGCTAGAACGTACTCACTCACTTGATGTCAAAAAGGGAAATTTTTTAATTGTGCGACCAAACTCACTGTCTTATCCCATTGCTTCCTATAATCATTGTCCATGTAAATACCGTAACACTTAGGTACTTGATCGGACCACCATCCTAACAAAAAGAGCCAACGGTTATACGTAGCAAATCAGATATTCGATCGTTGGTTTTGTGAATAACATTTTCCCAAATCTCAGCAGCTTTTCCCCAACTTTTGGATCAGACTTTTCAAATCTTCATCAGAAACTCGTCTGGATATCCTGCAAAGCAAAAGTTGAAGAATAAGCAAAAGGATTCGATGATATTAAGTTAATTCGTTTGTTACTAATAGCTCAACGAAACTGTCACCATTCGAGATAGAGCCTCAAATTTTAAAAACATCACCACATTGTCGAAAGGTTTCTTTCAATCCAAGATTTGCTCTCAACCAATCCAATATACTTTTTGAACATGCTACTGCTGAGTGAGCAGGTACAGAGACCGATTCAACTACGGATAGAAGAGCACGCTAAATACTTGGAGAAGATCTTGGATGAACAGGCGCAAAGCCCAAGAATCTCAGCTTTCATCATCATCTACTAAAGACGACGAATCTGGCTTGAAACCTGAAGATCTCATGAGCTAGTAACACTAGTGTTTCAGCCTCTCAGGTCTGTTTAATGTAAATACTCTTAACTGTGTTATTTGGTAGATACCTCAACTGTTGGATCCAAGAGTAAGAATAATATATTGCCAAATTCCTATCGTTTTTTTACAAAAGAATCAATGAACAAATAAGAAGGAATTTTGCAGCCAATACAAATTAAGAATATGATATAGAATTAAAATCAAACCCCATATCTATACATTCCATGTATGTACCGCCTCTAATCTAACTTATAGTTAGCAGCTGCTGAAGAAACGACTAAACTTCTCCTTTGCTTATATTTATTGTATAAGCCCTTACCCCCCAAAAGTCAACAAAAGAAACTTTTCTTGTTTACTCGGCTATCAGATTTGATGTTAGCACTGCAAAAAAAAAACCAACAGATCCGAACCCTCCATAGATGCCGTTGAAAATGCAGCAATCCTGTCTTCTTGATCAGATGAGTCAGCAAGTGTGGGTGGTTTCCGCAGCCCTCTTCCGCATCATCTCCGTTACAGCAGCTCCACGCTGTTTTTCTGACTGTTGCTGCTCTCTACTAGTAGCCGCTCTGTAATCTCTGTTAGAGAAAAGAGTTACAAACAGTACCCAAGAGTTAACTACAATATAACAAGTGGATAACAAGTGTAAAAGCATGTTAAATTCTATGTACCTGCATTTGGGGACAATGCATTGGGAATCTTTACAGGAGCGGCAATGGAGTCTAATGATTCTCCAAAATTTCGTACACTTGGGGCAATTTCCACGAGCGATCTTACAATCTACAATATGTTTGAGTAACGTCTTCATCCAGCGACACCGTTGATATTGGCACTGTGCAGAGCGGCATGGAGTTACCACATGCACAAGCAGTTCTATTATCTGCAGTATCAGCAAACCGAGCATTGTTACTCGTTAGCAGCTATACAAACAAACTATCCAAATATAGGTAAATGGCCTGATCAGACAATACCTTGTCCAACTGGATTTGATTAGCTTGCCCGTTGTGTTGTACACTAGTTTCCGTAGCAGATGAACGTCTTATCAGTTTATGTGAATGATTGATAGACGCCTTAGGGTAACAGGCATTGCAGACATCATAGCTCGTACAAACTTGGCAGTGCCAGCCTTGAGCATTTTCAACTTCTTGTTGGCAGATGGTGCATGCCGTCGCAAATGCAGGGGCACTTGGGTTGTGAAGATGATAGAGTATCATCATGGAAGAATGTTTCGCCCGCCTTAGTGTGTCGTACCGATAGTTGTTGCCTTGGCAAAGACTCAGGAAAGCTTGCCTATTATGAAAGAACTCGCTCTCAATGTTGTTATCTTTGTCCTCAATCTCAGTGGGAATGTCTTTGATGGCCACCTGCAGAGATCCACCACACCTTGTCATTTTCTAAGATAACAAAAAAATATATATATATGTATATATATGCAGCTCTAATCACCAAAGAAACTTACAGAAAACAGTGCGTGCTTCTCTTTCCGATTGATTGGATGTCTCTCTTTCTCTGCGCGGTTCTGTTCCACTTCGTAACACCTGCGGTCAAAAGAGAGTTGATTTTTTTAACTTAATAATTGAAAGTATCAAATAACCTCAATATGATCATGTAGCAGAGATCTTACTTGTCACAGATCTGAAAATTCTTGCAGTGATTGCACACCCACCGATTTCCAGATACCATGATAGTGCAACAGTGCTTGCAACAATGTTGCAAATGAACCATGATAAAATCTTCCTTCAACGGACAGATGATCTCACCGAGCTACACAAAATAAAACAAAACAGATAAATAAAGACAAAAATGCATGAGCACACAAGACAAAACTATAATGAAGAAAAAGAAGTTACTTTTTGCATCATCAGCCGATCCTTTGAGGAATTGACAGAAAGGTCCAACTGGCCAACAGCTCTTAGGGCTCTTTTTGAAATGACCTTTTTGGTCAGTCCTTTTCGATTTAACTTAGTGGTCCCATCACCTTCTTGGCGCATATTTTGTATTATATCCTCAGCAGCACCTGGCCAGTAGTCCCCATCAAAATATGGCAACCTTGCAGCAGTTACATTAGCTCTACATTCGCCAGACTGGATAAAGAATTGATCATAGAGGTTTGTACATTCAACCACCACATCTTCCTCTGAAGCTTTCCTTAGCATTGCTAAATACCTGAAAAGAGAGGAGCACGCGTTAAAAAAATGCACAGTTGCACTTGACAAACACGTAAAAACAAGACGATTGCTCGATTTCATACCATTCCCTTAGTTTGGCAGTCTTGGGCGTCTTCTGGATTTCAGGATGACAGTATAGAATATAATCGTCACCCTTAAGTGGTGGGCATGCCCATATGTAGCAGCTTGTGAAACCACGTTTCTTACAGTAATCGAGATAACCAATCTGTATATTGGAACAAGTCCATGCATGCTGATAAGTCCCGTGTACTCAGTGAAGCAAAAGATGAAACATGAAGAAGCTCGGATTAGAGGGAAAGTGGCTTACCAGAATTTCATGGTACACGAACGTGCGGAGGGCTTCTCCAGAGACTGTTCGAACCTCAGGCCTGAAATACTTAACCGAGTCCAGATAGGAAATGTATACCCGCCGCTGATTGGGAGGTCCACATTCTGTTCCATATTCCTGGACGAACATGCCAAATAAGCACACTTCGACACTTTCAATCTTCTGAAACAACAGTATGACCTGAAATATAAAGAAAATAGATCTGTAAGTGCCAAGGATGCAAAAGTCATAAAAATGAACAAAAGAACCATATCTACCTTTGACTTATAAGGGAATTCGGATGGATAATTTTCTTCTCGGAAAAGCTCGAGGAAACGTTCCTTTACTTCTAATACTTTGTCAACTGATGCCACAACTCTGACAGCAAGTGATTCGGCTCCAGGGACCTGAGATATCAATAATGAAGGTAGATGGTTATCATAATTGCTCCAATTCAAAAGATTTTGATACTAATAGAGGAAGCAGCATACGAAAGCCTTCAAACTAGACAAGCTTTGCTAGTGATAATCGACCCTCTATATTTCCTAAAAATAAATTCTTTGTTCCCAAAATCCTGTTCTTATCCCAATCTCGAACAAAAACGTAAAACTGTTGACAGCCATTAGCAGAACAACAAACATCAGATTCATCAAAAGAGTTAAAGATTACCTCCTCGTAACTTTTCCCTTCAAGTGTAGCCCTCTCTTGTCTTTCCTTCTTCATGTTTTTGAATAACCGCTGCTCTATATGGTTGCTAAGAGTAGTAACTGGTAAACTTTTTGCCCCCGGAATGGCACTCTGTGGTAATGGTCTTCTTTCTCCTTGTTCCACCTCTTGTATATAGCAATTCGGGCAAATGTACTTTGTGGCTTCGCCATGGTTCTTTCGGCTGTTGAACAGAGCACAAATTTGATGCTGCCACGCTTTGCACTTATCACATTGCACCCACTGCATGAAACCATTGATTCAGTCACACAGAATAAACGAAGAAATTTTAGAAATTTTTGTAAGTCATGAGGCATACATACCCCTTCTTCAACTTGTTCATCATTTTTCTTCTTCTCAAGCCTTGCTTTAGGTATAGAGGTTCCATCAACAGAAACAGAGTTTTCACGTGCTTCGTTGTAGCAAGTTGCGCAGACATAACGCTGTGACGCACCAGCCGCAACACTATAATGCAAGGCATTTCTCTTGATGCGTACACCACAAGGGGAGCAGTAAATAGGTACTGGCTCAAATACAAGGCTCTCAACAGCACATAACTGGCAAGCATTCAGAGATATGGAGCACCCCATTGCTTTGTTTTTTTCCGCCTTGGTTTTACTCTGAAATAGAATTACAAAGAGAGGAAAACAAGCATCAGTCAAGTGCACTTTTAGTTGCTTTAAGTAAGAAGAGCATGCCCCCAATAGAAGAAGAATACAGAGCAGACAAATCAAGACCTCGTGAAACCAAGAAAGGGGTATTGCCAGGATAAACTCAAAGTGTATATTAGTCAAACCCAAAAAAAAAAGGGAAGTTTTAAAATCGTGACTGTTTACCTGGCCTACCCATTGACGAAGACCGTGGATATGCTCATTTACTTGCTCTGGAGTAAACAATTCAACGAGTGAGGATATTTCTATCTTAGAAGCATCTACATCGTCCATAGATTGTTTCACATTCTCTTCCTTTGGTGCACCCATTTCATTCATACATTTGGATTTCCCTTGTGCCGATAAACAAATAGTTTTGTCATTCATAGCAGATTCACCACCATCTCTACCCATGGGAATATCTGCAGCAACATGCTTCTCCATGTCCCGGGTAACGGGAATCCCGGAAGCATCAGAAACATCTATGTCCATAGGCATAACCTCAACTTTAACACTTTGGCAGTCATCATTTTGCAAACCATCTCTCTCTTGCCTAGGCAATGAGGAATGAGGTTTACAGACAGCACCACGTACTGACACCGAAATGCTCTCCCTTTCAGGAATGGCAATTTGGGAGGGTTGCTCTATTTTCAGGCGCTTAACTGAGGGTTGCAGATCATCATCGACAGATATAGCTTCAGCGCCTCTTTTGTTGTATGCTTGCACAGACTTTGAAGATTCCCTGGGTCGAGATTTTAGACTACCTTCAGCGCCTCTTTTTTTTATCTCCTTTCTGATGTTATGGACAGATACACAGATAGGGCACGATTTGTTCCTGCAATCCAAGTAATGACGAAGCAATTTCCGAGTTTTCGGACAACGTGGTTCTGTGCAATCAGGGATCTTGCAGCGTTTGATATGTTCCAGTAGCTTTTTTACAGGAAGGCAGGACTTGTTCTGACACTTATCTCCTGTTTCGCTGCAATGACCTGCATGGAATACAAGCAGAAGCCACTGAATCTGATTCATATAACCTTGACTAAGATCTCCGCCGACCTGTTTACTTGATGTATTGTTTCCATCCAGAAGACGTTTCCTCTCTGCAGTGCTTCTAGGAGAAACAGTTTGGTCGCTTATAGTTACTCTTGCAGACGAGCAGCGATGAACAGGTTCGGGCTGCATTGGCGTTGTTTGACATATGTTAACCCCAATAAGTTCTCTCTCTCCATTATTGTTTTCTGATATTTGAGGCGCTCTCGCCGATGAGCAGCGATGAACAGCTTCTGGCTGCAAAGGAGTTGCTTGACATAAGCTAGCCCCAATAAGTTCTCTCTCTCCATTATTGTTTCCTGATTTTTGAGGCGCTCTTGGAGACGAGCAACGATGAAGAGCTTCTGGCTGCATAGGGGTTGTTTGAGATACGTTAACCCCAATACGTTCCCTGTCTCCATTATTGTTTTCTGATATTTGTGTTGAGTTCTGTAGAGATGACTGCCTTTGAACCAGGACTGATGCCGACTGCTTCTGATCATGAGGATGTGGTGGGAGAGATGGAGAAGAAGTCAGATGACTAGTACGGACAGATTCATTTTGAGCACCAATAATAGCATTCTGTTGGTACTGCAACTTGGATGGTTTGAATCCATTTATGGCCTGTCGCTCAATAGCCTCTCTGTAAAAATCCAAGCTTGGTCCATGGTTGACAGGAAGATCTAACCCCGTAGCCAGCTGAGTCCGATAAGGATTCTGGTATAGTAAATGATTTTGAGTCTGCAATTGACCAGGATAAAGCTGTCGAGAATGTTGTACTTGGTGCTCAGTATCACGAGCTTGATGGTGAAACCTACGGTCAAGGAGTTGTTGCCTCACCTGAGCGAAATTATCAGTGGAAGCAGATTGGACACTCGTATTCCCGAGCTGATGAAGTAGGTCTGTAGTTTGCTGCATTCCTTGAAGATATGAGTGATTACTTGTGAAGGTAGCGTCAACTCTCAGCATAGGATTCGGATGCAATGGAAGTGTATCCTGAGCAACAGCCATTGAACCAGATAGCGTTGCAGCTCCGTAGAGATTACTTGAACCAGAAGGTATAGATAAAGTTGGAAAACGTGTGGAACTGAGGAAGTCTTGAGAAGTAGTAGCAAGCGGTACGGTGTTCCTGCAAATTTCTAAACCAGTAGAAAAAGGCGTACAGGACCCAGAAGTAAGTTGAGGCCTACAAACATCAACCATCTGGTAATTTGCACCATCACTATAGAGTGGCCCGGTTCTGTTAAACTCAGGAATGTTGATACTGTCATAAGTAACAGGGAAGCCTGCATTATTGAATTAAAAAAAAAAAGGAGCTGTTAAAATGTTGAAAAGACTCATGACAGGTTTGTATATTTAAAGTTGGTTGTATTTAACCTCCAGTTGTGGAATGAAGGTTGTTTCCAGATTGGAAAGTTCCTCCAGCAAAGTTGTTGTTAGAAGCGCTAGTGAAAGTAGTATCGAGCGGATGTGATGATGAAACGTTCATCATGGCAACAGAAGCTGGAGGACAAGCACGCTGCTGCTGCTGGCCCAGCAAAGAGCGTTTTTTTGCAACTATTTTGAGAATACAATTTATGCGGCTGCTAAGATTCCCTAAATATGCGTAGACATCCTGCAAAATCAATGATCAAGAAACAAAGAGTGAGTGACTGGTGTAATTGAGTATATAAATATAGAAAACAAGTGGAAGATCGAGGAGGAACCACTGATGCTCTGGCCCACTTCCACAGGTTTGCATCAACCATCTTTGTGAGTTGGACTAAGACTTGATCCACCTTTTCAGGTGAGGAAGCATTAGGCGTTGCAGAAACCTTCTGTAGTAAGATAGCATAACTAGAGACAAAGAAAGGAGGAGAAATCACAAGAAAAGGCCATTAAAGTAATGCCAAGTGAGATATTTAAATAATTAAGAAAGGGGAAAATTGATTTTTTTACATTTTTGATCGTATAAAGTTGCGTAGTCTAGTTATACTAGTCTGCCGAGGAGGAGAAGGAGGAGGAGGAGGAGGATTCCTCTGCATCTGCGCCGGAGGCTGAACAACATTCATATTCTCAGCTGAAAGTGTCATCATTCAACACTTGGTCAAACTGAAATGCAATCATCAAATATATACGAGTTACGACTTAAATTTGTCCCGTCAAATGTTTTTAATGAATAATTTATTACACCAAAAAAAAAAAAAAAAAAACAGAGCAAAACCTAACAGTTAAACCAGACACGAATCGAAACCCTAGACATTGGAAAGAAAAGAAACCCTAAACCTGAGAAAAATAAGCAATACCAAAAAAGGCGATTAGCGAAAACGACTGATGAATGGAGGAGGGAGAGACGACGAAGACGACAATCAAAGAAAGAATGTGTATGGGGGTTTGCTGATATTGTGACAAAAATGCACAAGAATGGAACCTAAAATAGAAATGCTCCCCGAGGACGCGTAAATAAACGTGTCCAATTTTATTTATTTTCTTTTTTGTTTATTTTGCTGACAAACTACGGTTGACTAGAAAGGCCTCTTATCCTCTAGTTTGCAATCAAAATGTCACACGTCACTTGTTTCTCAATTTTTTTTTTTAACACTTTGACCAAGTCAACAGACGAGCTGTGGTTTTTCAGAGTTTGAAACGGGACGCAGTTGTATAGCCAGAATAGTAAACTCTGGCCAGGAATGGAGTCCCCCGTCACTATTTTCGACTCCGGTTGGTGGACGCATGTCTCAAAGAAGGTTCCTTTCCCTTTCTGTTTGAATCCTCTTGAGAGACTCTGATGGCTAGTTGTAGCAGATTGGTTGTTTATTTGTGATTCTCAAGGTTCCTCCTGAAAAGTGTTTCCCTTTCAAGCAGGGAGGTTGGCAAAGATTGGAAGTAGTTGACGTTCGACCATGGAACTCCGTTTTTTTGTGTTTCCCTCTGATGCAATGGCCCTTGTTCACCAGTGCCAGTCCAGAGGTATTGTTTCTGAATGTAGAGTTTCGATTGTGTCTCCAACAAGTTTCTTGGCATCCAACAGGTTTGATTCCTTGACACAGACTTAAATCTTGTCACGGAGTTGGCCACTAAGCTGCAACATATTCCTGTTCTGCCATGCTTTTTTTTTTTCTTTTTCTTATGCTAGCTTTTAAGGAACCATTGTCTTTGGTAAGCTATTTTCTTATTCAGTGTGTTACTAATGTTGGTACGCCAATCTACTTGCCAAAGCATCTGCATAAGTTTTGCGGAAACAGTGCCTTAGCTAATTTCTGTCGTGACCAGACAATGCATTTGCGTTGATGAATCTACATATTCTCTTATCATTCAAACTCTGTTGCAGGGGCCATTGCCTTGGCTGCGCAATCAATTATCTCATCATGTTCACACCGGCAATGATGTTTCATATGGTATTTTTGGTTAATCGTTCTAGAGGACCCTAGAAACCAGATCTTTACATGGAAACAAATGGAACTATGATGAAAATCATATGTATAACGTTTTAAGTGGTCGTGACAACAACAAAAAAACGTTTTAGGTGGTATTTTACATGAATCTACTGGGTACAAGAGGGAGGAAATGTTTGTACAATCAGACACGCACACCTTGTCCCCACCCCCCTGAAGAATTTGTCCAATCATGAATATGAATATAGCAATAGCAATAATAACTCACATTACACACTCGACCTCAGCAATTCCAGGCAGTGCTTGGAATGCCAATGTCAGTCAAGAGGCTCTCCGAGCTGCCTTCTGCGTAACTCTGTGATTCTTTAACATTGATGCTTCCATCGATCTTAGTTAGCTGACTGAGCAGAGCTCTGAGAATCATCTGATCTGAAGAACAAAACGAGTCGAGCCCTGGGAGCCTGGGCGGGGCTGAACCACCAGGAAACAAGGGGTTAGGGTTCTTGCAAGGAGACCTGAGTTCAGAGACTGAGTTGGTTAGGTTTGGGTTTAGGGTTTGGTTGTGTGAAAAATTGGAGAAGCAGGGCACTTGCTCATAAATGATGAAGTGATGATCATCAGTGAGGTAAGAAGAGGATTCTTGGTCAAAGTTGATGTAAGAATCCATCAATGGAGGAAGAGAAGCAGAGGCTGTCTCATCAAAACAGCTTCCCGAGTTGCCTCTACATAAAACTCCTTCTGTATTCTTATGGAACACTCTACACAAGACCCAGTCTTCCTGATTCCCTCGACAACACATAAAAACAACGTACTGCTTTTCTTTACTAGTTGGAATGTTGTTTTTTGGAAAAAAAAAATTGTATCTAACCTTAGCTCTTTCGATTCGTCTTAGTGTTGTGAATATTGCTGCAACTGCCTTGGTCACGGAAGCGGCAACAGCTATTTTTGGTGAAGCTGGTGTTAGTGCAGCCACTGGATTGATGACGGTACACATAAAATTTACTTATTACTCCTTACTGAGATAGCGATTTAAGTTTTTGATTCTTGATTGATGATAGGTTGCCATACTACTTCTGACTGAAATAACTCCAAAAAGTGTAGCGGTTCACAATGCTCAAGAGGTTGCAAGGATTGTGGTAAGTTTTTGTTAGCATTATTATCAGCAAAGGCTTGACAGAATATGCTGATATGATAAAAGAAACCCTCTGAGTTATTATTGTCTTACTATGCACCTAGGTCAGACCAGTGGCGTGGCTTTCCTTGATATTATATCCTGTTGGGAGAGTTGTGACATGTCTTTCGATGGGAATTCTAAAACTTCTTGGTTTGAAAGGACGGAGGTAGGCAACAGATTGGACATGTATGTCCTATTTCCTTGTTGAGAGAGAGCTAACGCAACTTACCAATAGTCTATTGCTCTTTTTGTGTCAGTGAGCCATATGTTACTGAAGATGAATTAAAACTAATGCTACGTGGTGCAGAATTAAGTGGGGCCATAGAAGAGGAAGAGCAGGTATGAGCTTGTTAAATATGGATTCTCGATTAATTTGTACCATATACTTGTGATAATTCAAATGATATACGTTGTAGGATATGATTGAAAACGTGTTAGAGATAAAGGATACCCATGTTCGAGAGGTGATGACTCCTCTTGTTGATGTAGTTGCAATAGATGGCACCGGCAGCCTAGTCGATTTCCATAACTTTTGGGTGACCCATCAGTACTCAAGGTCTGTAAATTTTCACAGCTTTTCGAATCCTTAGGATTATTCGTTATGCTCAAACTTGTACTTAACAGGGTGCCTGTCTTCGAGCAGAGGATTGATAACATAGTTGGTATTGCATATGCTATGGATCTCTTAGATTATGTCCCGAAGGTCTGACTGCTTTTTATGTTTCTTGTACATTGACAGCGTGTGAGGACATCGTAGTTGTGCACTTGTGTTAATTGAATTTAATAAGTTCTCTTTGGTTTTGAAGGGTGAACTGCTAGAAAGTACAACCGTGGTGGACATGGCGCATAAACCTGCATACTTCGTCCCTGGTAATCATCGATGCATTCAATCTTTTGATTTGACACATATACCTTAGGCATTGTTTGTTCACACAGAAGAAAATTTGATGTAAGTCAAAACTTGCAGATTCAATGTCGGTTTGGAATCTTCTTAGGGAGTTTAGAATAAGAAAGGTTCACATGGCAGTTGTTCTTAACGAATACGGTGGAACTGTTGGAGTATGTTTCTGGTCGTCCTCCTCTATACTTTATTTATTTTCCTCCCTTGTTCTCTCTTGCAAAGTTGTCTAGTTTCTATGCGTGCAGATAGTAACTCTTGAAGATGTGGTCGAAGAAATTGTTGGTGAAATATTTGATGAAAACGATTCAAAAGTAAGTGTGTCCTAGTGGTCTAACTTGCTGCTGATATAGTGTAGACTTATATGCTTCAAGGGTTGGGTCTATCTCTTCACGTAGTTTCTCACTTCCATTATTTTGGGCTGTGTAGGAGGAGATTCAGAAGAAAACGGGTTATATCGTAATGAGAGCTGAGGGGATATATGATGTTGATGCCAATACTTCGATCGACCAGTTATCTGAAGAACTCAACATGAAGATGCCAGAGGTAATCTATCCCTCTAGAAAACAAAACAGAACAGATCTTTAAAATTTGCTTGATGGCTATCCCTATAATGTTGGTTTGCAAGCAGGGCCATCAGTACGAAACAGTCTCAGGTTTCATCTGCGAGGCCTTTGGGTATATCCCAAAGACTGGTGAGAGTGTGACGGTAGTCATCGAAAAAGAATACTGGGAAAAGCATGATGAACAAGAAGAGGGTAAACACGAGCGTCAGGATCCGAAGGAGAAGCACCAAATTTACAGACTAGAGGTATATCGACTTAATAGCACTTCCCTTAGGACCACATTCAGCAAAAAAAACATCTTCTATTATCTAAGTGCCTTTGTGGACAGATACTGGCAGGGAATGCCAGAAAAGTGAGCGCAGTCCGGTTTGAAAGAGTTAATAATATGAATGAAGTTTCAGAGGCGCGCGACGTTAGAAACATGGTTCCCAAATTCGTAAGAAAATGGAGCAGTGAGGAAGAATATGAGGATAACCAGCATGAGTGGAACTCGCTGTACCAAGAAGACAAAGCGAATAATGATCATGGGGAAGTGGCAGAGGAAGAGACTGTTAATGTTGTAAATTTTGTAACTGAGAATCTTTAGTTCTTTTTACATTAATCACTTTGCTTTACTAACACTGAAGTTTGAATCCATTATACAATATCAAAGACGATTGCCCACTCAGTGAGACCTAGAGATGATTATGCGTATAGGCTTGGACAAATTGAAGTACAGGTGCCCGAATGATATCAGGTTTCTCGATCAAAGAGAAGTCATAGCCATTTGAAGCCTAGCAAACTCTGCTCCTGCACAGAGTCTTCCACCCCCTCCAAACCCCGCCCTTGTAAACATAGCTGGTGACAAACTTCCCAGACGAAAAGACTCACTTCACAAACAATCAACCAAATTATTTAATTACTGATCGATGCATAACAAGTTTGAAACTTCATGTATACAAAAAGAAAACAAAAGCTACCATATGGGTAAAGCTCATCATGGATCTGTATTCTTTCCAAGGTTCATTTTTTATGCCTAATTAACTCTCCGGTGCTGCTATGAGAATCATCGATCGTTTCTAATAATCATATGCTCTCTTTTTTTTATTCTCTATGAAGAGTAATTATCCATGCTCATTGATGCTCTCTGCTTACCCAAACTAAATTAAATAAAAAATTTCTTCAGTTATAAACCATTCTTCTTCTTCCTCTTTGCTTATTACTGCTTTCATTTAGATTCTCCATAAGCATATACATAGTTAACGTGATGGTGTAGAATAGCTCAGTTTTTTTTTTTTTTTACTTAACTAAGAAAAAAAAATCTAAGTATTTGAAGACATGTTCACCATTTACACTAATATGAGTGTGCTTTTTTACGGATTAGCATGGTTTTATACTTGTTTTGTCACTTTGTGATATAATATGTACTACTTCCATCGTTTTTTTTCCTCGGACGAACAAACGAAAAATCAAAGGTAGTATTGGGCCTGAGTTGACTGTTAAATGGGCCATATATCACCCACCAATCCAACAATATGTGCCAGATGAATTTAACATTTTTAAAAAATGATTAATTAATAAATCCCAAAAAATTAAAAATGCCCTTTTCCCCTAAAATCATATCATTTGCATTGAATTCGATGATTCTTATTTATATCCAGGTCTTTTGGAGACTTTTACTCGCCATTATTATTCGTCCTTCCTCTCTGGATCTCTCTCCGTTTCTTTCTAGAATTTCGATTTACTAGTTTGATTTGATCAAATCTACGGTTTGATTGTGATCTTGGCGGGAGTATGGCATCGGCGGCGGCGTCAGGCAAGGTGGAAAAGGGGCAGCAGCTCTACAGGGACGGGAAGTACAAGGAGGCCCTTCTCTTCTATTCGGAGGCTCTCACGGCGGCAAAGGCCAAGTCGCAGAAGATCGCTCTTCACAGCAACCGCGCCGCTTGTTATTTAAAATTGCACGATTTCAAAAAGTTTTTTTTTTTTTTTAGGGTTCACTTGCTCCTTGGATCTTCCTTTTCTTTAACTGTTTTTTTTTTTTTTTAATAAAAAATGTGTGAGATGGGTGAATTGAATCAATCAAAAGAGAATCCCAATTTTGGTACACATTTGTTTTTGTCGATTGAGAAATTAATAGCAAGAGCAAAGCTAAGCTTGTTTACTTGTATGATGTGAAATATATATATATAGCCAGTCATCATGAATGTTAGAAGAAAGCAACTGACTTGTGAAGTTGAGTTTGTGCTTATTGAAGAAGATAAGAGACCTTTAGTACTGTGTGGCTCATTTCTTGATCTTGTGTATATTTGCATTATTCAGGCAGCAGAAGAATGCACGTGGGTGCTCGAGCTTGATCAGAAACACAGCGGAGCATTGATGCTGAGGGCGCAGACATTAGTCACACTTAAAGAATACCATTCTGCTCTTTTTGATGTCAGCAGGCTCATGGAGTTGAACCCTGATTCTGAGGTTTATCAGAACCTCGAGGCTCGCTTGAAGACGCAGTTGGTATACTCTCTCTCTCTCTCTCTCTCTCTCTCTCCTTAATATAATAAGTAGCTCTGTCCTGTAGGTTGAAGAATCGCGTCTTGGTTTATTTTTTTCATTTGGTCAAGGGAAGTCCCTTGCTCCAATTCCTGAATCTGAAGCAGAGTTGGAAGAAGATGAAGAGGTTGAACAAGAAGACGCAGATGAAAAGGCAAGTAGAAAAGATGAGAGAATAGATAAGAGGTTTGAGTCACTAGTTTCCATCACAAGAGATGTAGCGACGGATGCAAAAAACAAGGGGGAAGTTGTTGCACCTAAATCACTAGAGGTTAGAGAAGAGAAGAGCAAGGAAGGGTCACTGTCCAATGGATTGCAAGCCATCCCTAAGCCCAAGGGTCATTCGACACTCGATTATGCCCGTTGGGATACATTTGAAGACGACTCCAGTGAAGAAGATGGCGATGAAGACAGCGATGACAGTGATGAGTCTCAGCCTCAGTACAGATTCCGTGTCAGAACCGTCGGGGTGCGTCCTGTGAAGTGAATGAAAAAGTGTAGATAGGAACATGGATGATCCTGATATTGTTGTTGCACACAAAGAGCTGTGAAAAGAAAAGAAAAAGCATTAGATAGCAGACTAGTCGTGTTTTTTAGACCGCCTGATCTGCAAATTAAACTGTGATGTGATGTATCTATTCGAACAGAAACATATATATATCTATACAAGAGGACCATTGTTAGATGAAATGGTGTCTTCTTCTCTTGGTCAATGCCCATTCAATATACAACATTATAAACTTTCTCTACAAATGGATGTTTTGTATTCACTAGCGTCACTGTGAGGAGGATATTTTTTTAAAAAAAACAAGTCAAAAAGGTGTATGCAACAACATCTCTGCAGTACATTGGTTGAAAGAAGATGATGACATTACATTGACCAATTCCCTCATCTCTCGCTTTCATTGATTTATATGATTTTGCAGAGGAAATCTGCAACAATGGCGGCATCGAAGCCGTCGCCAACCGATACGTGGTTGCCCTTCACATGTTACAAGTATCATTTTGTACAGATTCTATGGGCGATGCTGGTTTTAGATAAAGGCTATCAAAAGTCGTGCTCTCGTCTCTAAAGGATATTACTGGGAAAAGATGGGAAGGCGGATTATCTTCTCTGGTTGTACTTTATATTTACAATAGTTTATGTATTAGATTTCAGGCTAATGGTGCATGTTAATAAACTTGAGTTATCTGCTTCGATTAGTTTCGTTTATTGTTTTTCTTCTTTAAACGTGAGAATGTTTAGGAGAACTTACTGAAATAGGAAGCTTCCTAAGTTATGTTAGCTCATGTCTGATGGCCCATGCTAGTCTTTGAGATCACAACAGTCATCAATACATAGGGTTGGTATGGGTTCCAAGTCTAAGGTTATTTTCTGGAGCACAGATCATGTTTTGCATCTCTTAGAAAGGAACAAGTCAATACCCATCTGCTCATATTTGAACTGTTCTAGTGTCTACCTTCGTTTTATATAGTGTCTGAGATTCATGGTTCAAAAGCATATTATAAATATGACTTTGTATCTTGTTATGTTGACAAACTTGATATTCATCTAAGCTACTGCTGGTTACATATCATTGTAGAGGAGAACAGGTGCATGTTATATGTACCATGGAAGAGTTTTTGCCATCTATTGGAATGTCCATCCCTTCTCCGTCAGCTCTGGCTGTTCTCCTCAGTCAACCGGACTCCACCATGGATGGAACTTCCTCTGTGGATTTTGATAACCCATTTGACTTTTACGACGAGAGCCTTCTTGTTTCTAAGACAACCTTTATCTCCCTTTCTGATGACGGTAAAATATGGAAGTGGGTCTTAAGTGCTGAAGGAGTTAAAGATGCTATGAAAAATGTGTCAGACTTGGACATAGGTATTGAAGGCACTGAAGCAGCACCTCCTGGAGCAATCCAGAAAAAAAGATTCCTCAGATCTGGATGATGGTCTAGTTGTTGCACCTACAAATCGAAACAGAGGCAACACATCAAGTTCCTCCTTCGGCAAATCAGACCTATCATTTCAGGTTGGTGGCTGGAAGATTTTTGGGTTAAACTAGATTTATAATCACTTAATGGCTGTTCCTCCAGAGGTTAGAAGTTTGGTGTTAGCAGGTTTCTCGTCTTTACGGTTGTTTAGTGGCCTTTACTTGTTTTTGCATCGCTTAATGCAGATCAGTCTGGCTGGACAGCTTCAGCTTCTTTCTTCCAGTCTCTACACTTGCTGTACCATCTCCTTCTCTTACCGCAACCCTAGCTAGTTAGTTTTATTTTCCCTTGTATACGTAATACTAAAGGTGTTTTAGGAATACTAATTTGATTGATTTACGGGTTGATTTCAAATGAAGGAGAGGGTAACATTCCTGCAGCAGCTGTTCCGTTGGTTGCTTAAAATATCTTTTCTTAAAATAGATATACTCTTGCATGTGAGGGTTGTTGATAAATACGTCATGTCTAACTTTTGGAGTGTTTATTATCTTTTCGAGGTTATTTATTCTAATCAATCATTTTTATGTTTGTTGTTTTTTCTTATTAGGTCGGGGCAAAATATCTGGATTTTCTAAATTAAAAGAAAAGAGTGACACAATTTCCCCTAAGAAATCACATTATGAGAAAAGAAACTACGTTTATATCGGTGCAGGGCACTTATTTTATATGTGGCTGCTGGTTCCCTGCAAGAGGCGCTTGCAGCTCTCAAGGAGGTGCAACAGCCCGACACAGTAGCCATGTTTGTGCTCGCCTGTAATGAGATTCATTCAGAAATCGTAAACGAGCTATCAAGCCAAGGCGAAGAGTCTGAATTAGCTTCTGGTGAAGGCACAGTAGTGACCCATCTGCCTGGTCTAGAACCAGGGAAGGAAGAAGTAGCAGCGGCTTGCGAATACTTTCAACAGTACCAGAGAAAGTTGGTGGATTTGTGCATTTGTGCATGGACTCACAGCACTACACTGACTGATCAGCACATGAAAGCATCTTTGAAGAACAATAACAAACATGTTTTGGTATTCAGATAAAGATTACTTACGACGTGTGTGTATGTTGTACCGTAAACCATTGTTCATAGCTGTTTTGTGTAAAATTGACTAGGGAAATTGCCTTGGCTGTTTGGGCATTACTTCATTATGTTTCTCATGGCCACATTCATTACAAAATGATTGGACATGTGATAGGATACAACCAACTCAAACTGAAAACTATTCCATTTATTTTTTTTGTCTTCAATGAAAGAATCTTCTCCGACATCGAATTGATCCAAGTTCTTCGTATTCAGCCTTGGTGACACACATGGACTCGAAATCTGGGCTCGAAGCCAGAAGTGAACCGCCTCTCCATACACCTAGTATGGGGCTGCAAGCAAAAAAAAAAAAAAACAACAACAAAAACAGTTAGAAAAAACAAAAGGAGCTGCTGCAAAATAAGATAAGAGTTGGTTAATAGGAAAGGAATGATTTTTGTTTACTCCTCCTGAGTTGTTATCTTCACATCAAAGTGGTCTGGGACAAGTGGTCGAAGCTCTCTTTCACTGCATTAAATCTCGGAGACATCAACTTCTCTAATAATTAGTATAACTCACCACTGATAAATGATTCATCTTATACTTACAGTCTCTCCTTAAGTTGCGGAAATAATGTGCTTCCACCAGTTAAGATGATGCTGCCACAAAGCATCAAACATTAGACAACAGAGCTCATTCAATGGGGGAAGTCAAGCCATAAAGGTAAAACCAATTGGAGCCACCTTTGGTACAAAACTGGTTGCAAGTAAGAATGGCATGAGCTTACAGCTCGGACAATGCACTCTGCGAGTCCCGCCTGATTCATCCCTGTCCAATCGAAGAAATATAAGTAGAGTAGTATCAGCATCATTCCCGACAACCTCCATCTCCTATATAAGACGACATTCTTGTTGATACAACAAACCTAGATCTGCAGGCTGGAATAACGTCTCAGGTACAAGAAAACGCTCATTTGTCAAGTCAATCTCCTGCAAAAGAAGCTTCTTTAAAAACTTGAAAACAACAAAAATCTCTACAAACACAAAGAAGAGAATGGCGTCGTGAAATCTTTTTTACGTTTTTATTCATATCAGCCTTCTTCCTCTCGCTCTCAACCTTATCAATGACATTGTTAGTTCCTTCATCTGAGGCACCAATCCCTAAACTAAGGTACCTGTTTGCAGCTTCAGGTTCTTTGACATAACCTTTGGTATGTGTGACACCATCAGGAAGAACATATGTAGACTTTATCAGGTTTCCATCACGCCGCTCCCTGATTACAAATGTCTACATGACGATGATGCTATCTTTGATTGAAGAAAAAACAAACAAACAGAGAGGCATTTGAGGAACGAACCGGGCAAGGTTAAGATCACGGTGGAGGTCAAGTGAGACGAAGCAGAGCTTCTCTTTAGCATCATCCATTAAGAAAGTTTGATCCATGACATTTATCGATCGATAAGAGACCAATTCCTTCAAGTAATTCGTAAAAGCTTTGCCTCCCAGATCAATCCTCTTAATGGCGTAATTGAGCGTGAAGTTGTGGAGGACGGGGACAGCGTGAGTGAAGGAGAAGCCACAATCGACGACGAGGCTACACTGAGCCCGTGAGAGGATGGAATCCGGCTGACGACTAGCCTCGTAGAGATGGACGAGGGATTGAGGATTAGCGACGTAGAGAGAAGAGAAGCCGAAATCCTCGAAGACGAGCTCGTCAGTGGCGCGTTGAACAGAAGGGATAGAGAGTGGTGGCTCGGTGAGGAGGAGAGAGGAGGAGGTTGGGGTGATGCGGAGAAGAGAAGTGAAGAGGTGTGACCAGATGTCGCGTTGTAGTTCAGGGTTTATGAGGTAGCCGCGGTCGATGGGTCGGCGGACGGAGGCGGAGGTGAGGTCGATGTCGACGTCGAGGTCATGGTCGGAGACAGGAGGAGGAAAGATGAATTTTTTGGAGGAGAGAGGTTTGAAGAGGCAGTTTGGGACGACGGTGAGGGGATCACGCTCGCCGCCTTGTCCGGCTTTGATTAGACCGCCGCCGTTGTCTAGTACCACGATGTTGTTTGACATTTGACGACGACGGAGACTGTTTGTTTCTTCTTCTTCTTCTTTCGAGCAACAACACTCTTTCTTACTAGTTAGTTGGTTTTCTAGTAAACCATTTATGAATCGGTAACTTTAGGGTTTATTGTAACCGGAGAAAAGACAAGACATATTTTCAGTTGCAGTGCAGAGAGACCATTCGTGAGGAGGGTCGAAGCGTTGCTATCCTGTCAAGGAAAAACAAAGAGAATCTTCTTCACCTCCCTCGCTAGTCTGATTATTCTGTGCATGTAAATTGGTCAATTTTCAAAATTGCTCAAGACTCAAAGAGAAAGTCTGACTAATCAAAAAACAAAAAGATCAATACATCTCTGCAAAAGTTTTCTAATGTGTTCATTTCAATGGATTTCAAAGCCCATTGCCTTCACCTACCCCTTCTCTCATTGTCTCTCTCTCTTCTCCTCCCCTTATACTCTCTGTCACTCCAATGATCGTCTCTCATCTCTTCGTGGCGTCTTCTTCTTCTTCTGTCTTCATCTTCCCTACTGTCTCTTTCATTTCTCTCCTTGTGTTTCTTCTCCCTACTCATACCATCATCATACCTCCTGTCCCTATCCCTGTCCCTTTCTCTTACATCTTCCCTATGCTCTCTTCTACCATTGTACTTAATAGCGGCCTTGTCCTCGGTGTCACGTTCATCTCTGTCTTGGCTTTTGCCATCACCATAGCCATGAGGATTTCGTTCATCTCTATCCTGTCTTTTGCCTTCACCATAGCCATGAGGACTTCTCCTACGAATCATCTCCTTGTCATGACTATGCTCTCCCTTCTCCCTCTTGGGCCTTTCAGCTATATCCCCTTCAAACACCATATCATAGCCTTCACCTCCCCCATGCTGTCTGTTTTGATCTTTTACAATGAACTTTGTAGCCTGATTACCACCACCCACACAGTCCTTGGCAACATGATCTATCGACCCACATTTGAAACATCCATTCCCTGTTACCATTTTACCCATTAGTTTAGATCATCAGCCTTCCATGTTATGTGAGTCTATGGGATCAATGACGAAGAAATAAAAGGAGTTACCTTTACCCTTTTGTGAGTCTTTCTGTCGGAACTGTGACCAAAGTTTGGATACACTCTGACTGAAATCCACATGTATTCTTCTATCATCAATCAGAGCATTGTCCATCTGTAAAGCAACAACACTGGTTAAAACCTCCAAAACAATTCCATTTCACCTTCACTCCCTATACTACTATTTATACTTGTTAGCCACTTGACATTTACCTTAAAGTAGGCTTGTTCGCATGCCGCCTTGTCCTCAAACTCTATATAACAAAGACAAAACTCTCAGTAAACACACATTTATATATACAAAAAAATCAAGTTCCAACATTAACCAAATAGCATGACTCACCTATAAAGGCGTAGCACAAACTGTCACCTGTTTTGAAATCCCGGATTACATCAGCCCTGCCATATTCAGACATGAAGATAAATAATACATCTGTTGAGTTTTCAAAACGAATAATAAGAATCAAGGAAATATCACTCACGATATGACAGTTCCAAAGCGTGAAAAAATGGTATGCAAATCTTCATCCTGCATGAGAAAATACAGAGAAAAAAAAATAACAAATTGTCACAAACAAAAGAAGCCTTTTGTTTCAACAACTCTAAATATCAAGCACCTACCTCAGTCACAGGATTCAGTTTGCAGACAAACAGCACATTGTCAGGAGGCTTTACTTCGGCCTCTGGGATATCTCCTATCTGCAACAGCAATACAAACTCAGGTATTAAATGTGATTAATTTAACATCAATAGAGCTACTAGACAACTGAGTCCAGGACACTCACACTTTCAAGTACAACAGCACTAGAGTGGGCAGCTTTTTCACGGATGAACTCATCCAGTTCATGCGCACCAAGTTCTTCATCCATTGGAACCCAATCATCTTCAAGTCGCACGTCAACTTCGACCTCTTCCTTCGGTTTTCCTTCCGGAGAAGCATCTGGTATCATCTCAGCCAGTTGTGAGGGATCATCAAACGGATCTTCAAGTATATATGTGTGCTTGATTCTAATGTTTTTATAAGGTCTATTTTTGGCATCAACGTAAGCTTCATTTATCCTAGTCAAAGTGTCAAACCCCTCGGCAATCTCCCCAAACACCTGAAAAGTGGCATATAGTAAGCAACAGGTATAAATATATACAAAAGAAAGCACAGGCAGAATAGGAATAACTTTATGTGCTTACAGTGTGTTTCCCATCAAGATAGTCCAGATCATCACGAAGTGTGAAATAAAACTGCAAAGAAAACACACTTATCACACTAAAATGTTTGATCCACAAGACAATGGCCGTTATTCTGAGAAAAATTATAGAAAAATTATACCCTCATAAACTTGGTAGTTCAAGTAAAATGTTTTGGTTTACCTGGGAAGCATTGAGATTTTCTCCACCACTAGCCATTGCAACAGTGCCAGTCTTTAAATGTTTTAAGTCAAGATGAATCTCATCTCCAAAAAACCGAGCCTGCTCACCAAACAGAAATCTGGAAATTAAACATAACATGCACAAGATGATTTAGGGTAAAGTTGACAGATTTATTTGGAAATACTGACAGTAGAAAACAGAAACAACATCTTACTTGTAGATTGAATCACCGCCAACTCCTGTACCAGTTGGATCACCCGTTTGTGCTGTGAAATCCTTTTGCACAGTGTGGAAGAGGCACCCATTGTAGTACTTGATCCTAACCAAAAAAAAAAGTAAAGTTGAAAAACCTTAGAGAAATAGTGAGTACCAGATAAAATGTTATTTACTAAGCTAGTAGATAGGCAAAGAGACACTTACTTGCAGAGCTTGAGAAAGTTCTTGCAAGTCAAGGGGCATCTATTCGAGTGCAAGTCAATCACAATGTCCCCAAGACTTGTCGCAATAAGAACTGACATGTTTCCTTTCTGCAGAAGCTGAAACCAAAAATTGGAAGTGAGAAGCAAGTACTAGGCTTTAGAAGGAAAGGACGCATATAGAGAGCTGATAAACATGAAGACAAGAATCAAATCTTCAAAAATTGTCAATTTTGGTAAATGAGTAACCCACAGATCCGTCAAGTGGTTGCTAAAACCTAAAACGTCGTTTTGATTTTGATAAAAAAAAAACTTCATTTCTCTAAAATCGTGAACATCGTAGTGTGGTGAAAGACATAACATGGACAAGAGGCAAGAAAACTTAAGAAGATGAAGGAAGTCCCGTTGTTTATTGATTGAAAAACTGATCTTTTTCACGGACGAAGAACAACAGAGGTGAGAGAGAATAAGGCAGAGAGGAAAACATACTTGTGATTTTGAGGAAGAAGAAGAAGAAGACCGACGCAGAGCGGAGTAAAGGGATTCTTTAAAGAGTATCTGTAGCGGCTATACAAACACGTATTCGTATATGGGCTTGTGAATACTGTCATAAGAAAAAGTTTAATTATTGGGCCCGAGGTCATTGGCCCACGAAGGCTCAGCGAAAACCCTAGATGAGAAATAAAGCATATACTCTTGGCATCTCCTTGACGACTATATATTTAGCTTCCTACTGCTCTAAACGCCTCCTTGCATCTCTTTTCTCTCGCTCTCTCTTCCTTTCGTCTCCTCCCTCTTAAGGTTAGTCCGTTTCAATTACTATCTTCCAAGTCTTTTGTCCCATTGTTGATGACTATTTGTATTCGATCTGCTTACTTTTAGCTGTCGATGCCTAGATGAGCAATACCGTTGTTGGTCTATGTTTATCGTCCTTTACTATTATACCAATCCCTTGATTCTTGTTGTGTATGCAACTGATGCTTTCTTTGTTCTTCTTGTTTTAATCTGTCTGTTTTGTTTCACTCGTTTCTTAGATCTGGTCTTTTAAATCGTTTAAAGATAGAATCTCCGATAAGATCAAAAGCCTTGTCAAAATATCTTTACAATATTTGTGAATAGCATGATTTTTGTTTGTTTCTGTTTATATCTTGTAAATATTTTACTCTGCTGCTGTAATATTTTTTCCGACATATTGTTTCAATTGTGATCTTATTGTCTAATATAGAACTGCAATTATCAATATACCTTTCAACTACGTTCTATTTTTGGTATTAAAATATATTTGATCGTTTCATTTCAGTTGCCTGACTCTTGTTTCTGTGATTGCAGAGATTTTGTTAGGTGACAAATAAAAGTTAATCAAAATGGTAAGCCTTCTTGTTTCATTATGTTTTACCTTTCTATGGCTAATTGCGTTCTTGATTCTTATGCTAAATGCATTTTTTATGAACTTGCAGGTGAAGTTCACATCCGATGAGCTTCGTAGGATTATGGACTATAAACATAACATCCGTAATATGTCTGTTATTGCCCATGTCGACCATGGTACTATCTTCTTCTCTTTTCTTTCAGTTCCAAAAACCAACCAAAGCATGCTTTCCAACCTCTTGTGATTCCACAACGCTTAAACTAATGTACATTTTTATTTCTCGATCGATAGGTAAATCAACCCTCACTGACTCCCTGGTTGCTGCTGCTGGTATCATTGCCCAAGAAGTTGCTGGTGATGTGCGTATGACTGATACCCGTGCTGATGAGGCAGAACGTGGTATCACAATCAAGTCCACCGGTATTTCTCTCTACTATGAGATGACTGATGCTTCCTTGAAGAGTTTCACTGGGGCCAGAGATGGAAACGAATACCTTATCAATCTCATCGACTCCCCTGGGCACGTTGACTTCTCATCTGAGGTCACTGCTGCACTCCGTATTACCGATGGTGCTCTTGTGGTGGTCGACTGTATTGAGGGTGTCTGTGTGCAGACCGAGACTGTGCTCCGTCAGGCCCTTGGTGAAAGGATTAGGCCTGTCCTGACTGTGAACAAGATGGACAGGTGTTTCCTTGAGCTGCAGGTTGATGGTGAGGAGGCTTACCAGACTTTCCAGAGGGTCATTGAGAATGCTAATGTTATCATGGCAACCTATGAGGACCCTCTCCTTGGGGATGTTCAGGTCTACCCAGAAAAGGGAACTGTGGCCTTCTCTGCTGGTCTCCACGGATGGGCTTTCACTCTAACAAACTTCGCTAAGATGTACGCTTCCAAGTTTGGTGTTGATGAAGCTAAAATGATGGAGAGGCTGTGGGGTGAGAATTTCTTTGACCCTGCCACAAGAAAATGGAGCAGCAAAAACACTGGTACTGCGACCTGCAAGCGTGGGTTTGTCCAGTTCTGTTATGAACCCATCAAACAAATCATTGCCACTTGCATGAATGACCAGAAGGACAAGTTGTGGCCTATGTTGCAGAAGCTTGGTGTCCAGATGAAGTCTGATGAGAAGGAGCTCATGGGTAAACCTTTGATGAAGCGAGTCATGCAAACATGGCTCCCCGCAAGTACTGCACTACTTGAGATGATGATCTTTCACCTTCCATCTCCCCACACTGCACAGAGGTACCGTGTAGAGAACTTGTATGAGGGTCCCCTCGATGATCAGTATGCCACTGCCATCAGGAACTGTGATCCAAATGGCCCTCTCATGCTCTACGTTTCTAAGATGATTCCAGCCTCTGACAAGGGTAGATTCTTTGCTTTTGGTCGTGTCTTTTCTGGTAAGGTGTCTACCGGTATGAAGGTCAGGATCATGGGTCCCAACTTTGTCCCTGGTGAGAAGAAAGATCTGTACGTTAAGAGTGTCCAGAGAACTGTAATCTGGATGGGTAAGAGACAAGAGACTGTTGAGGATGTTCCCTGCGGTAATACCGTTGCTATGGTTGGGCTTGATCAGTTCATCACGAAGAATGCTACCCTAACGAATGAGAAAGAAGTTGATGCCCATCCTATTCGTGCAATGAAGTTTTCTGTGTCCCCTGTTGTCCGTGTTGCTGTTCAGTGCAAGGTCGCATCTGATCTTCCCAAACTTGTTGAGGGACTCAAGAGGCTGGCCAAGTCTGACCCTATGGTTGTGTGCACAATGGAAGAGTCAGGTGAGCACATTGTTGCTGGTGCTGGAGAACTACATCTTGAGATTTGTCTGAAGGATCTTCAGGATGATTTCATGGGTGGTGCTGAGATAGTCAAGTCAGACCCTGTTGTCTCATTCCGTGAGACTGTCCTGGAGAGATCTGTCCGTACTGTGATGAGCAAATCCCCTAACAAGCATAACCGTCTGTACATGGAGGCCAGACCCTTGGAGGACGGTCTAGCAGAGGCAATTGATGATGGGCGTATTGGTCCAAGAGATGACCCCAAGATCCGATCCAAGATCTTGGCAGAGGAGTTTGGGTGGGACAAGGATCTTGCAAAGAAGATCTGGGCGTTTGGACCTGAAACCACAGGGCCGAACATGGTTGTTGACATGTGTAAGGGAGTTCAGTACCTAAATGAAATCAAGGATTCAGTTGTTGCTGGGTTCCAGTGGGCGTCAAAGGAAGGTCCTCTGTGTGATGAGAACATGAGAGGAATCTGCTTTGAGGTTTGTGACGTGGTGCTCCACTCTGATGCAATCCACAGAGGTGGTGGTCAGGTAATCCCAACAGCCAGGAGGGTTATCTACGCCTCACAGCTCACGGCCAAGCCAAGACTGTTGGAGCCGGTTTACATGGTGGAAATCCAAGCACCGGAGGGAGCTCTTGGAGGAATTTACAGCGTGCTGAATCAGAAGCGTGGACACGTGTTTGAGGAGATGCAGAGGCCTGGAACACCGCTGTACAACATCAAGGCGTACCTGCCAGTCGTGGAGTCATTTGGATTCTCGAGTCAGCTTAGGGCAGCAACCTCAGGACAGGCGTTCCCTCAGTGTGTGTTTGATCATTGGGAGATGATGTCGTCTGACCCTCTGGAGGCGGGATCCCAGGCTTCAACGCTGGTGGCTGACATCAGGAAGAGAAAGGGTATGAAGGAACAGATGACTCCTTTGTCTGATTTCGAAGACAAGCTGTAAGCAGGTGGGTGGGTGCATCTCTTTGGTCACATTTTCTCTCTCTCTCTCTCTCTACCTTATTTTTGTCTTCTGTTTACTATTTTGGTGTTAAGATGGATTGATGATGATTTCACATCTCTTGCCATTGTTTTACTTTTAGTTGACAACTTCTTTATTTATGTGTTCACTGTTCACAAATATTTATTCTCTTTTCTTTCCGCAAGCATGAAATTGAAATTGTGTGATTTTGTTATTGGAAACGTTGAAGTCGAACACTGCCAAAACAATGAGATACTTGAGATTATGATTCACTAATCCCTTGTGTTTGTTAGAGATGTTTAGCAGATGAAAATATTGGTCTTATGATGTCAAGTGGATTCGTTTTCAATGTGGTTGTTATTTTTGTTTATAGTTGACCATTCGATGTGGTTGTAACAGTTAAAAAAAAAAAAAAAATTACATCTCTCGTAATAAAAATATAAAAACGGAGCATTCCTTTAGATATGTCCTATATTCCCTCACCTCTAATCATCTTCCCTTTCTCATTCGTATGATTTTGGATATAGGCCCACATGATTTGATTATGGGCTAGACAAGATAATAGCGTTATTGAGAGACTTACTAATCGTCATCGCCTTCTCATTCGTTGATTTGGTCATAGGCCCACATGATTTAATTATGGGCCGCACAAGAAAATAACCATCATTAAACGACCGTTGATGCGTATGTTTTACTAGGGGTGGGACGGGAGAATTTATGGGAATGGGACAGGCTGGGAATAGAAAAACATGTCCTATTTATGTCTCATAAAATTCGGGATGGAAACATGATGGGATGGGATGGGAAGGAATAGGAACGAGAATTCCCAAAATAATAATTTTAAAAATATAATAAATTTAAATTTAAATCTTGTTCTATAATTTATTGAACTATGATTCAAAGTAGATAAATAAAAATATAATGTAAAACACGATAAATGAAATAAAAATAAATTCAATAACAAAAAAAAAATGATATATATATAAGCATAATTTTATCCATCATTTATGCATGGACATAGAGTTCATTTTGTTTACAATTTTACAAAAGCAAAACTAGAAAATCTATTATAGGTAATTAGATATACTCATTAAATTAATCAAATTGAATTTACTTTTTGTTGTTAAGAGAAAAGAATAACAAAAGATGTATCACATGTGGCTAGTTTTTTTCAAAAGAAAAACAAAAAATATATATATTAAACCTAATTGACAGACAAAATAAATTCAAACCTAATTGAAACCTAAGTAATTATATTATTCTTAAAACTTTAAAACTTTAGGTGTATTTGATTGTAATATATTTATATGTAGTTATGTATAAAATATATATATATTTATATAAATTTTGTTTGTTCCAAACGGGACTTCGGGAATTCTCATTCTCGTCCCGTTCCTATTCGAAAATTGAAAAATTATCCCATATGGAAATGTATTCTCACACGGAACGGAAATTTCGGAACGGATACGGGACAGGACGGAACGGGACGGGAATTATGCCCACCCTATGTTTGACCTGGAAACTTCGGAGACGACCAGAATCAGTCGTTTTTATTTGAAACGTTATGTGTCGTCGTTGGTCGGTCTGAAATCGGAAGTTTCTACCAACGGACCAGAGCACTAACGTCTTCAACAATTAGCTACAACTTAAAAATCAGAAGAAATTGTATAAAATGCTATAAAGAACGTTGAAGCTATTCAAAAGATTATAAAATCATATTCATCTTCAGCTCTCGAAACTCATATAACTAAATGGCTCAGCACTATCATCAGCAAAACGGTAAGTCAAAATTCTAATACATACATATACAAGTGTCGTTGACATTTATAAGTCAATGTTAGTAATTTCATAAAGTTAAATGGATTTCCTGAAAATAAGCAGAAATGAAGCAAACATTGAGAGAAGCACCGTACGTGACGGCGCCACCACCAACGGGTTACCCCGTGATGATGATTGACTCTCCCCAAACTGTGCAGCCTCCTCATCAGACGCAGAACAAAGGCAGCGGTGGCTTTTTACGTGGATGGTAAGTTTTTTTTTTTTTTAATTTTTATTTCACCCATACCATATAACTCTTAAATCCAAAGTTGCTTGCCTATTTCTTTCTCTTTGCAGTTTGGCTGCAATGTGCTGCTGCTGCGTTTTGGATTGTGTCTTCTAGGCTAGGGATCTATTTGTAAATTTCTATTAACTTTTGTTTTGGGGATTGCTTCTGATTCACTACTGAGGTTTCTCTATTATGTTTGATTCTTGTCTTGTGATTACATTCTTTACTACTTACTAAATTATATGTAAATTATATGTTTGTTTTTCACTCGTTTTCTGTAGTTTTTTTTTTTTGTTGTCATAAAAAATAATGGTCAAGCACTTGGCAGCAAATCCAGTATCTTGCATCTTTGTCTGTCAAAACTTTACAAAGAATATAAATATGAAATCCATATATTAAAACAATTCCATTGCTTATCCCATGAGATTTATCATTTCTTGTTCTACAGAACTTATACATCTCATCTTCTGTTTTCATAACAAATTACTTTCTCGGAGTTTAAAAATGAAAGAAAGATATCACTAAATTATGCGAAATCACAAGCAATGAAACCCTTGAATGCTACAACAGAGGACGTGCAGAAACACAACCTGTGATGTTCTGTGAACAACGTGATTGAGATCTCAGGGTTCTGTTATACGTTGAAGCGGAAAAGCATCACATCTCCTTCTTTAACAATGTACTCTTTACCCTCTGATCTCAACTGCAAAAAACAACAAATAAATTTCAAGAAAACTCCGAGTGAGCAGGAGAATCATGATATATTTTGCTATGCGAGAGCTCAATTTATGGGCAGCGGGGAAGAAACTCACAAGTCCTTTCTCTCTTGCTGCGGCAAGAGAGCCAGCAGAGACAAAATCTTCATATGCTACCTGAACCCAAAAAAAAAAAATTGAAATGATGACCAGCTTCCTAATGAAACATATTGCTAGACAGTTGAAGCTTTCAATTTCCAATTTTCATGACCATGAGGTCATGTTCAGAACAGGGAGTATCGTAACTGTACAAGAGATTCATTGGGAGTAAAAAAATGCTTACAGTCTCAGCTCTAATAAAACCCTTCTCAAAATCAGAATGAATGACACCAGCAGCTTGTGGTGCAGTCATGCCTGTATCAACAAAAATTTTGTACCAAATTACTTCATATCCCCAGAAGATAATGCATGTTGATAACCCAACTGATTGGAAAACTAACCTGCGTGTATTGTCCACGCTCTTGTTTCCTGCCATAGAGAGTGGACATTTTAGCGGATATGTTTCAAAATAAAACGTTATTTGTGTCTATATGTGTTCTTCACCTTTTCACCAGAAGTAAAGTAGGTCTGCAAACCAAGCAGACTGTATGTTGCCCTGATAAGGTTCCCAAGGCCACTCTCGCTGACACCTAGCGAGTTTAAATATTCCGTCCGCTCCTCAAGAGGAAGTTCGGTTAACTCAGACTCAACCTGCTTTCCATGAAAGGAAGATTTATTCGAGTAAATACGGGCAAAAGATGTATTAAACAGACAGTGATCCTAACCTGTGCTGAAACAACCACATGTCCAGACTGCAAATCCGAAGAAAGACCCTTTACTTCTTCAACGTAAGTATTCTTCTCCGGCTGGGCAAGATCGGTTTCAGCAACATTTGCCACGTAGATCATAGGCTTCATTGTAAGCAAGCAGAGATGTTTGACGGCTTCCTTCTCGGGGTCAGTCAAGGAAACTGACCGTGCAGGTCTCCCATCCAGAAGGGCCTCCTGAATTCTTTCCAAAGCAGATTTTTCGGCTTCCTCCTGAGTCAATACATAGATAGAATGTCAGATAAGTCTTGTGAACAACAGCAGACCGGTAATGAAATGTTTGAGAGCTCAGAAGTTCACCTTTACTTTGGATTGTGAATCCTTTGCCTTCCCTTTCTTGAGTCTCTCGACTCTTTTACCAATCTGATCCAAGTCGCAGAAAATAAGTTCGAGATTGATGACATCAATGTCAGACTTGGGATCAACTTTGCCATTGACATGAATAATGTCGTTGTCCTCAAAACAGCGCACCACCTGATCAGAAAGCAAAGCGGTAAAAGCATTATCCAAGAAGGAAGTCAAGGAATGACAGAGGGAGAGAAAAAGTGAAACCTGGAGGATGGAATCGACTTCTCGGATGTGAGATAAGAACTTGTTGCCTAAACCCTACAAAACATCAATCAAACTTGTGAGTTTGGAGCGCAGTCAGATAGATAGAGCGATGGAGAGAAGAGGAGAGAATATTGACTTCGCCTTGACTGGCACCCTTGACAAGACCAGCAATGTCCACGAACTCAATGGAAGCAGGGACAAATTTCTGAGAACTGCTGAGCTTAGAGAGCACTTGAAGACGAGAGTCAGGAACAGCCACAATACCAACATTCGGCTCTATCGTGCAAAAGGGGAAATTAGCAGCTTGAGCCTTTCCATTCTCCACCTTAAACGGAACAATAATAATAATAAAAAAAAAAAGACATTTTTTCACAAAGGTAAGGTGTTTGACGAAATGCCTGAGAGAAAAACACATAGAGACACTGGGACAAAGAGACGGACTTACGACGGCGTTAAAGAGAGTGGACTTGCCGACGTTGGGAAGGCCGACGATTCCGGCCTTCAAGCTCATGCTTACTTTGGAGGAAAAGCATCGCTTCTCGAGTGTCAAAACTCCGACGAACTTGTTGGATTTGCCGGAGAAGAGGAACTGGTTTCTGAAGAGATGATGAGACTTGGACGGCAGCAAAGTCAGAGCCGTGACGACGCTGCTACAAGCTGCTCTTGCCATCGTGAGCGAATAAATGCGCCAAGTGACTCTGACTCTCTTTTTCGCGTCTTTTCTCTCTTATCTTTTTTTTTTTTTTTTTTTTAATCTCTCGAGATAAATAAATTATGGTCGCAAACAAAACTGTCATTTGTCATTCGGAACCAAATTATTAATTACTCAATTATGCATTTTTTAATGATTAAAGCTACTACTACTATTAATAGTTTTTTTATTATTTTCTCAAGTTGATGTTTTTTATACACTAATAAACAAAACTTCTTACATCCGCCCATACTTTCATTACTCTTACCATTCAATAAGATTGTCTGGTTGTTAGTCAAAAGCAAAGTTTGTAACTACATACATCGCAGGATGTTCAAAACATAGACAGATATCAGTTTTTGTAAAGAGATGATGTCTGAAAAGTTCAAACAATTAAACAAGGAGAACGTTTCCCTAACAATCGTGTTGCACAATATTTTAACTATTTCAGTGCAAATCTAAACGTGAAAAGTGTTGATGGTGAGACTAAAAACATCTTTCAGAAGCAAAAAGAAAAAAAAAGTCAAGAGAAGCAAAGGCCAAGCCGACAGATCTCTCTCTCTCTCTTTCTTTCTACGTAGAATTATGAAGAGATAATCGGAAAGAAAGAAAGAAAACGGACAAGAGACGGGTACCTTGGCTCTCATCGTTCGTTGGTGAAAAGGAGGACAGTCTCGTACGTATTTATAGCTACGGTTTGCCCCTATCCTCCGAGCTATTAAAGGCCCAATACTAATGGGCCTGAGTTGGACCCAATTCTGTTCGACGACGATGGTGATAATGACAAGTTCCAACGACGTTGGTCTTTGATATTTTTTTCCCCGGGAAGCTCAAAGGGCAAAAGGAGAACAAGAGTTGCTATCTTTCTCTTGGTCTTTCTCGCCAGATTTTCATCCATGCATTCTCCTGGAGGTGGAATTTCGAACGAGGAGAAACAAGTGTTGGACAAATCAAGGAGGTACGTAGTAAACTCTGCCTCATGTTTTCATTATGTTGATATGTTCTTTTTTGCTGGTTGTGGTAAAAAATTTAGATTCATCTCTCTGCTCGTCATCTAGTTTACTCAACTGGTTAACGCAACGGAACTTTGAGAAGATCAAGGATGAGATTGTCCAGACAATAAGAGCATGTCCCTCCGCTTTCGTTATCAAGGTTCTAGCTAGCTCCTCTGTGCATTGCTACGCATCCAAGTACTTTTCTAATGCTTTTGGTATATGTTGCAGTCTCTAGTGTGTTTCATTTTCGATATGGCAATGGTGGACAATTCCTATGGCTTATTCGCTCGTCTATGCGTCGAGCTTTTTCACGCGCTTCCCCGTTTCGATCATCTGAATCTCACGGCAATGTTACCACTTTCGAGAGACTCTTGTTGTGCAAATGCCGAATGGAACTTGAAAACTCATCTCCTAAAACAAATACCGTGCGGGTCTTGGCTGAAATTTTCAAGAATAGGATGGTTACTCAAACAACTCGGCAAAGTATAATTCAGGTTCGTTTCTTCCAAAAAAAAAAAAAAAAAAAACATATATATAATAAGTATGTGATTTTACATTATTTGTTACTGGTAATGTAAGGTGCTCATGAATCCCATCTCCCCACCTGAGAGAAATACCGATGCAATGAATTTTTTTCTGTCCTCCATTGGAATTCTATCAGACTTCCAATTTTGTGATGAAAATTTTAAGCAGCTACATCTAAGTTCACGGGTAACACTTTTACCACCATCCAAATGCATATATAATCAATCATTTTGTGTGAATGATTATATCTATTTTTAAAGGCTGTAGAGTTGGAGAGCAATTATAATGAACAAGTCAAGCTTAGGAAAGAAGCAGAAGATGAACTTGCTAGAAATAAAGGAGCACTAGAGTTGATGAAACGGTTACTTGAATCTTACAAGGAAGAAAAAGGTATATTGCATTTACTTGCTCAAGGTTTGGAGCAAAAGTACCAAGAGGAGTCGCAGCTTAAGAAAGAAACAGAATATGCGCTCGCTATAGAACGCGAGAGGATTGCCAAGGTAAGGCTTCGACTGGAAACTCTCGAAAATGAACACAATAACATGCGTCTGAAAGCTGAGGAGCTCGAGAACAAGTACGCGGGCGAGCTGATTCTCAGGAAAGAATCAGAAACTGCTCTTTTTAAAGAAAGGAAGGAGTTGGAGGAGATGAAGCAACAGCTTGAAACTTGCAAAACAGAACAGGAGAACCTGACTTCGCAGGTCAGAACTTGGCAGGACAAATACGAACAAGAGTCAAGACTTGCGAAAGAAACAGAGGATGCTCTTTCTAGAGAAAAACAAGAACTTGACATAGTCAAAGGGATACTCGAATCTTACAACAGAGAAGCTGATGCGATGCGAGAAGAGCGGGACGATGCTCGCAAATTAGTCCAAGAGCTCAAAACAAAGCAAGCCGAAGAACGTCAGCCTCTAGCATCGTTTATCTGCCCTATCACACAAGAGGTCATGACAGATCCACACTTTGCTGCCGATGGATTTACATACGAAGCAGAAGCTATTAGGACATGGCTTAGCAGAGGTCACGATACGTCACCGATGACAAATCTCAAGCTCCCTCATCGCAATCTTGTCCCCAACCGTGCTCTCCGGTCTGCGATTCAAGAGCTGGTTTGATTCTTCTTGCTTTCATCGATCCGGTTTAGTCTAAATTGAACACTTTTATACTCTACTGTTTTGGCATATGTTTTTTTGTCATAAATATCCGAAGATTGGAAGAAGGGCACTATTTTCTCTCACAAGTCCTAGACATTAGGGGTTCCGATTAGTGATTGCAAATTTTGCGGTTAGCGAATCTAGTAATTATGTAGGAAACATTGAAAGTATAATAGTTTATCTCAACTTTAGTGAATAGTCAATGTTTGTTTATACAAAGTCATAACTTGTGTAACAAGTTTAGTGACAAGTACGACCATGAGTCAAGCCTTATGATGGAAACAGAGGATGCTCTTTGTACAGATTAACAAGAACTTGACATAGTCAAAGGGCTACTTGAATCTTACAACAGAGAAGCAGATGGAATGCGAGAAGAGAGGAACAATGCTCTCAGAGCGTCAACCTCCACCAACGTTTATTGGCCATATCTCACAGGCAAGCCCATATCTTTACAAGAAGTTTACTTACACAACACTCAATGTCGTACGTAGACTAGTAGTAATATGTTCCAGCGGTTTACACATATATATTTCGCAGGAGGTCATGAAAAGATCCACACATTGCTGCTGATGGACATGCATATGAAGCAGAAGCTATAAAGACATGGTTTAGCACAGGTCACGATACTTGGCCAATGACATATCTCAAGCTTTCTCATCGCAATATTGTCCCCAACCGTGCCCTCGGGTCTGCGATTAAGAGTAGGAATCATTCCTGCTTTTCGATCCGGTTAAGTCTATAGTAACAAGTTAATATTGGGCTTAGCTATTTATGAGCCTTGCTTGAAATTTTGCATCCAATGTATTTCATCCCTACTTAGAATTATCACTGAACCTAGTACGTGGCTCAACCAGTACCTAGTTTTTCTTTTATAATTATCCGAAAATGGAAATAAAGCCATTTTTTCTCAGAACGGTAAAGAAGACAATGGTGCTTTGTACACGCCTTAAACGCTATGAAAAAGCCATACATACAAAAGACCAAGAAAGCAGCCCAATAATATTAATATGTTCCCTTTTCTTGACAAACGGACAATGTGACGTAACACAACTCTTCAATAGCTTTTATTCAGACTCTTGTGGTACTCTCTTCTTGTAATGGAATAGTTTTTCAGTATTCGAAATAATTACGCCAACCAAAATATATTTTATTTTTGCTGCATTTAAACTCCATCTTATTAATTTAGATGAAAAAAAGCCTTACTTAAAAAAAGAAACCCTAATCACTGACCGACCCAAATCAAGGCTAGCTAGGTCTCCTTTTTTTCAAACTAGTAATGACTGTTCGTTATTAAACTTCAATATCCTTTTACAAAAATAAAAAAGAAGCTAGAGAGAAAGAGAGAGAGAGAGCAGGAATAATAAATGAGAGAGAGACAAAAGTGAAAGAGGAAGAAGAACAAGGAAGTACGTAGTTGTACATAGGGAGATAAGAAGAGGACAAGACAATGGCCTGCAGTAATCTTTACACATCGGTCAATAAACTTCCAATATTGGCTCTATCATTGCAGCTTGTTCGACCAAAACATACAAATACAAACTTATTATTTTACACTATATATTCACCTACAAGACAAACTTTTTGTTTGTTTGTTATCTTTCTTACCTCTTTTTATTAACTTTGGATGTATTAACACTATTCAATCTTGCATCTGGTTGTTTGTAAGAAACAGCTAAGAGCCCAGCTCAAATTGTCTTTTCTTCTCTGCAACTAGTCACTATCATTTTACCCCACCCCCCCCCCCCAAAAAAAAAAAAAAAAACTAGTCTCTATGTTCCGCTGAACAAATAGATCAATCACAAAAATTATATATATACAAATGACAAATCAGAAAAATATGGTTTTGAGTTGTATATAGAAATCAAAATTTAAGTGTCGAGTCTAGTACATATGTATAGGGAAACTCAGCATGAGTTAATTAGGGTTTGATTGGATATTTTTATTTAAACTAGGTTTTGTCGTATTTTTGTAAAAGAAAACAAGATAAAGAAAGGAGGATGATTAATAGTAGTTGATAGTAATTAGCTAGCGTCTATAGTACTTTAATCGCCGTTGCATGGATTAAAATAATTTAGGAAGCGATTCATTGTAACTAATTTTTTTTTTTTGTGTCGGCCTTTTTCTACCTAAGCCATTTGTCGTCACATTATATAGACAGATGCAAAAAGGGCAGAGTGAGAATCAATTTGGAGAGAGAGAATCATTACAGAGGGCACAACAATCACGTTCTCTCATTCATTATTTAGATATCTTTTCAGTTTATAAATGATTCACAGTCAATCTCTAATAAACATAATGTAGTACGTACTAGTGTAAAGAATGATTTAGGACAATGCATATTGACTTGGCTATTTGAATGTGATTTAATTTGGATTTAGTTTTTGATATAGCGAACCAAACGACAAGATGAAGAGAGGTCCAGTAACAAAGAAAAAAAAAAGACACATCAGATCATTTGCATTGATTTCAGTCTTCAGATCTATATTTAGTACTAGCATATACGATAAATAAAAATACTACTAGTCAAAACTTGATGGTTTGCTTATTTAAAGCAAGCAATAAATTAATTGTGTTGTATGGTTTTATTAATTGATAGGGATAGATCCTATTATTGACCTAATTAATGGCTACTTCTCACTTAAAAATGTGACAAAATGAAGTGATTGCCCGTGTTTGATATGATAACTCTCTACACTCGTATTAGAATGTAAATGTGCTTTGTACATGCATAATGTGTATTTGCATGTGTTGTTGTCGCCATGTTGTGGCGATTGAGATATAAGAATATAAGAAATGATGTTTCAGAATCACGAGCAACTTTTAATTTTGTTTTTTAACCCAAAAATAATGTACTACTAGTAACGAACTTGACGATTTATACAGTCTGCAGCTAGCTAGCTAGCTAGCTACTCAGAAAGACAGACAGCTCTCTTCACAGTAATCACAGATCTGTCACTTTTTTTTTTTTTTTATTAATTCCTTATATTATAGTGTACGTTACAAAATAAATAAAATCGAACTTAAGGGACTAATCAACAGTATATAATTAAAATAAACTATCAAGAAAAACAGTGAGTAATCAATCCATAAATGCTTATTTAGAAGTCTGATTAGTTACGCTGTCAACTTTTTTGAACAATGCAAAAAAAGTAAAGATCGATCCTCTTTGATTTGGTTCGCCGACCAAATGTCACTCTATTCTCTGTACTCTACTAACTACACATGAACTTCCAATTTCAGCACTTTGATTTTTTTTTAACTAATTTTCTTTGTCTGTTTTGACATTTTTTATGACATTTCTTTATATATCTGTTGATGTTAATTTTATAAAAGTCTAGCGTATATATCAAATTAATATTCTTTTAGCTAATTTTCTTTTCTTTCGTTAAAATATTTTTATAAAGATTTCTATTCTATTATAACAGAATAAATTTTCTTTTTTTAAAAAAATTATGTTAATCCTCGAAAATGTTAGCATACCATATTATTTTTTTTTTCTTTTGTTAATTTAATTTCTTTTTCTTAATTTTTATTTTATTTTGATAGTTACAATTCAATAATTTATCATAATAAAAAATTTGTGGACATAATTTTAAAAAAAATCTTTTGATATAAAATTCCAAAAAATTAGCTTAAATATTAAAAATTAACTTTTCTTTCTTTACTATTTTTTTCCTTTGTTAGTTATCATTTTATAGTGATTTTATTTTGAAAATACAAATATTATAAAGTCTTACATGCATTTTAGAATACATAATTTCTTTCTGTATTTGTTAGTTAAGTATTTTAGGTTGATTTTCCAAAAAGTTAGTGTATATATTTTAAAATATTGAGATCCAGTTTATTTTGAAATATAAGATTTTTTTTTTGTAAATTCTAATACTTTAAAAAAAAATAATGAAAATGAGGATTTGACATAAATTTACTGAAGGTTTTAAAATTTATGTGGACATTCTACGATGAACTTAAGATAACCTCAATTTTTATTAATTTACTGAACTTGGCTCTTTCTTAAGAAAAATAAGGTTATTACTATTAAGTAGTTGTGTTCCCTTTAAATAAAGATAAATACATATTCAAGTTGAAAAAGTTGAACAAAGCCAAGACTGCGGGGGATTTGCAATCACTGACAGTAACATGCAAACACATTATTTGGGAAATACAACATAAAGGTCTTTTTTTTTTTTTTAAGCAGTAATTACATTTTATCTTTCCATTAAACAATTTTAGGTTGCTCAGTCAAAAAGATATATATTTTTAAACATACTAAAATCTTTTGAAGCGATCTCCGAACTTGGCAAGCACATCATCCTTCTTTTTTTTTTTTTTTTTTTTGTAATTATTCATCGAATATATCGTTAACAGAGACGTACTATATTTTATTTATGTTTAATCTTGCGATAAATTAATTGCTGTTTGATATTTCCGAGTAAAATGAACGACTCAGATCAATGAAGTTAGCATGTGATTAATGCTATAAACCGAGAAAGAGATTAGTTAAACCATATTTACATATTCTGTTCCAAATATAATCTCAGTTACAAGACAGCCCCGCAAAAACAATAGCGTTAAGATTACCCCCTAAAAATTCATAGCAGCTACCTGAAACACTCGATCCGGTTTACTTGTTATTGCTCGCATTTCGGTTCAAGCCTGGTTCGACTGGTCCGGTTCTTGCCGTTGCTCTGTAACTGCGATTTGTTCCCCGAGGACGGAGAAGATGAGGGAGACGATGAAGAGAACATCTGGCCGAAGAAGAGACCTGATTTCAGCGAACATACCGGAACATTGAGCACCGGTGTGATTCTGACATTAGCCGAGTACGATCTCGGTATACCATGGTTCTGCTTCATTCTTGGTCCACCGGTGAAGCTTCCGGGACTGCTCGAGCTTCTTTCCAGTCCGTGAAATACGATTTTTCCGGATGCGTTAAGTCTCGGACTATCTGCTGTCACAGTGACACCCCGAGATTCGCCGGCGGTCATGTTTGCCGACGACGATGATCCGTCCACGGAAGGATTCGAGGGACGCCTGGGCTTGGCTAATGTGATCCTGGGTTGGTTCGGGTTGCGTAAATGGGTCCGAGAGGGAGCGAAGGGATTGGGACTGGGTTTGTCGAAGTCGAGCGAGAGTCTGGGAATGTCATCAATCTCATGGCCGGAGGAGGAGGAGGAGGATAGAGATAGACGTGAAGAGGCGATGGAGATCGATTCGGAGATGTCTGATTCCTTGAGCAACGGAGAAGCATCAGCCTGCGACGAGGGGGCTGAGAATTTAGATCCACGGTGAAGAAATTGCTTAAACGACGACGTTTTGGGGTTTGGGGAGGAGAAAGAAGAGGAAGCCGTTTTAACAGAATCATGTGCCTTGGCATTGACAAGCCTCTTGAGGCCTAAAAGCTCTCGCCATCTACTCGTGCATCGAGGAGCTTTCGGGGAGAAGAGGTCGGAGATCTCTATCTCTAGCCTCCGGCATGTTTTAAGCATCTCCCGCGACCCCGTAGACGTTTGTGGCTTCATCTTTGGGCCAGAGAACTTGAGAGGTACGAGCTTCCCGTCCGAGAAGAGCTCGTCGGCGGAGAGCATTGTGACCGGATCTTCGAGACAAAACTCAAAATCCACCACTGGATCTTGGTTTTCCGGGCTCGTATCAGATTCGGATGACTGATGTTCCTTGTCGAGGGAGGAAGAGCGCGTGTCTTCACGGCTCAGAGACATTCGAGGGCTCGACGACAATCCGTACGAGGAGTACCCCGACGGCGAAATACCGGCGTTTTTAACACAGGCGGAAGCCATATCTCTGTTTGTTGATAGGAAAAGAAAAAACAAGAATCTTTAGAGAGATTCTGTGAGGGTTTGGAGAGAAGTGAGAGTGAGAAGCATTTATATATAATACAGCTCAAGCTCAGGTACACCCGTACGCTCTTACCCGAGACTTGTTTCATTTCACCGGGTCCATTCGGGTCGGTCATTTTTTCAGTGGACCGGATTTAACTCCCTAATGGGCCTGGAATCATTCTTCTTGATTATTCATACTGTACCTTCGTTTCACCTAATAGTAACATTTGACCATTCTTGTGACTTGTTTATGTTATTGAGAGGGGTATTATCATCTAGATCTTCTTCCTGTGACCATTTAGGTTTCTTTTTTTTTTTTTTTTTTTTTCAAAATTGTTATTTTCTCACATTATGGTCATAAGTAGACGCTTTGTATATTCATTCATGCATGAGTTTATTTTAAGATAAAATAAAGACACGTTGTACATCAAATTAATTTTAGATAACCCTCTAAAATAGGAACTCAAATAGTTTTGTCACTCTCCGATTATGAAAAGAAATGAAGTTTGACCAAGTCCTCCAACTTTAAAGGTTTTGTTGATGTTGTGGCCAAACGACAACATCGAACCCAATACCTTCCCCACGCTTTCATTATATCTTACACATGCAGACCAGCTTCTTCTTCATTATTGAGTATTCTCATTTGTTTTTGTTTTTTTGTTTTTTTTTTTTTTTGCCTTCAATCATTTAAAATCCAGTAGTGACACCATCTCGTTATTGTAATGGCTGATAAAAAATCTTCCAAATTCTCCTTGTTATCTCCAACGACTACTAGCATGTAACATATGATGGCCATCTGAGGTAACCACGAAAATGACGATGGCTTTGTTTATAGCTATAATAACACACATTTTAGGACTAGTTTTTGTATTTTATTTGTATCTCTAAAACATCCATGTAATGTCCATTGGTTAGTTAATTATATTATTCACCGTTTTTGTATTATAAAATATAATTTTGTGGAATTTCGCACAAGGAAAGATGAATGGTCTACGTCTTTGGGCCACGCGGGCCTTTCAGATCCAGCTGTTCCCTTGAAATTATTCATTTGATTTACTCGGATTATTTAAAACGAATAATAAATTATGTTTAAAGACGGAGATTGCAATGCGAGACCATTTTGCAAATAAATATACTATTCAGAAATATTGACATGTGCTTCATAAATTACTAAAACTATTTCCAAAGTAATTAATAAACAATTAAGAAACTAAATCCATTGGTAGTTTAATTAAGAAATTAACCAAATGGAAGCTATTGCATTCTTTAATTGTGGTCTCCTGTTTCATGGCAGCCATCCCACTGTTGATGTAAATAGAAACAGAGCATATAATGCATAATTAAAGGGTTAATTCAATATTGTTCACTTGCAATGTTTTTGTTTTAGTCGAGCAGCCAAGTTTTATAGTTTTTCAGTTTCACACTATATATATATATATCTATGACTTTTTCTTTTTCAAAAATAAGTATCGTTTTTTTACCTCAGTTCTAATAAAAAAAATACTAAGATTTTTACAAGATATAAATGAACTTCTATAATGTATATATTTTTGTATTGTATGAAATTATCAAAACTTAATGTCTACTATGAATGCATAAATTGTTTTTCTAATATTAGAAGAAAAAATATCCTCGACACAGATTTTTAGGGCAAACAATAAATAATCCTAATTATTTTATTTTATTTAAGCTAAAAAAATTACTTTCAGTATGTTCTTTGTTGTAAATAGTAGTATATATATGCTCGACGGTTATATCCTTTTTATTGTATAGGCAAAGATATGTGATAGTATTTGCTTTTAATTAATTATTTCATTAGAGTATGTAGTTTTGATTTGACCAATAAAAAATTTGACAAGGAGATTGTGGTTTATAATTAAAAAGATTATAGTAAAAAAAAAAAAAAAAGAATACATAGAAGTTGAGCATTTACAACATAAACAACGGGTCTTTCCTCATAGAATAATAAATCTTTGTCTCTCTGTTCCGAGAGGGAGGAGCATGGAGTGGGAGGAGGAGAAGGAAAGGAGTATAAGCATGGTGGAGGCAAAGTTGCCCCCAGGATTCCGATTTCACCCAAAGGACGACGAGCTTGTCTGCGATTACTTGATGAGACGATCGCTTCGTCATCACAATCAAACGCCTCCTCCTCCTCTTCTCTTGATCCAAGTCGATCTCAACATGTGCGAGCCCTGGGACATCCCCAGTACGTCTACTAATCTCTTGCTATAATCTTTATCTTAGATTATCTTTAAGATACGTTCTTCTTCGTTCTTGTGTCATGAAACACATAAACCAAGATTCAAATTGCCTCTCTTTTTTTTCTGTCTTTACAAAATTTTATTCATAAACATCGAAAGATCCAATTACCGTCTAAAATATAAGTCGGAGTAATATCGATCGTCTGACGACCATCAGATGATATCACTTAAATCACTTTTTACTATATTTCTAGATATTTTAGTCTATATATCATAAATCCTTAGTCAACCATATCATTACAAATTCTGGCATATATATATATATAAACATACTAATCATAATTCTTACAAACATAATTATTATTACGCAACAAAATGCGAAATTTCTACAGACACATATTTCCAAATAATTATATGAGAAGTTGACACTCTTGGCGTTATCCTCAACCAATATACCTCTGGATAAAATAAAATAAAATAAGATAATAACGACGAATAAGTCAATTTCTAGATTTTGTTGGTTTATATATAGCCTTTGAGTGTGACATTTTTTAAAACTTCTTAAAAATAAAATTCCTTCTGTTTGGTCATAATTAGTCATTGATTATTTTTCACATCAAGATATTGACCCTTCAACTGCGTAATAATTGAATGCTTAGTCGTCACGCATTTGATAATGATATTATTATTTATCCAAACAAAAACAACATTTATATAAATAAAACAAAATAGAATCCATTCATACTGCTCATGCACACGCGTTGCATTGCTATTCGGCAGAACATGTTGACATGCTTCTTAGTTTAAATCCGCACGTATGTATTATAAATTATTTTTAGTAAATACTAAATAAGATATTACTATTCATTATGGAATATAAACAGGAGAAAATATATATACACAATTTTTAACACTATTCGAACATTTGTTTTCGTTGTTGTTGTTTCCATCAACAAACGCATTTCTTTGTATTGGTTAAACGAGTCATGTTTTAGCTTTGCTTATGGAACCTAACAATTAACTCTTCCAAGTAAAAATGTTGTTGTGTATGTTTGAAATGATCAGAAATGGCATGTGTGGGAGGGAAGGATTGGTATTTCTACAGCCAAAGAGATCGGAAATACGCGACGGGGTTGAGAACAAACCGAGCAACGGCCACCGGATATTGGAAAGCCACCGGCAAGGACAGAGCCATTATAAGGAAAGGTAAGCTTGTTGGGATGAGGAAGACATTGGTGTTCTATCATGGTCGAGCTCCCCGAGGTCGAAAAACCGATTGGGTCATGCACGAGTTTCGTCTCCAGGGATCCTTTGATCCTCCTAATCATTTTCTCAATTCTCCAAAGGTACATAACTATCTCCGGCTTTTGATCATCAAACTAATGTCTTCTTAGCAGTTATGTTGAGACTAAATATATATAAATGTTGTTTTTATGTGTTGTCGAGGGAATCAGGAAGACTGGGTCTTGTGTAGAGTGTTCCATAAGAATACAAAAGGAGTTTTATGTAGAGGCAACTCGGGAAGCTGTTTTGATGAGACAGCCTCTGCTTCTCTTCCTCCATTGATGGATTCTTACATCAACTTTGACCAAGAATCCTCTTCTTACCTCACTGATGATCATCACTTCATCATTTATGAGCAAGTGCCCTGCTTCTCCAATTTTTCACACAACCAAACCCTAAACCCAAACCTAACCAACTCAGTCTCTGAACTCAGGTCTCCTTGCAAGAACCCTAACCCCTTGTTTCCTGGTGGTTCAGCCCCGCCCAGGCTCCCAGGGCTCGACTCGTTTTGTTCTTCAGATCAGATGATTCTCAGAGCTCTGCTCAGTCAGCTCACTAAGATCGATGGAAGCATCAATGTTAAAGAATCACAGAGTTACGCAGAAGGCAGCTCGGAGAGCCTCTTGACTGACATTGGCATTCCAAGCACTGCCTGGAATTGCTGAGGTCGAGTGTGTAATGTGAGTTATTATTGCTATTGCTATATTCATATTCATGATTGGACAAATTCTTCAGGGGGGTGGGGACAAGGTGTGCGTGTCTGATTGTACAAACATTTCCTCCCTCTTGTACCCAGTAGATTCATGTAAAATACCACCTAAAACGTTTTTTTGTTGTTGTCACGACCACTTAAAACGTTATACATATGATTTTCATCATAGTTCCATTTGTTTCCATGTAAAGATCTGGTTTCTAGGGTCCTCTAGAACGATTAACCAAAAATACCATATGAAACATCATTGCCGGTGTGAACATGATGAGATAATTGATTGCACAGCCAAGGCAATGGCCCCTGCAACAGAGTTTGAATGATAAGAGAATATGTAGATTCATCAACGCAAATGCATTGTCTGGTCACGACAGAAATTAGCTAAGGCACTGTTTCCGCAAAACTTATGCAGATGCTTTGGCAAGTAGATTGGCGTACCAACATTAGTAACACACTGAATAAGAAAATATCTTACCAAAGACAATGGTTCCTTAAAAGCTAGCATAAGAAAAAGAAAAAAAAAAGCATGGCAGAACAGGAATATGTTGCAGCTTAGTGGCCAACTCCGTGACAAGATTTAAGTCTGTGTCAAGGAATCAAACCTGTTGGATGCCAAGAAACTTGTTGGAGACACAATCGAAACTCTACATTCAGAAACAATACCTCTGGACTGGCACTAGTGAACAAGGGCCATTGCATCAGAGGGAAACACAAAAAAACGGAGTTCCATGGTCGAACGTCAACTCCTTCCAATCTTTGCCAACCTCCCTGCTTGAAAGGGAAACACTTTTCAGGAGGAACCTTGAGAATCACAAATAAACAACCAATCTGCTACAACTAGCCATCAGAGTCTCTCAAGAGGATTCAAACAGAAAGGGAAAGGAACCTTCTTTGAGACATGCGTCCACCAACCGGAGTCGAAAATAGTGACGGGGGACTCCATTCCTGGCCAGAGTTTACTATTCTGGCTATACAACTGCGTCCCGTTTCAAACTCTGAAAACCACAGCTCGTCTGTTGACTTGGTCAAAGTGTTAAAAAAAAAAATTGAGAAACAAGTGACGTGTGACATTTTGATTGCAAACTAGAGGATAAGATGCCTTTCTAGTCAACCGTAGTTTGTCAGCAAAATAAACAAAAAATAAAATAAATAAAATTGGACACGTTTATTTACGCGTCCTCGGGGAGCATTTCTATTTTAGGTTCCATTCTTGTGCATTTTGTCACAATATCAGCAAACCCCCATACACATTCTTTCTTTGATTGTCGTCTTCGTCGTCTCTCCCTCCTCCATTCATCAGTCGTTTTCGCTAATCGCCTTTTTTGGCATTGCTTATTTTTCTCAGGTTTAGGGTTTCTTTTCTTTCCAATGTCTAGGGTTTCGATTCGTGTCTGGTTTAACTGTTAGGTTTTGCTCTGTTTTTTTTTTTTTTTTTTTGGTGTAATAAATTATTCATTAAAAACATTTGACGGGACAAATTTAAGTCGTAACTCGTATATATTTGATGATTGCATTTCAGTTTGACCAAGTGTTGAATGATGACACTTTCAGCTGAGAATATGAATGTTGTTCAGCCTCCGGCGCAGATGCAGAGGAATCCTCCTCCTCCTCCTCCTCCTTCTCCTCCTCGGCAGACTAATATAGCTAGACTACGCAACTTTATACGATCAAAAATGTAAAAAAATCAATTTTCCCCTTTCTTAATTATTTAAATATCTCACTTGGCATTACTTTAATGGCCTTTTCTTGTGATTTCTCCTCCTTTCTTTGTCTCTAGTTATGCTATCTTACTACAGAAGGTTTCTGCAACGCCTAATGCTTCCTCACCTGAAAAGGTGGATCAAGTCTTAGTCCAACTCACAAAGATGGTTGATGCAAACCTGTGGAAGTGGGCCAGAGCATCAGTGGTTCCTCCTCGATCTTCCACTTGTTTTCTATATTTATATACTCAATTACACCAGTCACTCACTCTTTGTTTCTTGATCATTGATTTTGCAGGATGTCTACGCATATTTAGGGAATCTTAGCAGCCGCATAAATTGTATTCTCAAAATAGTTGCAAAAAAACGCTCTTTGCTGGGCCAGCAGCAGCAGCGTGCTTGTCCTCCAACTTCTGTTGCCATGATGAACGTTTCATCATCACATCCGCTCGATACTACTTTCACTAGCGCTTCTAACAACAACTTTGCTGGAGGAACTTTCCAATCTGGAAACAACCTTCATTCCACAACTGGAGGTTAAATACAACCAACTTTAAATATACAAACCTGTCATGAGTCTTTTCAACATTTTAACAGCTCCTTTTTTTTTTTTATTCAATAATGCAGGCTTCCCTGTTACTTATGACAGTATCAACATTCCTGAGTTTAACAGAACCGGGCCACTCTATAGTGATGGTGCAAATTACCAGATGGTTGATGTTTGCAGGCCTCAACTTACTTCTGGGTCCTGTACGCCTTTTTCTACTGGTTTAGAAATTTGCAGGAACACCGTACCGCTTGCTACTACTTCTCAAGACTTCCTCAGTTCCACACGTTTTCCAACTTTATCTATACCTTCTGGTTCAAGTAATCTCTACGGAGCTGCAACGCTATCTGGTTCAATGGCTGTTGCTCAGGATACACTTCCATTGCATCCGAATCCTATGCTGAGAGTTGACGCTACCTTCACAAGTAATCACTCATATCTTCAAGGAATGCAGCAAACTACAGACCTACTTCATCAGCTCGGGAATACGAGTGTCCAATCTGCTTCCACTGATAATTTCGCTCAGGTGAGGCAACAACTCCTTGACCGTAGGTTTCACCATCAAGCTCGTGATACTGAGCACCAAGTACAACATTCTCGACAGCTTTATCCTGGTCAATTGCAGACTCAAAATCATTTACTATACCAGAATCCTTATCGGACTCAGCTGGCTACGGGGTTAGATCTTCCTGTCAACCATGGACCAAGCTTGGATTTTTACAAAGAGGCTATTGAGCGACAGGCCATAAATGGATTCAAACCATCCAAGTTGCAGTACCAACAGAATGCTATTATTGGTGCTCAAAATGAATCTGTCCGTACTAGTCATCTGACTTCTTCTCCATCTCTCCCACCACATCCTCATGATCAGAAGCAGTCGGCATCAGTCCTGGTTCAAAGGCAGTCATCTCTACAGAACTCAACACAAATATCAGAAAACAATAATGGAGACAGGGAACGTATTGGGGTTAACGTATCTCAAACAACCCCTATGCAGCCAGAAGCTCTTCATCGTTGCTCGTCTCCAAGAGCGCCTCAAAAATCAGGAAACAATAATGGAGAGAGAGAACTTATTGGGGCTAGCTTATGTCAAGCAACTCCTTTGCAGCCAGAAGCTGTTCATCGCTGCTCGTCGGCGAGAGCGCCTCAAATATCAGAAAACAATAATGGAGAGAGAGAACTTATTGGGGTTAACATATGTCAAACAACGCCAATGCAGCCCGAACCTGTTCATCGCTGCTCGTCTGCAAGAGTAACTATAAGCGACCAAACTGTTTCTCCTAGAAGCACTGCAGAGAGGAAACGTCTTCTGGATGGAAACAATACATCAAGTAAACAGGTCGGCGGAGATCTTAGTCAAGGTTATATGAATCAGATTCAGTGGCTTCTGCTTGTATTCCATGCAGGTCATTGCAGCGAAACAGGAGATAAGTGTCAGAACAAGTCCTGCCTTCCTGTAAAAAAGCTACTGGAACATATCAAACGCTGCAAGATCCCTGATTGCACAGAACCACGTTGTCCGAAAACTCGGAAATTGCTTCGTCATTACTTGGATTGCAGGAACAAATCGTGCCCTATCTGTGTATCTGTCCATAACATCAGAAAGGAGATAAAAAAAAGAGGCGCTGAAGGTAGTCTAAAATCTCGACCCAGGGAATCTTCAAAGTCTGTGCAAGCATACAACAAAAGAGGCGCTGAAGCTATATCTGTCGATGATGATCTGCAACCCTCAGTTAAGCGCCTGAAAATAGAGCAACCCTCCCAAATTGCCATTCCTGAAAGGGAGAGCATTTCGGTGTCAGTATGTGGTGCTGTCTGTAAACCTCATTCCTCAATGCCTAGGCAAGAGAGAGATGGTTTGCAAAATGATGACTGCCAAAGTGTTAAAGTTGAGGTTATGCCTATGGACATAGATGTTTCTGATGCTTCCGGGATTCCCGTTACCCGGGACATGGAGAAGCATGTTGCTGCAGATATTCCCATGGGTAGAGATGGTGGTGAATCTGCTATGGATGACAAAACTATTTGTTTATCGGCACAAGGGAAATCCAAATGTATGAATGAAATGGGTGCACCAAAGGAAGAGAATGTGAAACAATCTATTGACGATGTAGCTAAGATAGAAATCTCCTCACTCGTTGAATTGTTTACTCCAGAGCAAGTAAATGAGCATATCCACGGTCTTCGTCAATGGGTAGGCCAGGTAAACAGTCACGATTTTAAAACTTCATTTTTTTCTTGGGTTTGACTAATATACACTTTGAGTTTATCCTGGCAATACCCCTTTCTTGGTTTCACGAGGTCTTGATTTGTCTGCTCTGTATTCTTCTTCTATTGGGGGCATGCTCTTCTTACTTAAAGCAACTAAAAGTGCACTTGACTGATGCTTGTTTTCCTCTCTTTGTAATTCTATTTCAGAGTAAAACCAAGGCGAAAAAAAACAAAGCAATGGGGTGCTCCATATCTCTGAATGCTTGCCAGTTATGTGCTGTTGAGAGCCTTGTATTTGAGCCAATACCTATTTACTGCTCCCCTTGTGGCGTACGCATCAAGAGAAATGCCTTGCATTATAGTGTTGCGGCTGGTGAGTCACAGCGTTATGTCTGCGCAACTTGCTACAACGAAGCACGTGAAAACTCTGTTTCTGTTGATGGAACCTCTATACCTAAAGCAAAGCTTGAGAAGAAGAAAAATGATGAACAAGTTGAAGAAGGGGTATGTATGCCTCATGACTTACAAAAATTTCTAAAATTTCTTCGTTTATTCTGTGACTGAATCAATGGTTTCATGCAGTGGGTGCAATGTGATAAGTGCAAAGCGTGGCAGCATCAAATTTGTGCTCTGTTCAACAGCCGAAAGAACCATGGCGAAGCCACAAAGTACATTTGCCCGAATTGCTATATACAAGAGGTGGAACAAGGAGAAAGAAGACCATTACCACAGAGTGCCATTCCGGGGGCAAAAAGTTTACCAGTTACTACTCTTAGCAACCATATAGAGCAGCGGTTATTCAAAAACATGAAGAAGGAAAGACAAGAGAGGGCTACACTTGAAGGGAAAAGTTACGAGGAGGTAATCTTTAACTCTTTTGATGAATCTGATGTTTGTTGTTCTGCTAATGGCTGTCAACAGTTTTACGTTTTTGTTCGAGATTGGGATAAGAACAGGATTTTGGGAACAAAGAATTTATTTTTAGGAAATATAGAGGGTCGATTATCACTAGCAAAGCTGTCTAGTTTGAAGGCTTTCGTATGCTGCTTCCTCTATTAGTATCAAAATCTTTTGAATTGGAGCAATTATGATAACCATCTACCTTCATTATTGATATCTCAGGTCCCTGGAGCCGAATCACTTGCTGTCAGAGTTGTGGCATCAGTTGACAAAGTATTAGAAGTAAAGGAACGTTTCCTCGAGCTTTTCCGAGAAGAAAATTATCCATCCGAATTCCCTTATAAGTCAAAGGTAGATATGGTTCTTTTGTTCATTTTTATGACTTTTGCATCCTTGGCACTTACAGATCTATTTTCTTTATATTTCAGGTCATACTGTTGTTTCAGAAGATTGAAAGTGTCGAAGTGTGCTTATTTGGCATGTTCGTCCAGGAATATGGAACAGAATGTGGACCTCCCAATCAGCGGCGGGTATACATTTCCTATCTGGACTCGGTTAAGTATTTCAGGCCTGAGGTTCGAACAGTCTCTGGAGAAGCCCTCCGCACGTTCGTGTACCATGAAATTCTGGTAAGCCACTTTCCCTCTAATCCGAGCTTCTTCATGTTTCATGTTTTGCTTCTCTGAGTACACGGGACTTATCAGCATGCATGGACTTGTTCCAATATGCAGATTGGTTATCTCGATTACTGTAAGAAACGTGGTTTCACAAGCTGCTACATATGGGCATGCCCACCACTTAAGGGTGACGATTATATTCTATACTGTCATCCTGAAATCCAGAAGACGCCCAAGACTGCCAAACTAAGGGAATGGTATGAAATCGAGCAATCGTCTTGTTTTTACGTGTTTGTCAAGTGCAACTGTGCATTTTTTTAACGCGTGCTCCTCTCTTTTCAGGTATTTAGCAATGCTAAGGAAAGCTTCAGAGGAAGATGTGGTGGTTGAATGTACAAACCTCTATGATCAATTCTTTATCCAGTCTGGCGAATGTAGAGCTAATGTAACTGCTGCAAGGTTGCCATATTTTGATGGGGACTACTGGCCAGGTGCTGCTGAGGATATAATACAAAATATGCGCCAAGAAGGTGATGGGACCACTAAGTTAAATCGAAAAGGACTGACCAAAAAGGTCATTTCAAAAAGAGCCCTAAGAGCTGTTGGCCAGTTGGACCTTTCTGTCAATTCCTCAAAGGATCGGCTGATGATGCAAAAAGTAACTTCTTTTTCTTCATTATAGTTTTGTCTTGTGTGCTCATGCATTTTTGTCTTTATTTATCTGTTTTGTTTTATTTTGTGTAGCTCGGTGAGATCATCTGTCCGTTGAAGGAAGATTTTATCATGGTTCATTTGCAACATTGTTGCAAGCACTGTTGCACTCTCATGGTATCTGGAAATCGGTGGGTGTGCAATCACTGCAAGAATTTTCAGATCTGTGACAAGTAAGATCTCTGCTACATGATCATATTGAGGTTATTTGATACTTTCAATTATTAAGTTAAAAAAATCAACTCTCTTTTGACCGCAGGTGTTACGAAGTGGAACAGAACCGCGCAGAGAAAGAGAGACATCCAATCAATCGGAAAGAGAAGCACGCACTGTTTTCTGTAAGTTTCTTTGGTGATTAGAGCTGCATATATATACATATATATATATTTTTTTTGTTATCTTAGAAAATGACAAGGTGTGGTGGATCTCTGCAGGTGGCCATCAAAGACATTCCCACTGAGATTGAGGACAAAGATAACAACATTGAGAGCGAGTTCTTTCATAATAGGCAAGCTTTCCTGAGTCTTTGCCAAGGCAACAACTATCGGTACGACACACTAAGGCGGGCGAAACATTCTTCCATGATGATACTCTATCATCTTCACAACCCAAGTGCCCCTGCATTTGCGACGGCATGCACCATCTGCCAACAAGAAGTTGAAAATGCTCAAGGCTGGCACTGCCAAGTTTGTACGAGCTATGATGTCTGCAATGCCTGTTACCCTAAGGCGTCTATCAATCATTCACATAAACTGATAAGACGTTCATCTGCTACGGAAACTAGTGTACAACACAACGGGCAAGCTAATCAAATCCAGTTGGACAAGGTATTGTCTGATCAGGCCATTTACCTATATTTGGATAGTTTGTTTGTATAGCTGCTAACGAGTAACAATGCTCGGTTTGCTGATACTGCAGATAATAGAACTGCTTGTGCATGTGGTAACTCCATGCCGCTCTGCACAGTGCCAATATCAACGGTGTCGCTGGATGAAGACGTTACTCAAACATATTGTAGATTGTAAGATCGCTCGTGGAAATTGCCCCAAGTGTACGAAATTTTGGAGAATCATCAGACTCCATTGCCGCTCCTGTAAAGATTCCCAATGCATTGTCCCCAAATGCAGGTACATAGAATTTAACATGTTTTTACACTTATTATCCACTTGTTATATTGTAGTTAACTCTTGGGTACTGTTTGTAACTCTTTTCTCTAACAGAGATTACAGAGCGGCTACTAGTAGAGAGCAGCAACAGTCAGAAAAACAGCGTGGAGCTGCTGTAACGGAGATGATGCGGAAGAGGGCTGCGGAAACCACCCACACTTGCTGACTCATCTGATCAAGAAGACAGGATTGCTGCATTTTCAACGGCATCTATGGAGGGTTCGGATCTGTTGGTTTTTTTTTTGCAGTGCTAACATCAAAACTGATAGCCGAGTAAACAAGAAAAGTTTATTTTGTTGACTTTTGGGGGGTAAGGGCTTATACAATAAATATAAGCAAAGGAGAAGTTTAGTCGTTTCTTCAGCAGCTGCTAACTATAAGTTAGATTAGAGGCGGTACATACATGGAATGTATAGATATGGGGTTTGATTTTAATTCTATATCATATTCTTAATTTGTATTGGCTGCAAAATTCCTTCTTATTTGTTCATTGATTCTTTTGTAAAATAACGATAGGAATTTGGCAATATATTATTCTTACTCTTGGATCCAACAGTTGAGGTATCTACCAAATAACACAGTTAAGAGTATTTACATTAAACAGACCTGAGAGGCTGAAACACTAGTGTTACTAGCTCATGAGATCTTCAGGTTTCAAGCCAGATTCGTCGTCTTTAGTAGATGATGATGAAAGCTGAGATTCTTGGGCTTTGCGCCTGTTCATCCAAGATCTTCTCCCAAGTATTTAGCGTGCTCTTCTATCCGTAGTTGAATCGGTCTCTGTACCTGGAAGACTCTGTGCAGCAGCAGAGTTTGCTAAGCTTCAAATGGCTATGACTTCTCTTTGATCGAGAAACCTGATATCATTCGGGCACCTGTACTTCAATTTGTCCAAGCCTATACGCATAATCATCTCTAGGTCTCACTGATTGGGCAAGCGTCTTTGATATTGTATAATGGATTCAAACTTCAGTGTTAGTAAAGCAAAGTGATTAATGTAAAAAGAACTAAAGATTCTCAGTTACAAAATTTACAACATTAACAGTCTCTTCCTCTGCCACTTCCCCATGATCATTATTCGCTTTGTCTTCTTGGTACAGCGAGTTCCACTCATGCTGGTTATCCTCATATTCTTCCTCACTGCTCCATTTTCTTACGAATTTGGGAACCATGTTTCTAACGTCGCGCGCCTCTGAAACTTCATTCATATTATTAACTCTTTCAAACCGGACTGCGCTCACTTTTCTGGCATTCCCTGCCAGTATCTGTCCACAAAGGCACTTAGATAATAGAAGATGTTTTTTTTGCTGAATGTGGTCCTAAGGGAAGTGCTATTAAGTCGATATACCTCTAGTCTGTAAATTTGGTGCTTCTCCTTCGGATCCTGACGCTCGTGTTTACCCTCTTCTTGTTCATCATGCTTTTCCCAGTATTCTTTTTCGATGACTACCGTCACACTCTCACCAGTCTTTGGGATATACCCAAAGGCCTCGCAGATGAAACCTGAGACTGTTTCGTACTGATGGCCCTGCTTGCAAACCAACATTATAGGGATAGCCATCAAGCAAATTTTAAAGATCTGTTCTGTTTTGTTTTCTAGAGGGATAGACTACCTCTGGCATCTTCATGTTGAGTTCTTCAGATAACTGGTCGATCGAAGTATTGGCATCAACATCATATATCCCCTCAGCTCTCATTACGATATAACCCGTTTTCTTCTGAATCTCCTCCTACACAGCCCAAAATAATGGAAGTGAGAAACTACGTGAAGAGATAGACCCAACCCTTGAAGCATATAAGTCTACACTATATCAGCATCAAGTTAGACCACTAGGACACACTTACTTTTGAATCATTTTCATCAAATATTTCACCAACAATTTCTTCGACCACATCTTCAAGAGTTACTATCTGCACGCATAGAAACTAGACAACTTTGCAAGAGAGAACAAGGGAGGAAAATAAATAAAGTATAGAGGAGGACGACCAGAAACATACTCCAACAGTTCCACCGTATCGTTAAGAACAACTGCCATGTGAACCTTTCTTATTCTAAACTCCCTAAGAAGATTCCAAACCGACATTGAATCTGCAAGTTTTGACTTACATCAAATTTTCTTCTGTGTGAACAAACAATGCCTAAGGTATATGTGTCAAATCAAAAGATTGAATGCATCGATGATTACCAGGGACGAAGTATGCAGGTTTATGCGCCATGTCCACCACGGTTGTACTTTCTAGCAGTTCACCCTTCAAAACCAAAGAGAACTTATTAAATTCAATTAACACAAGTGCACAACTACGATGTCCTCACACGCTGTCAATGTACAAGAAACATAAAAAGCAGTCAGACCTTCGGGACATAATCTAAGAGATCCATAGCATATGCAATACCAACTATGTTATCAATCCTCTGCTCGAAGACAGGCACCCTGTTAAGTACAAGTTTGAGCATAACGAATAATCCTAAGGATTCGAAAAGCTGTGAAAATTTACAGACCTTGAGTACTGATGGGTCACCCAAAAGTTATGGAAATCGACTAGGCTGCCGGTGCCATCTATTGCAACTACATCAACAAGAGGAGTCATCACCTCTCGAACATGGGTATCCTTTATCTCTAACACGTTTTCAATCATATCCTACAACGTATATCATTTGAATTATCACAAGTATATGGTACAAATTAATCGAGAATCCATATTTAACAAGCTCATACCTGCTCTTCCTCTTCTATGGCCCCACTTAATTCTGCACCACGTAGCATTAGTTTTAATTCATCTTCAGTAACATATGGCTCACTGACACAAAAAGAGCAATAGACTATTGGTAAGTTGCGTTAGCTCTCTCTCAACAAGGAAATAGGACATACATGTCCAATCTGTTGCCTACCTCCGTCCTTTCAAACCAAGAAGTTTTAGAATTCCCATCGAAAGACATGTCACAACTCTCCCAACAGGATATAATATCAAGGAAAGCCACGCCACTGGTCTGACCTAGGTGCATAGTAAGACAATAATAACTCAGAGGGTTTCTTTTATCATATCAGCATATTCTGTCAAGCCTTTGCTGATAATAATGCTAACAAAAACTTACCACAATCCTTGCAACCTCTTGAGCATTGTGAACCGCTACACTTTTTGGAGTTATTTCAGTCAGAAGTAGTATGGCAACCTATCATCAATCAAGAATCAAAAACTTAAATCGCTATCTCAGTAAGGAGTAATAAGTAAAATTTTATGTGTACCGTCATCAATCCAGTGGCTGCACTAACACCAGCTTCACCAAAAATAGCTGTTGCCGCTTCCGTGACCAAGGCAGTTGCAGCAATATTCACAACACTAAGACGAATCGAAAGAGCTAAGGTTAGATACAATTTTTTTTCCAAAAAACAACATTCCAACTAGTAAAGAAAAGCAGTACGTTGTTCCTATGAGTATGGTCGTCAAGAATCTGGTAACATCACTGCGCAGCATTCTAAAGACCCCATTTTCAGGCTCTTTTTCAGCCAACTCACGCACCTGAGACGAAACACACAACGCAGCCACATTTCAGGACCAATCCATGAACTTATATAATGACCGAAAAGAAGCTCAGAGGCTAGAGAGGGAAGTGGACATTCTAACAGCTTATCATCATTGGCATTACTAAATCCAAGACATGACTTTATTACCTTCCACGGCCAAAGAGTGGTAATGGAGGTCTCTGCCATGGAGAAGAAAGCTGATAGACCGAGAAGCGCAGCTAAGATTAGACCTTGTTCTCTAAGAACCTTGAGAACCTGTGAAGTTTTTGGCCAAGCATTCTTAAACAACAATACGCTCTGACCAAAAGTCACATCCACCACATTTGTTGATGCTAATGCTTTCCCGCATCCATATAACAAAACCCCAAACACCACTGCTCCTAAAAGGATTCCTTGTTTCAGTATAATCTTAATCGAATCAAGTTCTTCGCCGGAAAAGGGATGTTCTTGACTCGCGCTATATACTAGGAAGCGACTTCTGTGGCTAAATTCACATCTTTGCCGGAGTCTGGTAAAACTCAAAATGGAAGGCTTAGAGGATACACAGAAGGGTGTGCATCTAGACTTGTTTCTCTGAACAAGTCTTGCTTTAAAAATTGAATTTTTATATTGTCGAGTGGCAATGACAGATCGAGCAGGAACGGATAAGTCAAGTGCCATATGAATAGGAGAAACGAAGAACCCAGAGAAGAAATCACACACCTATAACATCTCAGAGTGTAATTTGATACGCCAAAAGGAGATTGATCGAAGAAAGAACTGAGAACTATGGTTCATAGCTGAAACGGGTATAGGAAAAGCGGAGAGAAAGATTTTTTGCTTTCGAGTTCTCCTCCGTGTTGTTGCAAGTGACACATAACATTAATGCCCTTATGCGTCGTTGAGCCATCATACCAGACCGGTTCAGTTTCTTGGTTAACTATTCAAATGATGGTTTGGTACCCTGACCCAGTACAAAAATGTTGATTTAAGAGTTTAAACTTTTCAAATCAGATTAATCTTGACTTGATTTTTAGCTACAAGAGATAAACACAGCTGAGCGAAGGACAAATAATTACAGTTTTTTAGATCACATAATCAGACCACTCGGTTAAACACGATGTCTGGTCCATGCTCAAACCGGGAATCTTATCTAGCATTTTCGGATTCTCTTTCCCACCAATCAATCTCGCCGGATTTCCAACCGCCGTCGTACGCGGCGGCACGTCCTTAAGCACCACTGACCCTGATCCTATCTTAGCTCCCTCGCCGATTGTAATATTCCCCAATATACAAGTCCCGGCTCCGATCAAGACTCCACCACCAATCTTGGGATGCCGATCGCCGCACTGTTTCCCTGTTCCTCCGAGCGTCACGCCGTGGAGAATCGAAACGTTGTCCCCAACCACCGCCGTTTCGCCGATCACCACGGCCGTCGCGTGATCTAACAGAATCCCTTTACCGATCTTGGCTCCCGGGTGAAAATCAACGGCAAAAACTTCTGATACTCTGTTTTGGATCAATAAAGCAACGATTTTTCTATCTTGCGTCCAGAGCTTGTGAGCGATTCGATGAGCTTGACAAGCGAGAAATCCTTTGAAGTTTAGGAAGCAATGAACGTAGCTTACGCAAGCTGGGTCTCTTTCCTTGGCTGCTGATAGATCTTGCTTCACCGATTCGATAATCTCTGGGCTTTCTTCTAAAACGCTGATGAACAATTCAAAGAGGGTGTTGCTTGGTAAGGTTAAATTGCTGAGCTTTACGGAGAGAATGTTCGCCAAAGCCGAACCTAACGATCGATGCGATGTAATCGAAGCGTGATAATAGCTTGACAAAATGGGTTCTTGCTCAACGTCGGATTTAGCTTCTTCACGCATCTTAAACCAGACATCATCACCGTCCAGGGAGCTTGAGTGGGAGGTTGTCGTGGTGGGAGCTCGTGAAATCCGATCAGGGAAATTACCGGAACGGAAGAGATTCATGTAATGGAACCGAGAATCATCGTCATGAGAAAGCTGGGGTGTTCCGGTTCTGATCGTGTCGATGCAGGGTGCCATAGAATCTTTGGGCTTAGAAGAAGAAATTACAGGAAAGGAAGAGAGGAGCGAATGGTTGCTGTGTGGAGAAGAAGATGAACAGAGCCTATATAGGAGATGACCGAGAACATGATGGTAAGTAACAAATTTTTATTTTTATTATTATTTTTTACTAGAATATGTTTATTTTATAATGTTTGTGTGTTATATATATTGTTCACATGTAACGAAAAATCAAAAGTTGTTAACCAATATGACAAGCAACACATGTAAGAATCATTCAGATATTGTAACTTTACTTGATTCGGTTGTAATATTAATCTGCTTATCTACACATCTAAGGCTCATCAGTCATCACATGTTTTTAGTGGCACCTACTTTTTTTTTTTTATATATATATATATATATCATCAACCTCCTTTTTTTTTTTTTTACATATTACTTGAATAACTAGTTCAAAGCAAAAATCAAAATAATTAATGTTTGTAGTATGTTTAGAATTTGCTAATTAATGAGAAAACAAAGATTAAGAAATTGAACCCACTTAAAAAAAAATTAAAAAAAAAAAATTGGACCCGGTTTTAAAAGCTAAGAAAAAAGGAGGTTAAATAAAATTAAAAAATTTGTGGAAAGAGAAAACAAGAAGAAAGGTGACGTTTGTAGTGACATATGTTTAAAGTTGAGTTACGTGAAGCCATCGTCCTTTGACTTGAAAACTCCACAGATTCAAGGCTACCTGAATCGAATCAAATCAAATCAATGTACAACACTAGTAAGAACAAGTTTATTTATTTGCAACTCCGTGTGAACAATATCCCTTATGAACTTTGATGACAATTATCAACTTGGCCCAACGAATGTTTTGCAAGTTTGGGCTTTATCGGAAACTGAATCTCTACAGAATGCCTTGAAAGGTTATACAAGACGACGAGATATTTGTACATAGATACCAAATAGAGTGGAAAGTTCTAATCCTACAAGAACATAATGCAGCCCACATGCCCAAGTCGGGACTCGGTTTACACTACTTGGTGAATTTTGTTGTGATTGCTCTCCTTGGCTATATGAAAACAAAATGGCTAAGACTGAATTTTTAGTCCTTGTCAAGTGCCGACATTACTCAGATCGGCCCATTCATTACAAACGCAAACCTGAATCTTTCCGGCCCATTAACTATCAACTACATTTCAAGGTGTACAAGACCCCATACATAAACATCCAAAATCAATACATAATTTCTTTTTTTTTTTTTTTTTTTACAAATTGTGAAAACCGAACATATATATATATTTTTAAATTCGACAATTGGTTCTTTCAAGTGTCCCATATCATAACAATGGCGATGACAAAAACTCCAAACAAAACAGCCAAAAACTTAAAACGAGGCTCATCAACATGAACCTTTTTGTTCGGAAGATACCCTTTTGCCAACAAATGATTCACAGACACGTACACGAAAACCCCACAAGCCAAGCTCATCGAGACTGCGAATATCCAATCCGCGACCGACCCTTGAGTCGTTGCGTCGATCACTATTCCAATAGCAACACCAATTGGGCTCGAGATGGCGAATGAGAAAGAATATGTGATCGACGAGAATAGAGGACGGTCAGGGATCATACGGAGAAGAGCAATTCCCATGGCTATCGCTGCGAATATCTTGTGGAGAGTTATTGTCCATAGAGCTCTCCAAGCATCTGATTTAGTCTCTGAGATCCCGATGGCTATGCCTTCGAAGACAGAGTGGAAACAGAGAGCTACGATCAATAGAATGCTATCTCCAATCGAACTTTCCGTGGTCGCTGAACCCTGATTCGATTTGTCTTCTCCTGAAACAAAACAAAAAAAAAAAAAACCAAACTTTCATCATGATTCTTGATTGAGATTTGAGAAATCAGAATCTTTGGGTTTAATTGTTGGTACCTTGATGCTCCACATCTTTGGGTGATGAAGATTGGGCCTTGGAGTACACATGAGCTATGACAGAGTCAGCGAACATGGTCAACATATAACCAGCACATGCCAACATATAAGCAAATGGGTAAGCCGGAGATGGCTCCGACTCTCCTTCCGCCGTCAACAAATCCCTAAACGTCTCGTCAGCATCGGACAAGAAGTGCATCAAGGCGGTCGCAAGAAACACGCCTCCGGCGAACTGTGTTCCCAGAATCAAAAACCCTTGGCTCCATTTCAAGAAATAGGGAGATACGCCGCTGATGAACGTGAGCACAAAGATGATGACAAGACAAGCGATTTTGACAGATATTAAGGATCTTGATCTGAGATCGGAACTCTTAGCAGGCGGAGCCTCATCGTCGTCGTGGTCTCCTCCGGTCCCATGGGAGAGACATGGGACGACCAAGACTAGAAAGAGGAAGAAGAAGAAGAAGAGAAGAGGACGAGACATGTGAATCTTGAGTGGCTTTGTGTGTCTGTGATTCCAAGATGGAAGATATTTCGTGTAATATATAAGTGAGGGAGGGTGTTTTAAGAGTCGTACAATAGAAAAGTCACTGGAGTTTTGTAGTACAATAATTTATGGTTTTTAGTTAGTTTGACTATATGCCACATATCGAAAAGAATTACAGCTGAAGGATCTTTGTAATTGGTTGTTAGACTAGGACCCTCTTTGGATGAGTTCATATTTTGGGAAAATAGTAAGTTAACTTTTAAATAATTTTGTTAGATTTAACTACAGAAATCTGGTTACTTGCAAATTGAGTGATTCTAAACGCGTTGAAAAAACACTTAAGGAGGTTGACTAGGTTTGGGCTCAGATAATTGATATCTGTTCCGTCAGTCCAATTTGCTTTGTACCTAATCCGTTAAGCTAAGTATCCGTTTAAAACGGATCAGGTATTAAGTCCAATTAAGAATTATCGGCAAATAATGAGTCAAATACAAGCTTTCAAAAAAAAATTAATACCCAATTCGTTGCCCGCTCCATACCTATTACCCACTCCGTACCTGTTACCTACAAATATCTGTCAATTATCCTAATTACCCATAAAATATATGTAAATATCTGTAAAAATCCGTAAATATCCGCAAATACCTTACAAATAATTGATAACGGATATCAAATATTATTTTTTTGCGAGTAATTAACCACAGGTCAGATATCAAACCCACCAAAAGCAAAAAAACTGGTACTTCACTTATGTGTACGTGACATTGCACCTTAAGGCACGCATTGAAACTGACAGATATTAGTCGCGTACTAGAAAAGGTAATTACTCATATTTTTGGTTTTGTTATAACACACTACATCCAAATCGACGTTTCATCCAATTAACTTCCCAAAGTTCATAATCATAATTCATTTGGTAATCAACCAAAACAGATTATAACAAAATATATTTGTTAGGAATCTTTCATTTTGGTTCTCTTGGAAAAGTTCAATTCGTAAAGCCGAGACAAAGGTCAAAAGAGGAAAAATCGGCTAAAAACATAACTCTTTTTGATGAGAGAGAGACACGATTTTAGTTCGACTTTTACCTAAACCCACAACGAAGAACAGTAGCTCCTGTTTCTGTTTTATGGTGTGCATCAATGAGGATTTAATCGTCTCTCACTATACATAAACTCTTTTAGATCCTTTTAACGCTTCCAAAATCGGCTTTGTCTTTGTCCTCGTTGTTCTTGCATTCGCCTGCATATTGATATGACAGTCTTAGTGGACAACTAGCAACTGCATTGATCTGATAGGTAAAGAAAAAGCTCTGCTCGACTTACTTTTGATACTCTATGGACCTCTCAAGGAACTCTTTGGCGACATCTTTTCTCTCATAAGAGGACAGAACCGGTCTGATATCAGCTGGACTGTTACGTGCAACATCTGCAGACCCAAACAAAAAAAAAAGATAAAAAAAAAATCAACCAACCAATATTAATAAAGAAAGATCACAAGACTGGAATTGAACCATACTTACACTCAAGGAAGGGTATTAGGTCCACAAGCGCTGTGTCATCAGATTCTAGTTTGTAAGGCTTGATTGGCACGCAATTCTCTGGCTGAAGGCTTGTATCAAAAGCATTCCCGCTAACATACAGAATCTTCTTCGGGTCTCTATTCAGCTTTGACAGATCCTGCAGCAGGGAATTTTAATAATTAGTTGAGAAGCAGCTACTTTGAGAGGAGCGTAAGTATGTTATTGACAGAGATAAGCTGCTTACGTACCCTATAATGCTTTCCATTCTCATATTTAGTAGCGCCTCTTGCTAGCCTATAACGTATGTAGCCATTTGGGTCTAACTTATCACAGACCGGAAGTACATACTAGAAGCAATGAAACGAGTGTTAACCGCTGCAATAGAATGAAATTACACATGCAAAAAACTGGAACAAATCAAACAGATACTTTACCATATCCATCTGGTCAGAATACACGACAATCTCATAGAATTTCCCAAGGTGCTCCAAGAATGCATCGACTCCTGGTCTTTTGAACGTCCTCCACCCTCTGTCTCGCTAAATTTTTTGTTGGTTATACATGAAAAGGCAGAAAAGATTAAATAATGCTTTTCTTAAGAAAACAAAATCAGTTTACCAGGATTGGTTTGTCCTATGACATAGATACTTTTTAGCCAATAATTACATCTACGATGCAATTGGTAAACAGTAGCCAACTGTCAAAATAAATGAAATTGGTGTTACCTTCCAGTCCGTGTAAAGCAGTGTCTCATTCAAATCAAGAACGAGAGTGAAGGCATTCTGTTCTGCGGGGTGCAAATCTGGAAGAAGCTTTTCCGAGAGAGGTTCTGTAAAGCCCTATAAGGAACCGGAGAGGAAATAAGAAGTACAGAAGAAATAAGAAGAGAAAACAGGATGTACAAGAAGCATCATTGTGTGCGGGTGAAAGAACATACTTTCACTTGGTCCTCGACAACTTCCCTAAGCTCCAAATACATTTCAATGGCTCTTGCAGGAACTGATCAGAATTCAAGAAAAACCAAGTCATGCTAAGCTTAACTATAAAGATACTAATATTTATGATGACAAAGGCAGAAGGACTATACCTTTCATGGCAGCAGAGTACAGCATAGCATGGTATTTCTGCAAAGAGATGAGTATTTATAAAAGGATTAATTCACAGAAGCTTATAAAGAATCCCTTGAAGGAGATTCAAAGCCACGAAAAGAGGATAAAAGTCAACGAGGTAATAAAGAAACAATGGTAAGTCAGAATTGATTGAAAGCGACTAAAGTGTAACTCACATCAATGCCGGAAGAATTAACAGCTGGTGGTGTCTTCATAGCAGAATCTCGGAAAGCCTTGGTCTTTTCATTCACTTCATCTAATGAGTAAGCTGCACAACGGAATAAACAAGAATAATGAGATCTAAAAAGAGTCGAGATCGATTGTAACAGTTGAGAGGAAGACATGAATAACTAAGAACACAATTATTTAACGTGATTAGAAGATTATAAAAGGATGAGGAAATGCAAGTACAGACCATAACTTGTGTATCCAACAGCAGCGGTAGCACCAGTCAATGCCCAGATGAGTCCGTTACTAAGAAACTTAAGACCTTTCCGCTCCTTTCTCAGCGCTTCCGCGGCCGCCTCAGGAGGAGGAAGCTGATTTGGCGGTGGAATATCAGAAAACAGCGACTGGCCAGAGGAGATTCCGGGAGCCTTCGATGATGGATTCGAAGAAGACGCTTCCGTAGAAAAAATCCTTGGATTACGAGATCGAAGCTTTAGTAACCTTGGCGCAAGGCGAGATCGAAGAGCAATAGAAGCCATTCCCGATTTCGGCGTTTTCTCCAAGCCCTGGGAATCGCAGGGTTGAAGTAGGGTTTTGAAATGATCGGAGGAAGGAAAATAACCAATACGACTGTTTGGAAACAGGATTTATTTAATTCAAGGCTTATCCACTGTTTAGAAGTCGGTTTATATCAGCTCCGATATTTTATCCACGCCACCGATATTGATTTTTTTTTTTTTTATGTGTTTAAAACTGGTCCGGTCGGTCGAACCGGCCGTTAATGTAGTTTTGTTAATCACTGTAAAAGTTATAAATTTAGCAAACTTTGCGTATTTATGAAAGAGAAATTAATGATATTTAATAAAATGTATGATTGTATGTTGACATAAAAACTAAACCCAAATGGTAGACATATGAAAAATATTTAAATTACAAATAAACATATTAAATAATACAAAAAGAATGCGTCCACAATTTGCTATTTTTTGTTATTTTTTTGTTCACGTCCATGATTTTATTACCTATTTGTTGAAAATGTACATTTTAATTATGTGTATGGTTTGATGTCCGTAATTCATTTGTTCACGTCCATGATTTTATTACCTGTTCGGTGAAAATGTATATTTTAATTATGTCTATGGTTTGATACCCATTTGTTCATTTTTATTGATCATTTATGCTTGTCCGTTGTTTTTTTTGTTCTAAGTAATTAAACTTTTCCCCTAATAAATGTGAGTAATTATGAGTACAAAATAAAATTTAATTAATGTAGTATTTTAGACCATTTTACATTTGTACTGTTGAGAGATATTAAATGCAATTTGTCCCAGCAAAACAATAAATTCAACAAAAAAGTTTACTAAAAGCGTAGCGTTTCACCTGCTCAAACGTCGACTACATGCCGTGTTTACAGAGCCAAAAGTTAAAAATAAAAACTTGAAAAGCCACAAAGCAACATGTGCAAAAGCCTGAGGAAGGAGAAAGGGGTCTCGCACAATGCAACAAGACACAAGTGACGATGAACCACTTACTACTCCTGAGACGACAAATCAAGCTTGAACTTTAAGAAATCATTGTTCTTTGCGATCTCCACAATCTCCTCAGCCTCTCCTCTCTTGCCCCCTTTTACCAATTCATCTACTAACTGCTGCAATGTCGTTTGACCGACAAGATAACGCTTACTGAAAGTCTCCTTGCAGAGCTCAATCGCAGACCCAAAGCAGCCTGCTTTACACAATGCAGGAAGCAGTAAAGCCAAGGTAGCTTTATCAGGACGATAACCGTGCTTCACAATTTCTTCGTACCAGGATTTGGCTTCCTCCATTTTTCCTTGGCTGATTGACCCTCTAATCATCGCATTGAAGCTGTAAACATCAGGTTTGATCCCACTAGCCTTGAGTTCTTCAAAGAGATTTACTAGATCTTTCGATTTCGTCTCGTTGGCTAATCCAAGCAACCTAGCATTGTAAGTCCTGATGTCTATCGCTACATTCTTCTCCGCCATTTGAGCCCATATCTCTTCCCCCAGCTCGAACTGTCCCTTCAAATATGACGATAACAAAAGTGTGTTGAATGTGATAATATCAGGTTCCAAACCCTTGTTCTCAATCTCACCAAGCAATGCAACAGCTTCGGACAAGGAACCCTTCTCACACAATGCTTTGATTAAAGTATTGTAAGATACGATATCTGGTTTGATTGATAGCTTGCCTGGTAAATCATTGAAAAGTTGCTCAACCACATCGAATTTCTTGGAAACCCCATACGCACTAAGCAAGGCATTGAAGGACAGCACTGACCTCTTGCAGTTTCTGTCTGGCATTTCGTCGAACACCTTCTGGGCGTTTTCAATCATGCCGGCTTTTCCGTACAGGGAAATGATCCTCGCTGCAAATCCTTCCTTTGACATGTCGCGGTACTTCTTCTGCTCCTCCAAAATCTCTTCGACGAACTTTAATTTCTTCGCGGCGACGAGACGCCGCACCGTTCTATCGTACACGGCTATGTTAGCCCGGAATCGCTCCGACTCACATGCCATCTTGAACTTCTCCACGATCCGTTTGGGGTTTCGTTCGCCATTCACGATACTGCTGAGTGACTTTTTAGGTGGAGAGATTGCGGCCGTGATTTTCGAGGCTGCGTTGCTTTCACTGATTGCGTTGGCGGCGGAGAAAAAACGACGTATCGTGGAAGTGTTGAAGGTGCCACGGAGAACGCGAGACAGCGACGACATCATTTGATTGTGTGCAATAGGTTTCAGGGGAGGGGTTTAATAATATTTTTGATAGTTGAAGATCAAATTAGAAAGAAGGAGAAGAATTGAGCATATGATTATTCTCTGAGTATTTTTTTTGGAAGGATGTATCTGATAGTTTGAAAACATTTGTGCCGTATCTATAAATTAATGGAAGAATTGGGGGTTAAAATAAAAAAAAGGGAGAGAAAAAGTGTTGGTTTGCTGACGTCCTAGTTACAGTATCTCACCGGTTGATTTACGGAGAAAGCGAGAAAGTTAAAATTTGCGTCAATGGCGCCTGTAAGGATAACTGTCGCTGTTGTCGCAGGGGCGACTATGGTGATGCTTTCTTACTGCTATTTGTGCTTCTTCCGATTCTCGGATAAGTTGGATTCTTGCTCCTCTGAAAAAAAGAAGAAGAAGAGGAAGGAAAAGCTGGGTACGAGAAACGGGCTCGTCGATGGCATTGGCAATACTCCTCTGATTCGTATCAAGAGCCTCTCCGAGGCTACCGGGTGTGAGGTTTTTTTCGATTTTCTTAACTAGTTAGAATTGTGAGTTTAAGACATTAGTTTTGATTATACTTGTTGCGTCTGGTGTTCAGATTCTTGGCAAGTGCGAGTTTTTAAATCCAGGAGGTAGCGTTAAAGATAGAGTTGCTGTGAAGATCATTGAAGAGGTATACTAGTAGCTCAGATTTTCCGAATTGTCTGCTGCAACAATGTTTAGCATATTTTTTGGTTTAAGTTCGTAGATGTCATCTACTAACAATGTCGGTAACTGAAATCATCAGGTTGTAGTGTTTTGCAATGACAAGTTGTGGTTATTATGGTAAAAATGAAATCAAGAATCAGGTCAAATAAAGATTTTTTTTTTTTTTTTTTGCTGTTGTTGTTTAGGCTTTGGAATCTGGTAAGCTGTTTCCGGGCGGAATTGTAACCGAGGGTAGTGCTGGGAGTACTGCCATTAGCCTTGCTACAGTTGCTCCGGCATATGGGTGTAAATGTCATGTTGTTATACCTGATGATGCTGCTATTGAAAAGGTTTTACCTCTCAAATACCTTGATGATGATACACATTCGTTTGTATGCATTATACACATATACTCAGTTTTGTATTGTGTTGGGCTTATTTTAGTCTCAAATACTTGAAGCCCTTGGAGCTACCGTTGAGAGGGTGAGGCCAGTGTCAATAACTCACAAAGATCACTATGTCAACATTGCAAGGCGACGGGCTGACGAAGCAAATGAGTTAGCATCAAAGGGAAGACTAGCTAGTGGAATAAATGGCATACACCAAGAAAAAACTAATGGTTGCAAAGTTAAGGAAGAGAAAGAGCCTTCCATTTTCTCAGATTCAGTTACAGGTGGCTTCTTTGCAGATCAATTTGAAAACTTAGCGAATTATAGGGCTCATTATGAAGGCACTGGCCCTGAAATCTGGCAACAGACTCATGGTAACATCGATGCCTTTGTTGCTGCTGCCGGTACAGGCGGTACTTTAGCTGGCGTTTCAAGGTTTCTTCAGGTATGCTTAATTCGAGATTATACCAATCACTGCTGTATCCTGCATGAGTAAGTAATTTGTATTTGCTAGAATCACACCAAAAATGGCTCATAAATTTCTTGTGCTTGGAACAGGATAAGAACGAAAGAGTTAAATGCTTCCTGATCGATCCTCCTGGATCTGGTCTGTACAATAAAGTAACAAGGGGAGTGATGTACACAAGAGAGGAAGCTGAAGGACGTCGACTGAAAAACCCATTTGATACAATAACCGAAGGGATTGGGATCAACAGGCTTACTCAGAATTTCCTGATGGCAAAACTTGACGGCGGTTTCCGTGGTACTGATAAAGAGGCCGTTGAGATGTCGAGGTGGTGTTCATACTTTATATTTAGAGAAACACTAATAAAGATTCATAAAAGTTGCGATCATGATATCTTTTCTTAATTTATGTTCCCAGGTTTCTTCTGAAGAAAGATGGCCTCTTTGTTGGAAGCTCCTCGGCTATGAACTGTGTTGGGGCAGTGAGGGTGGCTCAAACCCTTGGTCCTGGTCACACAATTGTCACCATTCTTTGCGATAGCGGAATGAGACATCTAAGCAAGTTTCATGATCCTCACTACTTGGCTCTGTACGGGTTGACTCCAACCGCTATCGGATTAGAGTTCCTCGGCATAAAGTGAAAGAACATCTGTTAAGTGTTAACATTACAATTGCTTCAGATTCGTCAAGCAGGCTTTGTCGAAATCTTGCTTATTTTTTATTGCCACAATGTTAACCTATTATTTGTAGCACTGTGAAGGGCTCGAGACATAGATAACAGCTATGTCTGGAGTCAATGGAAGAAAGTCAAAGCAACAATGCATGTGTCTGACCTCTGAAACTCCCATAACTACGACATCTTACACCTGTCTTCTCTATTGTCCACAAGTCCTGAACCAGTGGGCTCCTTACAAGATACTCTTACAAGATACTGGGGAACATGTAATAAAAAATTTGTCTTTGTAAGAATCTTGTCCGTGTTCAATGCATTCGACTCGAAAAGTCATGATAGAGAAAATCCTGATGAATGTATATATATATCGGTTGTGAAAGGTCTGATGACCCCAACAATGGCGAGAAATGGAGTCAATAAGACACTATTGAACTCATCACTCTCTCTCCTGAAGAATCTTTACAATCTCATAACTATCCCAATCTTGTTTCTATCTAATGTTCTCCACACTAGTGACGTGTTCAGAAACAAGTCCAAGTCTTGTCTTCATGGTCAGAAAGAGCTTGAAGGTCAAGAAACTAAAACCAACCTAGAAGAAGAAGACGAAGAAAAAGAGGGGTTGATAGAGATTTCTCTGGTGAGAGAAGCAAAAGAAGTGAAGTTGGAGAGTGTGAAGAAACTTTGGATGAGTAAAGAAGAGTACTACGAAGAGATGACGATCAGGGAGATTTGGGAAGAATTTGAACCAGAAGAAAATTTGATTGAGATTGATATCTCCATGCGATCCATTGTCTGAGATTTGCACTGACAATCTGTATGCTTTATCCGCACACTATTGCGCCGTTCATTATTTCATTGTGTTTACTCTTTTAAATTATACCTGATCAATACACAATTATATTTAGTATCAAACTATATGCGTTTCATGTTGACAATTTTTCTGAAAGAAAAAGACTTTGTTTTAATAAGAAAGGGAGTGTGGTTAATTGACCCTAGCAGCTTCGACTTCAACTCTATTTGCCAAAAAAGCATCGATCAAATCCGATGCTTTGTCAGTCACAGCGACCATGTTCTCTCTTCTCTCAGTATCAGAGATTGTCTCGCATTTTGGGTCGGGTCTTGTTCTTGATTTGACACCAACTGTTTCAGCTTGGTCAGAGAATAGGACCTTTGAGATGTGTGAGCTGCAAATCTCTTTGTAGGCTTCGTAGTCTGCAGCTCCGGTTTTCCCTCCTTCAAGGATCTTGGAGAGAGGGTGAAAGATCGTGACAGGACCATTGTCTGACTCCAGCTGCTGCTTGAGCTTTAAGAAGTCTGAAACGAGTTCCGAGTTCTTGAACAAGACGAAAACTGCAGTTTCGTCTAAGTGGTAGACAGAAATGACCGAAGTCGAGCCAAAGGCTTTGCAAATGCATTCTTTGATCTCTCTAGCCTTGAGTTTTCGTGGGAAGTTCCAGATGAGGGCAATTTTCTCGTATCTAGACTTTGAGACTCGCCAGTTCTCTGCATTACTATGGCTTGTTCGTAGGTCGATGATATCGCCTCTTGTCCAGCTGAGATAAAGACGGTTAATGTAGTTTTCAAGTTTCTCGTTCTGGGCAAAGTTCTCTGAATGATGTTTGAAGTCGAACCCTAGATGACTACATGCCTGTGCAAAGATGCAACCTGTCATGAAAGCATCATAACCGGCTTCGTGTTTTCCTCCTGCAATCCAGTTAGAACACCTGAAACAGAGAAGATAAGTTTAACCAGAATGCATTAGAAGTGTTCATGCCAAGAAAAGAAGAGGAACAAACCTAACGTTGTCTACTTCGACGTCAATCTTGACACGCTGCTGAAGAAAAGAGTCAGAGCTTCGCGAAGGAAACTCGATTTGTGGACATAACGAGGAGAACGCAGAGGATAGTGATGTACTGGACTTCTTCATCCTCTGATGCAACATTGGGTTCACGTTTAAGAGTACTTTGGTGTCAACAATGTAAGGAAAGTGGTCCGTGATGGAGGCCACAAATTTCTCAGCTGTTGAAGGAAGAGGACCCACAAATTTGCTGTATACATGTGCAATATCTGCGTCAGATAAAGCAAAAATGGTTAAAGCAAGGCATCTTAAAGTTACGAAACCATCATAGACGTCTAGAGAAGGAACTTGCTTGCATACCCAGGAAAGAATTGTGACCAACAATCAACTTTTTCTCTGAAGTAAGCAGATCAATCACTTGACGGAACCCGATTGCAGATTGTATATTTCTTTCCGCCACTCTCTTGCGTTCATCCTTCGCCTCCTTCTATAAAAGAATTACAGTAATAATATGAGATATATTTGGATAAAGAAGGCTTTATAAGTAGAAGAATCAATGAGTAATAGTATCCGTAAATCATCTCTACAGTCTGAACTTTGCTATCTTCAACTAATTCACTTCAGCACTCTTAGTAAAGATCCAAGGACATGTATCTAATGGTAACAAATCTTTGCAGCAATGTAAATGATATATTACCATGAGATTTTCCTTGTCGGATTCAGAATCAGTATACACAACAAAGTCTTGCGAACAGGAACTTTTATCATTCGCATGTATGTATACAAGATCTCCAAAATGCTTTCCTAAAACCTGCGAAGTCAGATCCAGAGCCAAAATTTAAATAAAAAAAAATCAGTTTGAAGAAAAGATGAAAACATATTTAAGATAAATCAATCTCAGAACAAAGAGCATTACCAATTTAATAACTCTGAGCTGATGAGAAGTGAAACCCTTCAGACTGAGAGATGGACGCATGCGGTAGAACACAGTTTCAGCACTCTGGGCCGATCGATTTGAGATCCCTGGAGACTCAGAAGTTGCAGGCCCACCATGTAAGAGCTTAGACCGCCATTCATTCAGCTTTTTCTTCATCCTTTCAGCAAAAAGAACATCCGCCAATCGCACCAACTCTAAATTCACTGAATCGACGCTCTCCTCGTCGTATAGCATTTCCAAACGCTTATTTGCCTCTTCCTCTTGTCGTCTGGACAAATAAGATATTCCTGGGATTATTCAAAAATGTGAATTCCTGAGGGACTAACACACTCTTGCTATGCATTTTTCTCATCATGAGGACATCAAAAATTTGGTATGTAAAAGCATAAGTATTAAATGAGAAGGGGAAAGGAGGCACCTTCATGTATGCAGGTGTTGAAATCAAACTGGTACTTGGCAAGGAAGTCCATGGATGTCGTCTGGCAGAGAAACTCATGAGCTGGTGGATCAAACGAGAGCTCTTGACGAGGAAAAACAAAGAAATTGTGCCTGCAAAAACTAACCCATATAGTCAAATTCATTCGGACATGAACACACCTAACGCTAGAAAGAGAGAGAGAGAGAGAAACTAACGGGTGAGAAACGAATGACTGAGTGCGAGAATCCCAGCGAAAGGGGCATACGCCGAACTGAACGACGGCGAATTTCTCGGCGGAGTCTTTGACTTTGAGGTATCTAACGTCGTAGCGGTCAAACTCCAAGGAGTCTCGCCAGGGAGCGCTCGTCACGCCAGTCATCTCAAGGTCAATCGCCACGAAATCAGCAGCCTTCACATGTGAACGCAGATCATTCAGCGTTGTCTCGAAGTTCGACCTCGTCACGTGCTTTAACGGGAAAGCCCCCGCCGCAGCCATCGGAGTAGTGACTGTCTCCACCGCCGAAGATGTAGAAGAAAAGCAGGAGCGTGAACGAACCAAAGCACTGGCGAGAGGCCTCAAAGGCCATCGCTTGTGCGGGCGCATTTTTTTGAACGGAGAAATGGCAGTGGCCCTTTTTTAGGTTTCTGCTCGGTGGAAGAGAAGAGGGAAAGGATGGTTCCGACGATAAAACGGTGTCGTTTCACGACTTTCGAGTTTCAAAATCAGCATTTGCACAGTCAGTCGTTTGTAGCTAACAAAAACTGTAAACACTTCTCTTTACATGACTTAAAAACAGCGTGATTGTGTTTCTCATTACTAACAAACTTGTCTGAAGCCTCCGTGTCTCTGCTCTCTCACAATGGCAATGGTTTTTGCAGAAGAAGTGGCTATCTTTGCTGAGACTACTAACTTGGGAACCCGAATCGTCATGATGGTTCCTCTGGATGTCACAACAGCAGATTTCAAGAGTATGCTCGAAACAAAAACCCTTTTTTTTTTTTTAATTACCTATGATTACTGTTGAAACTTTCTCTCTCGATTCTGTTTTCCGTAGCTAATTTTTATGGAAAAGTTTTGTTCTTCCTCTCTTTTCTCAGTTAACTCTGCTTTTAGCCATTTTGAACTTAGCTTTCAAGGTTTACTGATAGAAAAGATTCTTCAATTATTTTTTTTCTGAATCGTCGTCCTTGATGGTTTTGGACCGTGAGTGAGCAAACTGATATGCATTCCCATTTTGAGATGAAGAAAGATCTCCTATTTATTTATTTTTTTTTCTGAGAGGTAGAGATGGAAGATTTTCTGAGTATTGCAGATAAACCGTTCAGGTTATGATTCCTGTGGTGACCACTAATAGAAGTTTTCTTCTCTTACTGTCTTCTGTGTCATTGGTGTTTGCTTTCTTTGATGTTCTGTCTGTTGTTACTCACTTGAGGCCCTGTTCAGTGCCTTTCTCAGTTCTTGTGCATATATATCATTGTTAATATGTTGCTTCAGGGCAGGATCTTGAGATGAGATTGCACATGCATTGTTTTCTTTTCTTTTTTGTCCTTTTGCCTTCGAATTGAAGGTTGATGATCTTTAGTTTTTTGGTACACCATTACAATACCAAACATTTGCCAGATTTTCTCTATGAATATCAAAACATGTATGAATGGGATGCAGGAAAACTTTAGAAAGCACATGCAAGTTGCTTACCGAGCTTAGGAAAGATACGAGTTCATGGTCTAATGGTAACGGCCATTTTCTTTCACACCCATGATGTTGATTTTGTTACGTCAGTCCATTGCTGCAAATTCTAACTTTTGCTCCTCTCGTAGTATAGGTTCAACGAAAGTCTCAATTTTATTACCTTGCCGAATCTGTGCCTATAAAGTACATCTTCCGGGATAACCTAACGCCCTGGTTTATCGACGCAAAAGCTAGGCTTGTTACCAGATCAATAGAGCCAAGCATATCCAACAGCATTGATAAATCCCAAATTGGACATTTTTCCGGTTCTGATAAGTCCCCTGAAGGAGTCGTTGCGCTGATCCATGGTGTAAACAAGAAGACAAAGTAATCTCTGGCCAATCCGATCCCTAAACCTACCTGACCCTCGGAAACATGCATCCCTTGACAAGAGAGAGTTTCTTTGTTCTTTCACAACTGAACCTGAAACCATAGTATGATCTTCATAGTCAACAGCAAGAGCTGCTGAGTTGAACAAGTCGGAATGTTTCAACAGCTTCATACCAAAAACGCGGGAGAGAGAAACTGGAGAGTCTGTGAGTATAAGTGAAACGGTAAGCAAGAAACTAATCAACATCAGAATGCAAGGAAAGTCTCGTATGTCTTGTTCACTATCATCATCTATTTTCAGAAGCAAGACTCGCAGAAAGAGATGGTAAGACACTCACTTCTTTTGCAAAATTTCTTGGTCTTTGAGATACCTGATACTAAGTCATTAAGGGAGGGAGAGATACATTGCACAAGAAGCGGCTTTATGGATTTTGTAAATGTAAAATATTGTTGTATATTAGTGAATTTCATGATGTTGTTTTACAAAACTATAATCATGACATGAGGAAGAAAGACAAGAGCATTCGATGTGAAGAAAAGAATCACAACATGGTCTTTAGCTTCTGCTTCTACCCTTTTCTCAAGGATTCCCCTTTTTTTTTTTTTGTTGGTTTCTGTTCTTTCTGACCAATTCGTTTTGAGGATTATAAAATATGCTTTATAGATAGATAGTAGATATACTAACATATATGAAATAGTCCCAATTATTTCGAAAGCAATGATTTAATAATACCGGTCCAAATATACCGGCACGTAACGAATGTTAGCGATAACTTGGTATATAGTTAATTAGCTATACAAATGTTTCAATGTTATTATGAAATTTTGGTTGGATAAACTTTGTAATCATATATTTGGTAATCTCTATTCTTAGGAGATTATACATATGTGAAAGTTTTATATGAATTTAGGACATTAATGAATAATAATTTCTGCCAATCGAAATCGAAATATAAAAGAAAAAGAAGAAAAAAATCTAAATCAGCATTGGAACAAATTTCGCTTCACTATATATATGTAATAGAACTCTCTCTCTCTCTCGCTCTCTCTCTCGCTCTCTCTCTATCAAATCCCTCGCTCTATACGCGATCCTCTTCAAAACCCTAGTTTCTGATCGCTCCAGACTTGGATTATTATTTCCAGGATCATCAATTCTTCTCCTTCTTCTTCGTCGGCGATCGCCATCCCTCCAAATATTGGGTCAGATCACCGTTGGTATATTTAATTCGATTCCTTGCCCTTTCACTAGTGATTCACTAGTTCTCGATCGCTGTATTGATCAATTCTCTCCCGTGTCGAGGATTGATCAGTGCTCCATCTTTAGTTTGCTTCTGGAGATGTCCTGTCTCTAATCATGAAGCTCAGAAAGAGGAGGGCTTCGGAAGTGGTAAGTGTTCCAAAAACCGTGTAATTAAACCCTTGATCATTTTGGATTGCTATCCTTATCGTGTTTATGTGCCTTCCAGATTACTCTTTAGTTTTCTGCTCTACTTGTTATTTTTTAATTGTCTTTGGCTCTGCAACTCCGATATCTATATTGTCTAGTTTGGCATTTGTTCGGTCTGTTTGTCTCTTTCTCAAGTTTTGGTGTATTGTTATGGATATGATCTTCGGGCCTTGGTTGATTCCTCTGATTGGTATAATTGGGTTTTGAGTTCTTAAGCCAAGCCTTGGAACCGTTGGTAATGGTTTTTTATTTAATGCAGTCAACTTTAGTTACTTTACCCTTTATATGTTTATCTGTATCGTTTTTTCCTGAATGTGTGCGGTTCTATTCTATTTCATGTTGTATCTATTGGCTGTGTTAACCTTTCTTTCATTCATTTCTACAGCCTCCCAAAATCAAATCTTTCATCAATAGTGTCACTGCTGTTCCTCTCGAGCAAATACAAGAACCCCTTGCATGTTTTCGCTGGGAATTCGACAAGGTACCTTATATTCAGTTTGTGATGCTCTTTCTATTTCTTATTCTGTCTACTTTCGTTGTTTTGATTTATGGCTGTTTCTCCTTTACGTAGGGTGACTTCCAACACTGGGTGGACCTCTTCAATCATTTTGACTCATATTTTGAGAAGCACGTAAAAGGAAGGAAGGATCTTCATATCGAGGAAAACTCTGAGGAATCTGGTCCTTCTTTCCCAAAGGATGCTGTTCTTCAAGTTCTCCGAGTTATCAGAGTTGTCTTAGAGAATTGCACAAACAAACACTTTTATAGTTCTTATGAGGTAAAACTGTGCCACAATGCCCCCAAATATCATTTGATTTTTTGCATGACGTTTTTCTAACTGGTGTCACAGTATACAAGTCGGTGATATTGTATCAACTCATATTCTGTGTTGAATTTATGGTTGTTCCTCTAGATATGTCGCTTTATATGCCAATTGATATGTCTACCTGACTAATTCTCACAAACTTGTTCCTTCATAATTGCAGCAGCATCTTTCGCTCCTGCTTGCTTCTACTGACGCAGATGTCGTTGAAGCTTGTCTGCAGACGTTGGCTGCCTTTTTAAAGAGGCAAGTTGGAAAATACTCCATTAGAGATGCTTCTCTGAATTCAAAACTATTTTCTCTTGCACAAGGGTGGGGAGGAAAAGAGGAAGGTCTTGGCTTGACATCATGTGCTACAGAAAACAGTTGTGATCAGGTTTCTCACCAGCTAGGTTGTACTCTTCATTTTGAGTTTTATGTTTCTAATGAATCATCAAGTGAGCTTCCGGGCGGATTACAAGTTATCCATGTACCTGATGTCAGCATGTGTGCAGAGTCTGACCTGGAACTTCTGAACAAATTAGTCATTGATCATAATGTTCCTCCCAGTTTAAGGTTCGCCTTGTTGACCAGATTGAGATTTGCAAGGGCGTTCTCATCTTTGTCAACCCGGCAGCAGTATACATGCATTCGCTTGTATGCTTTCATTGTTTTGGTTCAAGCAAGTGGCGACACCGAGAATGTTGTTTCTTTCTTCAATGGAGAACCCGAGTTTGTAAATGAGTTAGTTACACTGGTGAGCTATGAGGATACTGTTCCAGAGAAAATAAGGATATTATGCTTGCTTTCCTTGGTTGCACTATCGCAAGATCGAACTCGGCAACCAACTGTTTTGACTGCAGTCACCTCGGGCGGGCATCGTGGTTTGCTATCTGGCCTTATGCAGAAAGCGATTGATTCCGTTATCCGTAATACTTCTAAGTGGTCTCTGGCTTTTGCGGAAGCCTTGTTATCCCTTGTTACAGTCCTGGTTTCATCATCGTCTGGATGTTCAGCCATGCGAGAAGCTGGTCTTATTCAGACCCTAGTGCCTCTCATCAAAGATACAGATCCCCAGCACTTGCATCTGGTCAGTACTGCTGTGCATATATTAGAAGCCTTCATGGATTACAGCAATCCAGCTGCTGCTTTGTTCAGAGATTTGGGTGGCTTAGATGATACTATCTTTCGGTTGAAACTGGAAGTCTCTTGTACTGAAGATGATGTAAAAGAAAAAAAGTGCAGTTCAGACAGTAATGGGAGGGATTCACATGTTCTTGGTGGTTCTGTTAATCGGCCTGATACTGAACAGCTTCCCTATTCTGAAGCATTAATTTCGTATCACAGGAGATTGTTGTTAAAAGCCTTGTTACGTGCAATATCTCTTGGAACTTATGCTCCTGGTAACACTAACCTCTATTGTTCCGAGGAGAGCTTGCTGCCTGAATGTTTATATATTATATTCCGGAGAGCAAAAGATTTCGGGGGTGGAGTTTTCTCGCTTGCTGCCACTGTCATGAGTGATCTCATTCATAAAGATCCCACTTGTTTCAATGCTTTAGACTCGGCTGGTTTAACTTCTGCGTTTCTTGATGCTATATCTGATGAGGTCATCTGCTCTGCAGAAGCCATAACATGCATTCCGCAGTGTCTGGATGCTCTGTGTCTCAACAATAGCGGTCTTCAAGCTGTAAAGGACCGAAACGCATTGAGGTGTTTTGTCAAAATTTTTACTTCTTCGTCTTATCTGCGGGCTCTTACTGGCGATACACCTGGTTCTTTGTCAAGTGGGCTTGATGAACTCCTAAGACACCAATCTTCGCTGCGCACTTATGGAGTTGATATGTTCATTGAAATCCTGAATTCCATGTTGACTATTGGATCTGGGATGGAGGCCACCACTTCTTTGTCAGCAGATGTGGCTACTGATGCTGCTCCCGCTCCTATGGAAGTTGACGCTGACGAGAAGAGCTTGGCGGTTTCAGATGAGGCAGAACCATCTTCTGATACTTCTCCAGCAAACATTGAGTTGTTTCTTCCAGATTGTGTCTGTAATGTTGCTCGTCTATTTGAAACAGTTCTTCAGAATGCAGAAGTATGTTCCCTGTTTGTTGAGAAGAAAGGAATTGATGCTGTTTTGCAGCTATTCTCTTTACCTCTTATGCCTCTGTCAAGTTCTCTTGGTCAAAGTTTTTCTGTCGCTTTTAAGAACTTCTCCCCTCAGCATTCGGCTGGTCTTTCCCGGACAGTATGCTCCTACTTACGAGTACATCTGAAGAGCACAAATGAGCTTTTGCTTGCCATTAAAGGCACTCAGCTTCTTAAATTAGAGTATGCGGTCCAGATGAAGATTTTGAGATGCCTTTCTTGCCTTGAAGGCATGTTGTCCCTCTCCAACTTTTTGTTGAAAGGAACATCTTCAGTTATCTCGGAATTGAGTGCTGCTGATGCTGATGTACTGAAAGAACTTGGTATAACATACAAACAAATGATTTGGCAGATGGCATTGTGTAGTGAGACCAAGGAAGATGAAAAAAAGAGTGTTGATCGAGGACCGGATAATTCAGTTTCAGCATCATCTAGTACTGTTGAAAGAGAGAGTGATGAGGAATCAAACAATGCTTCAGCAGTTAGATATACAAACCCTGTATCTATTAGAAGTAGTAGCTCACAATCTATTTGGCGTGGGGATCGTGAATTTCTGTCTGTTGTGCGTTCTGGCGAAGGTATGCATGGTCGTACACGACATGCAATAGCCCGAATGAGGGGTGGGAGAACTCGTCGACACCTGGGGCCTTTTAGTTTTGATTCTGAGATGCCACTTGATCTACCAGAAACTTCATCTTCCCATGAGCTTAAAAAGAAAAGCACTGAAGTTCTCATTGTTGAAATTTTAAACAATCTGAATTGTACGCTACGTTATTTTTTCACTGCCCTTGTGAAAGGATTCACCTCTGCTAATCGTCGCAGAATTGATGGAGCACCATTGAGTTCAGCATCTAAGACGCTTGGTACTGCCCTAGCTAAAGTTTTTCTTGAAGCTCTTAACTTCGAGGGGTATGGTGTTACTGCTGGGCTTGATAGCTCTCTGTCCGTAAAATGCCGGTACCTCGGAAAAGTGGTAGATGACATCACTTACCTGACATTTGATACTCGAAGGAGGGTCTGTTTTACAGCTATGGTAAATAGTTTTTATGTCCATGGAACATTTAAGGAACTTCTCACCACATTTGAAGCGACAAGCCAGTTGCTTTGGACAGTGCCGTTTTCTATTCCTGCATCTGGTAATGAGAATGAGAAGCCAGGTGAAAGGAACATATGGTTTCACAGTACGTGGCTGGTGAATACTCTGCAAAACTATTGCCGAGCATTGGACTATTTTGTTAACTCTATATTTCTTCTATCTCCAGCCCCCACTTCTCAAACGCAGCTTCTTGTCCAGCAAGAGCAAGCTTCAATTGGTTTGTCGATCGGACTTTTTCCTGTACCAAGGGAACCTGAGACTTTTGTGCGAAATCTGCAGTTTCAGGTTCTGGATGTCATACTACCTATATGGAACCATCCTATGTTTCCTGATTGCAGTCCTAGTTTTGTGGCTTCAGTTACCTCCCTTGTTACACATATATACTCTGGTGTTGTGGATGCTACGCAAAATCGAAGTAGTGTTACCCGGGGTACAAACCAAAGAGCCTTGCCTCTACAGCCTGACGAAACCATTGTTGGTATGATTGTTGAAATGGGATTTTCAAGGTCAAGGGCAGAAGACGCGTTACGAAGAGTTGGAACAAACAGTGTTGAAATGGCTATGGAGTGGTTGTTTACCAATCCTGAGGATCCTGTGCAGGAAGATGACGAGCTGGCTCAAGCACTTGCACTATCTCTTGGCAATGCATCTGAAACTCCAAATCTTGATGCTTCAGAAAAACCTGTAGATGTTCCGCAGGAAGAAGCGGTTCCAAAAGAACCATCTGTTGATGAAGTTATTGCTGCATCAGTGAAGTTATTTCAAAGTGATGATTCTATGGCTTTCCCATTGATGGATTTATTTGTGACACTCTGTAGCCGAAACAAAGGGGAAGATCGGCCGAAAATTGTGTCGTATCTTATTCAGCAACTGAAGCTAGTACAACATGATTTCTCCAAGGATACTGGTGCTTTGACTATGATACCACACATTCTAGCATTAGTTCTTTCAGAGGATGATAACACACGAGAAATTGCTGCACAGGATGGTATTGTGACCATAGCAATTGATATCTTCATGGATTTCAAGCTTAAGAGTGAATCTGAAAATGAGATTCTTGCTCCAAAATGCATTAGTGCTTTGCTTCTTATCTTGAGCATTATGCTGCAGGCACGGACAAGAATCTCATCTGAATATGTGGAAGGAAGTCAAGGTGGATCTTTAAAGCCGAGCGATTATCCGCAAGACTCAGCAGCAGCTTTAAAGAAAGCGTTATCTTCAGCTGTTGCTAACGGGGAGTCAAACCCGGCCTTGGAATTGGTTTTTGGAAAATCTACAGGCTATCTGACCATGGAAGAGGGTCAAAAAGCTCTACTAATCACCTGTGGCCTCATAAAGCAGTGTGTTCCAGCAATGATCATGCAGGCTGCTCTTCAGTTATGTGCTCGTCTAACGAAAACTCATGCTTTAGCTATCCAGTTTCTGGAAAATGGAGGCTTATCCTCACTTTTTAATCTTCCCAAAAAATGTTTTTTCCCTGGGTATGATACTGTTGCATCGGTTATTGTACGGCATCTGGTTGAAGATCCACAGACTCTCCAAATTGCTATGGAATCAGAAATACGACAGACCTTGTGTGGGAAGAGACCTATAGGTAAGGTATTACCTCGGACATTTCTGACATCAATGGCACCTGTGATTTCAAGAGATCCTGTGGTCTTTATGAAAGCTGTGGCTTCTACTTGTCAGCTGGAGTCATCCGCAGGGAGGGACTTTGTGATATTGTCAAAGGAAAAAGAAAAGCCAAAAGTTTCTGGCAGTGAACACGGGTCATCTTTGAATGAACCCCTTGGAATATCCGAAAATAAGCTTCATGATGGGTCAGGGAAATGTTCAAAGAGCCACAGAAGAGTCCCTGCTAACTTCATCCAAGTTATCGATCAGCTTATTGACATTGTCTTAAGTTTTCCTAGGGTGAAGAGGCAGGAAAATGATGAAACCAGTTTAATCTCGATGGAGGTTGATGAGCCGGCAATTAAAGTGAAGGGTAAATCAAAAGTTGGTGATCCGGAGAAAGCAGAACTTGGATCTGAAAAATCTGAAGAATTGGCCAGGGTAACATTTATATTGAAGTTGTTGAGCGATATTGTTCTCATGTACTTGCATGGTATCAGTGTCATACTGAGACGGGATACAGAAATATCTCAGCTTCGGGGATCCAATTTACCTGATGATTTACCTGGCAACGGAGGGTTAATCTACCATGTCATTCATCGATTACTTCCTATATCTCTCGAAAAGTTTGTTGGACCTGAAGAATGGAAGGAGAAGTTGTCTGAAAAGGCTTCCTGGTTTCTGGTCGTTTTGTGCAGCCGTTCCACTGAAGGACGTAGAAGAATAATCAGTGAGCTTTCGAGGGTTTTATCTGTGTTTGCTTCCTTGGGAAAGAGTTCTAGTAAAAGTGTTCTATTACCTGATAAAAGAGTTCTTGCTTTTGCCGACCTGGTTTATTCGATCTTAACGAAGAATTCATCTTCCAGCAACTTACCTGGTTGTGGTTGTTCACCTGATGTTGCAAAGAGCATGATAGATGGGGGAACTATCCAGTGTCTGACCAGCATTCTTCACGTGATTGATCTCGACCACCCTGATGCTCCAAAGCTTGTCACTCTTATCCTCAAGTCTCTCGAGACACTGACGAGGGCTGCAAATACTGCCGAGCAGCTAAAATCAGAAGGACCAAACGAGAAAAAGAGCACTGATTCTAATGAGAGACATGACAGTCTTGGAAATTCAACTGAGGCTGAAGTTGATGAGCCGAACCAGAACAATAGCTGTCTACAGCAAGTAACTGATGCAGCAGAGAATGGACAGGAGCAGCCTCAAATTTCCTCTCAAAGCGAAGGTGAAAGGGGTTCGAGTCAAACCCAGGCTATGCCTCAGGAGATGAGGATAGAAGGCGAGGAGGCAATACTGCCTGAACCTATTCAGATGGATTTCATGGGAGAAGAGATTGAAGGTGATCAAATCGAAATGAGTTTTCATGTTGAAAATAGGGCCGACGATGATGAAGATGATGACATGGGAGACGAAGGGGAGGATGATGAAGGAGATGATGAGGATCCAGATTTAGTGGAAGACGGAGCTGGTGTTATGTCTCTTGCTGGAACTGATGTGGAAGACCCGGAAGATACTGGCCTTGGAGATGAATATAATGATGATATGATTGACGAAGATGAGGATGATTTCCACGAGAATCGTGTAATAGAGGTGCGGTGGAGGGAAGCTCTTGATGGGCTGGATCACTTTCAGATTCTTGGGCGACCTGGTGGTGGAAATGGTTTTATTGACGGTATTACAGCGGAGCCGTTTGAAGGAGTGAATGTGGACGATCTGTTTGCTCTGCGGAGACCCTTGGGCTTTGAGCGTAGACGACAAACAGGCAGATCTTCTATTGATCGATCTGGTTCAGAAGTACATGGCTTTCAGCATCCGCTCTTCTCGAGACCTTTGCAAACTGGCAATACAGCCTCAGTTTCAGCAAGTGCTGGCAGTCTACACAGGCAATCAGAAGCTGGCAGCTATGATATAGCACAGTTTTACATGTTTGACACGCCGGTTTTACCGTTTGATCGAGTACCAGGTAATCCTTTCAGTGATCGTTTAGGAGGTAGTGGGGCACCTCCTCCTTTGACTGACTATTCTGTTGTGGGTATGGATTCATCAAGAAGAGGGGTTGGTGATAGTCGGTGGACTGATATAGGTCATCCTCAACCAAGTAGCCAATCTGCGTCAATTGCCCAGTTGATAGAAGAACATTTTATTTCCAACCTTCGAGCTTCTGCTCCAGCAGATACTGTTGTCGAAAGGGAAAGTAATAGCACAGAAGTCCAAGCACAGCAGCATCCCCACGTTCATCCATCTGTTGGAAGGGAAACCGTTTTGGGGGATGGTAACGACGGTGGTCAACAAAGTGAAGCGCGTGAACTGTTGAATAACAATGACAATGTCAGTAACACACCTGATGTAACGGCTGGAAGTTTCTCCCAAGGTCAAGCTAATCTAGCTTCTCCTGTCGTCCAGGATGCAGGTGAATGTCCACAACAGCATGAAGTTATGCAGCCTCTTCCTCTGAACAGTACACTAAATGAGATTGACGGAATGGAAGTTGGGGAAGGTAATGGAGTACCTATTGAGCAAGTAGACCTCGAAGCAGTGAATCATGTATCCACTGCCCAGGGTCGACCTGATACGTCCAGTATTCAAAATGTGTCTGGTACGGGGACGCCTCTTCCAGTAGATGATCCTGATTCTAATTGTCAACCAAGTGCGGATGTAGATATGAGTAGTGATGGTGCAGAGGGAAATCACAGTGTGGAACCTGCACTTTTGGCCCGTGACAACAATGAGCTCTCATCCATGGAAGCAACACAAGATTTGAGGAATGATGGACAAGTTGCTGAAGGTAGCTTGGACGGTGGGGCACCTGAAGCGAATTCCATTGATCCTACTTTTTTGGAGGCGCTCCCTGAAGATTTGCGGGCAGAAGTCCTTGCTTCTCAGCAAGCTCAGTCTGTTCAACCTCCAACTTATGAACCCCCTCCAGTAGACGATATAGATCCTGAATTTTTGGCCGCCCTTCCCCCAGATATCCAAACAGAAGTTCTTGCTCAACAAAGGGCACAAAGGATGGTACAGCAGTCACATGGACAGCCAGTTGACATGGATAACGCTTCAATTATTGCTACTCTACCTGCTGATTTACGTGAAGAGGTTTGTATCTCTAGCTTTATTTGAATTAGGTAATTTGGGTTTTGGTTTGGAACTGGTTATTACGTGAAAGAGGTTTGTATCTCTACTTTCAGGTTCTCTTAACTTCTTCAGAAGCAGTTTTGGCAGCTTTGCCTTCACCTTTGCTTGCAGAAGCACAGATGCTCAGAGACCGAGCAATGAGTCACTATCAGGCCCGTAGTCTTTTTGGAAGTAGCCATAGGCTGAGTAATCGAAGGAATGGTTTGGGTTACAATAGGCTGACGGGGATGGACAGGGGTGTTGGAGTCACTATAGGTCAGAGGACTGTTTCATCTTCTGCAGATGGCTTGAAAGTAAAAGAGATGGAAGGAGACCCTCTTGTGGATGCTGATGCCTTGAAATCTCTAATTAGGTTACTACGACTTGCACAGGTAAGAGGCATTCCTGTTTTTTTAATACCCCTTTCTGGCAAAGAAACAAATCAATGATTTTAGTGCTTCTTATTTCCTTATGCCTAATTGACTAGTTTAATGGAAATGTCATAAGTGTTGATTTATCGTTTCTCACAATGATGTTATTTTAATGTATCAGCCGTTGGGGAAAGGCCTTCTGCAGAGGCTTCTATTAAATCTATGTGCTCACAGTGTTACAAGAGCAAACTTGGTTCAGCTTTTGTTGGATATGATTAGGCCAGAGATGGAAGCATCACCGAGCGAGTTGGCTATAAGTAATCCGCAAAGACTCTATGGATGTCAATCAAATGTTGTTTATGGACGATCCCAGCTGTTGAACGGTAGTACTTCCAATCGGTATTTGTTGTTTGGTATTCTCGCTAGCTTCCAGAGCACCGTCTGACTATCTTTGTTCCTAACACAGGTCTTCCTCCTCTAGTGTTCCGTCGGGTGCTTGAGGTTTTGACGTATTTGGCTACTAATCATTCCGCTGTTGCGGACATGTTGTTTTACTTTGATTCGTCACTTCTGTCCCAGTTGTCAAAGCCGAAACCCTCTGTCTGTGAAGGCAAGGGTAAGGAGAAAGTTACTCATGTGACAGACTCGCGGAATCTGGAGATACCTCTGGTTGTCTTTCTAAAACTACTTAACCGGCCTCAGCTTTTGCAAAGTACATCTCATCTAGCACTGGTATGTTTAGCATGATTTTCAGAATAGTAGGAATTTCTCGCCACAATATCTAGATAGTTTCTATGGTTCTTATTTTATCTGTGTTGTCTGTCTACAAGATCTATGTTCTGTATGTTTCAGGTCATGGGTTTACTGCAAGTAGTTGTCTACACAGCAGCATCCCGAATTGAGGGTTGGTCTCCGTCATCAGGAGTACCTGAGAAATCAGAGAAGAAACCGGTTTCATCAGAAGCTTCGAGTGAAACACAAAAAGATGCTGAATCTGAGTTAGTGGATAATGCTGAACTATCTGTTGCAAGAAGGAAGAATTGTGCTGATATATATAGCATATTCCTGCAGTTGCCACAGTCCGATCTGTGCAATCTTTGCATTCTTCTTGGATATGAAGGGTAAGAGACACCCTCCTTCCGTTTGTTCATTACTTTCCTGAGTTTCCTCTTTCTTCTTATATTCATGTATGTATGTGATAGTCTACGTAACAGAGGTCTTTTCTTGTCCCTGGTGTAAATTATTTCCCTGTATTGCTTTAGACTTACTCACATGTTTTGATACTTTAATAGGTTATCAGATAAAATTTACTCGTTAGCAGGAGAGGTATTAAAGAAGTTGGCTGCCGTAGATGTGTCTCATCGCAAGTTTTTCATGAAAGAACTTTCAGAATTGGCAAGTGGTTTGAGTGCCTCAACTGTCCGTGAGCTAGCAACACTGAGCAATACACAGAAGATGAGTCATAGTACAGGTTCCATGGCAGGTGCCTCAATTCTCCGTGTTCTACAAGTGCTTAGCTCACTAACTACCCCGATTGATGATAGCAACGCGGGAACCGAAAAGGAAACAGAACAGGAGGAACAAAATACTATGCAGAGACTAAACGTGGCATTAGAGCCTCTTTGGCAAGAACTTAGCCAGTGTATCAGCATGACTGAGTTGCAGCTGGATCATACTGCAGTTACTACAACCCTGTTCAATGTAAACCCCGGTGATCATGTCCTAGGGGTCTCTCCTCCGTCCCCTCTTTCTCCAGGAACTCAAAGGCTCCTACCTCTTATTGAAGCTTTCTTTGTTCTATGTGAGAAAATTCAAACTCCGTCAATATTACAGCAGGATCATGCGAATGTGACAGCGGGGGAAGTAAAGGAGTCTGCTCATAGTTCATCGTTTAAAACCAGTGTAGATTCTCAGAAAAAAACTGATGGCTCTGTTACTTTTTCCAAGTTTGCGGAGAAGCATAGGCGACTTTTGAATTCATTTGTTAGGCAAAATCCAAGTTTGCTGGAGAAGTCCCTATCGATGATGCTCAAAGCACCAAGGCTGATTGATTTTGACAACAAGAAAGCCTACTTCAGGTCAAGGATAAGGCACCAGCATGATCAACACATTTCTGGGCCATTGCGTATTAGTGTCCGCCGAGCTTATGTGTTGGAAGATTCATACAACCAGTTACGTATGCGCTCCCCACAGGATTTGAAAGGACGTCTGAATGTGCAGTTTCAAGGTGAGGAAGGTATTGATGCTGGTGGTCTTACAAGAGAATGGTATCAGTTATTGTCAAGAGTTATATTTGACAAAGGAGCGTTGCTTTTCACTACGGTTGGAAATGATGCCACCTTCCAGCCGAATCCCAATTCTGTTTACCAAACCGAGCATCTGTCATACTTCAAGTTTGTTGGTCGCATGGTAATAGCAGGACCTTGTCGTTGCATTGATGCAACTGTTTGTTTTTGGGTCTATCTGATGTGTTTGTGATGTCACTGCAGGTGGCGAAGGCGTTGTTTGATGGGCAGCTTTTGGATGTTTATTTCACTCGTTCCTTTTATAAACACATACTTGGTGTGAAGGTGACTTATCATGACATTGAGGCGGTGGATCCTGATTACTACAAGAATTTGAAGTGGCTATTAGAGGTTTGTGGAACTATTCTTAAATTTACCTTTTTGTATCTATTATTAAAAACTCAAAATTTGAGGTTAGTATCTTTAACCCTTTTTCTGTTCATTCAGAATGATGTGAGCGACATACTCGACCTCACATTTAGTATGGACGCAGATGAGGAAAAACACATTCTTTACGAAAAGACTGAGGTGTGTGATAATAGATGTTTGCTTTTCTGTTCATTATCCCAAAGGCCTTATTCCATATTGAATTTTTCATTTTATTTTTACTGAAAAGGTGACGGACTATGAGCTTAAACCTGGAGGACGAAACATACGGGTGACAGAAGAAACAAAGCATGAATATGTTGACCTTGTGGCCGGACACATACTTACCAATGCTATTCGGCCTCAAATCAACGCCTTCCTCGAAGGCTTTAATGAGTTGATACCTCGTGAGCTCGTATCCATTTTTAACGATAAAGAGCTCGAGCTCCTAATCAGTGGGTTGCCTGAGATTGATTGTAAGTTGGATGCTGTTGTTAAATAATTTTTGCATGTTATTGTTTATGCATTTAAGAAATCATAACATATCTCCTGTTATTTCGTTTTTTCAGTCGATGATCTTAGAGCCAACACCGAGTATACCAGCTACACGGCAGGATCTCCTGTTATTCATTGGTTCTGGGAGGTCGTTAAGGCTTTCAGCAAAGAAGACATGGCTAGATTTCTTCAATTTGTCACCGGAACATCAAAGGTAAACCAAATATCAGCAGCTTCTGTCAAAGTCACCTGAAATACTTGGTTCTTTCTTATTGCTGGTGATCTTGAATCTTGATATCCTGCTGCCTCTCTTACTCTTTTGAAAAGAATAGGGAAATTTTCTTTTGTTTTACCAGAGTGGTGTTTCTGTTTTCAGGTTCCTTTAGAAGGTTTCAAGGCACTGCAAGGTATCTCTGGCCCTCAAAGATTACAAATTCACAAAGCATATGGAGCTCCGGAGCGGCTGCCGTCAGCTCATACATGGTTCGAAATCATTACAAAGCCTTTACACATATAAACGATTAATACTCGCCTTAATTCTCTCATTGGGTACATCTGTTCCTGTTCTGTTGCAGTTTTAACCAACTAGACCTCCCTGAGTATCCATCTAAGGAACAACTTCAGGAACGCCTGCTACTTGCTATTCACGAAGCCAGTGAAGGTTTCGGGTTTGCTTGAACAAAGCTTCTCGATTCCGGTCACCTTCAGAACCAGTGAAAACCCTTCAATCCTTCATTCTTTCGACTCCTCTGTATATGTAAGTAAGCTTCACACTTGTACATCTTAAAGTGCTAATTTGGAAAAACTGTTTTTACCATACATAATCTCAAGATGTCATTGGTTCCGTGGCAGATCTTCGAAGATTTTCAGGCAGGATAAGGAGAAGTGCTTTTGATAAAGAGCTGCAGAATGAAGAGAAAACTCGAGAGGCTACTTTTATTTTCTCTGTCCATATATGTTAGTATTAGACTATTAGGATTTTCCTGTTTCTCTTTAGATTTTGTAAAGCAAAAATCTTTAAAATAGAAATGCTGTTTCAAACTTTCCAAACATTATTTACTAGTTGCAATCCATTTTAGTGGCAAAGTAAAAAAAAGAAAATTACAGAATTGCTGCCCAATCGTCTCTATCTTTCATTACAAAATCGCGATACAAGTGCAAGCAGACAAAGCTAAGACAAATGATCTCACTGTCACGGTCCTTGGCATCTTCCCTTTGTCGTTCCTCAACAACATGCCCTCATATAAAGGCCAGTTTAGTACCACAAGTACTCCTGTTATTACAAACTGCATACCCACTGTCTGTAAATCTCCTCCAGCCTCTCCAGAAGTCATCAGTCTCATAACCGCTGCGGTGGAGCAGAAGAGATTCAGCATCCCGAGAGTTCCGAGGAGGAGAAACATCGGAGACTCCACTCCGAATTCCATTACCTCTTTCTCGTACCTCTCTGCAGCCTCTTCTTCTGCTACTTTCGCGGTGATTACAAACGCAGACTCCGAAACTCCAAGTTTCTTCAGAACTGTGTCCATGAATCCGAAAAGAAACGAGCTTGTTCTTCTATAAAGCCACATCCTTTGCTCGTTCCACCATCCACGGATCGTTCCTCCGCACCACAAGAACTCGGCTAGGCTGTAAGCATTAGCTGCGACAGTCACGTATCCAAACGGGATAAACCCCGAGCTCGAGACCTGGATTCAAAGACAGAACAAAGCGTACCGTTTTTTTTTTACACGAGATTACAGGTTTTATTATACTCAAAAACAAAAACAGAGGAATGCTATTTTACCTTTGGAAACAGAGGAATGCCTTTGAAGAGACAGAGAGAAGTCAAAACAGAGTAAACAAGCACAGGTACTGAACTTGGAGTCCAAAGGCAAAAGCAACAGTAACCAAGAATCAGTTCTAAACCGATCTTTCCTTGGCCATACCAAACCGGACTATACTCTGAAAGCAGAACCTGAAAATCTCCCTCCGACCATCTCCTCTGCTGCACAAGCATTTGATGTAAATTGCTCTACCGGGCAACCGTATTTTACACCCATCTGCCATCGAAAAACCATGATTTACTTAGTTTAGAATGAATGAGAGAGGAAACAAACCGGTTTAAGAAACATTCGTAGTAAGTATTAAATCACTGCTTTACCTCCTTTCCCCATTGAGAGTTTTCTTCATAAGTGCAACTGGCGAGAGCCTTGATCATCTCAAACTCTGAAATACCTTGAGTTTTCTCAGATTCTTCTTCTTCCTCTCCGTACTTTCTTCCGCAGATCACATCTCGCCTGTGAAAGCATCCAGTTCCAATGTATAGTGGACCGCCATTTCCATCCAATCCATTGAACTCGACCTTTTTTTATTTATTTTACACATCCCAAAACGTATAAAAGTTAGTTGTAACTTGTAGGCAGAATAAATGTTCTACATATTCAGAATCTATGTTATGTTTTGTGCCGTCACTCTCTGTATACAACTCTCATCATGCTTCCATACAGATCATTCCTTGTAAGGTTCTCGAAACACTGCGGGAACTGCACGAAAGCAATCTCTTTTCCGTCATTCTCATCAAGGAGGATACAGAGTGCGTCGCGTGCTGACTTTGAGTTGTTTGAGTACATATCACAGTCCAAATTTAGTACGATTCTCCCACAAGTGATCTTCGAAGAAACCCTCATCTGTCAGAGAATAAAAACGGTATCACATTAAGTAGTCCGAGTGGCTTGTGGAACAAGAAACCATTACCAATGCGTTCATGGCTCCAGCCTTGAAGTGATGATGATGCTCAGGTCTCTTCTCTCTCGATAGATACACCAACGTTGGTACCGTTACTGTATTCTCTTTTCTTCCATCTACCAAAATCTGATCATGAAACCAATTAAAAAAATAATAAGTCAGACTCAGTTCTTTCGATTGTTGAAAGTTACAGAACAGAATCAAGAATCCCATTACTTACTTGAAGAACGGTTCCATGGTTTCTGCGAGTGGCGTCAGAGTCCCACTGTGAGAACCCGTCGAAGTACTTCAAACGCGCATCATCTGTTATTCGCCCGAGTCTCGCTGCCGTTTTGATCCTCGCCGCCATTTCTTTATACAACCTAACCACTTCCTCCGCGGCAGCAGAATCAAGACCACTTGCCTTGCAAGACAAGTAAGCAGCCGGAGATCTCGGTTCAACATTGAATCTTTTGCAATATGGAACCCAAATTTTAGCAAACTCAGCTGCCTCCGCGAGAGCATAGAACGTGAGCTCCGAGCTACCGTCGTCCGAAAGATACACGGCGAGTTTCTCCGGTGGGTAATCAAGGGCCGCCACAGATAAGACTGTGTTGACCACCATCAAAGGCGGCTCAATCACCGGATCAGCCGTGCAAACGAAGACGTCGAGTCTTGGGAGATCGTTACCGTACCTCCGGGAGAGTCTATCGGTGAAGGTGAATCGCCAAACCGGATTCCACCGCAGAGATTGTACGACTAGCCAATACAAACCGAACCAAATCTCCATGACTAACATAAGCAACCAGATTAATCGAACCAAACCGGTCCGGTTTTCATCAATCTCTATCGGTACGGTAATTCTGTAGAGCCAAATCCAACAGATACAAAATAAAACCGAGGGTGAGAAAACACGGTACGCTATCACTCTTCCGGTTTTCCTCCTGGTGACAAAAAGCGGTTTTCCTTCGTGAACCGGTATAAACCGGTCGTCTTCATTTCTCATCTTTTTTTTCAGCCTCTTGAGTGGGAAGTGATAAAGATAAGAGAGAAACGTCTCTTGTTGGTATATGTAGAGAGATTAGTGGAGGCTGTAAGTTTGGACATTTCAAAAGAAAACATTTGCTGACGTCACTAGAAACGTCAGCAGTTATGTTTCTTTTTTTCAGACAAAACATGTCAGATAGCGTCCAATAATTAAAGATAAAGGCTGAAGCTGATGTTTAGACTTTAGCAAATGGTTGGTGATGAATAGTCAAAGGTAACAAAATTAATATTCTTATCTACTCTTGGGGAGTGCTGAATCAAACAAGATTCACCATGAACACATGATGTTCCGGAGATCTTGGTTTCATAATTGAAGATAAAGGTCTCTGCAAGACTGCAACAACGGTGATTTTGAAGAACACTGAGATACTGCACTAGCAAACAAGATGAAGGCAGAATTGCAATCTGTCTTATGTGAAAACCTGTGTTAAAATGAAGCAGACAGAGGAGGAAGAAGCCTCTCTATGTATATATAAAAAGAGTTAGCTGGCAATTATTTTGAATACATTTACTCTCTTTTTCCTTACAAAAAACGCAATACAAGTGCAGGCAGATAAAGCTAAGACAACTGATCTAACTGTCACGCTCATTTGCATTTTCCCTTTATCTTTCCTCAGCAACATGCCTTCGTATAAAGGCCAGCTTAGTACCACAAGTACTCCTGTTATCACAAACTGCAAACCCATTGTCTGTAAAGCTAAGACAACTGATCTAACTGTCACGCTCACGCTCAAAAAACCAGATCAGTTTTACCCGAGATTCCGGGTTCATACCAAAGAACAAAAACAAAAACAAAAAGAAAAACAGAGGAAAGCTATTACCTTTGGAAACAGAGGAATGCCTTGGAATAGACAGAGAGAAGTCAAAACAGAGTAAACAAGCACAGGTACAGAACTTGGAGCCCAGAGGTAATAGCAACAGTAACCAAGGATCAATTCTAAACCGATCTTTCCTTGGGCATACCAAACCGGGTAACCGTATTTCACACCCATCTGCCATGGTAACAAAACCCGGTTTACTTCCGTTGCAAGAAACAGATTGAGTCAGTAAAGTCTTATTTATCACTGCGTTACCTCCTTTCCCCAGTGGGAGTCTTTTTTATATGTGCAGCTCGCGAGAGGCTTAATCATCCCAGGCTCTAAAATTTCTTGAATTTCATCAGAATCTTCTTCCTCTTCTCCATATTTTCTTCCACAGATCACATATCTTGTATGAAAGCAGCCACTCCCAACGTATAACGGTCCGTCATTTCCATACAATCCATTGAACTCTACCTTTTTCACATCCCAAAACACAAAGGTTACTTAACTGCTGAATCTATATATCGAAGATCCAGAATCTGAGAACCAAATCCAATAGATGCCCCCGAAAACCGAGGCCGCAAAAACCCGGAACGCAATCAGTCCTCCGGTTCTCCTCATGGTCGCAAAAAGCGGTTCACGGTCGCCTTTGTGAGCCGGTGTAAACCGGTCGTCTTCTTTTCCCATTTTTTTTTTTTTTGTTATCTCTGAGGCGGCGCCAAGTGGGAAGGATAAGAGAAACGTCTCTCTTGTAACGTGGACATCGAGGTCTTCGCTGACCTCATTGGAATCGTCAGCAAGTATGTTTCTTTTTCAGACAAACGATGACATGTAAGCGTCAATGATCAAATTAGACATCGTAAAAGCCAACTTGCATCTGGCGTTTTATATGTAATGACATGTTCAGTTAGCATTTCGCCGTCAAAAAATATAAAAAAACTGAAACTAATGTTTTCTTAGCACATAATTGGTGATGATATAGTCAAGGGTCCAGGGTCAAGGGTCGAGTGCACGGATCCAGACATGGTTCTATTGAAGAACACTGATAAAACTGCAATAACAGACTTCAAAAAAGGTACTTTTGCCCATTAAGTGTTCGTGAAATCTTTTACTGGAGAGAGAATCAAGAAGAAAGCAGATTTTGTAGCCTGTCTTATGGGAAAACCTGTGTTTAAAATGGAAAAAAATATGAAGCATACAGAACAAAAAGAAGCTTTCTCTATTTGCAAATGAAGCATAAATAGAAATGAGTTCTATATCATAAGATGCATTTCGAGGAAATTGCGTTTTTTTTCCAACAAAACTTGCATCTAGCTGATGCAAGCAAATCTAGTAATACAATCTTGAGATGCTGAACAAGTAGAGGTGATTCTTATCTTAAAATACTCCTCATAATCTTAAAACTTACAACCAGAGAAAAATCCGGTTTTTTGTTCATCTTTATCAGGCAACTCGTGTTATAAGGCAGCTCAACCACCAAATCAGACCTTCTGGTCATTTCCGAGCTTCTGGAACTCAGATTCTAAGGTATCGAATATCTTGGTACCTCCCGTGTCTGGCTCAGGGAACTTAACGTGGACCGAACCATGTCTGATTGGTGCACTCGACCCTTTAACCAGAGCTTGTTGCTTGACATAGTCGTAAAGCTCTTCGTGGAAAGGGTGATCTAAAGAGAAACAATTGTCTACTGTTCCATTTGAGACATGCCTACCAGATCCAGACCCTTCTCTTCTACAGAAATGTGGCAGAGACTCGTAGTTGATTACCTGCATTAAATTCAAAAACTTTCAGGGTTGTGGCACAAGAGCTACACTTGCTGGGCAATTGAATTGATATGCAATGAGCTTATTCAATTGCTTACCTTTAGCAACTCATCTTTCCCGCAGCCTTTCAGCACTTGAATCTTCTTCTTCGTTCTCTCTTGTAACAGAGGCTTTATGGTTTTCCAACAAGCAGAAAATATGTACGGGACATTGACAATATAATATGTCTCCGTCTTCTCTGGATAATTTAAATCGTCAATTGTGGTTATAGCAGTCATTAACTGCGCAAAGAAATGAAAACACCATGTGATGAACAAAAAATAAAAGTTGCATAATGTACCATAAGTACAAGAACACAGATTAGAATGTTACCTTAGTTTGACTTAAAGCTGAAAGCTTTAAACCAGACATATCCAAAATTTTCAAACAAGTGCAAATTGGTCTCCCCTGTTTCTTTGTAGCAGATGGCTACCGAAAATAAAATCACGCAATTAAGATAAGGAAAAAAAAAAAAAAGACAAGCATATGTAATAGAGGAGTAGGAGGAGAAAAACTAAACCAAATAGATTCTTGGTCTTACCAATAGTACACGATCCCGGTACTCATTCATTTGAATGTGAGACTGTACATAGTAGTGAACCTAGATGAAGGATCAAAAAGCCATGGTCAGAGTTTCAACTTGATATCAAGTCTTTGAGTGGAAGATGAACAGAGATGCTTACGGAGGCTTTGTCATATGTGCTAAGCCCCACACCAATGGCAATGACAGGGAGACCCTAAAAGTTAAACTTAGATCAAACATGTTTTGATGTTTATTTAAAAGTCCAAAGTCAAAGAAAGAAAGAGACTCAAAATGTAGAACTAGTAGTTGTACCTCTTTTGAATAACCAGACAAACCGAGAAGCTGAGATTCTCTGATTGCTCTGTACAGGTCAACAGGAACGATGGGTTTCTGCAAAAAAACAATTACAGGATGAGATAAAAGGGTCACAGAATTGTTCAGAATTAGATAACAATGGCTGTAAACTCACTGTTAGTATCTTGTCAATCTCGTTTTGAGTCCTCCATTCTAAACACTCGAGCAACTGTAACACTTGCAATCATTAGTTAAAGCCCCGAGAAAAGGATAATAAAAGAAGAAACAAAGCATCAAAGACAATCTTGATTAGTTGAAAAAGCAAACAGATTTAAACCATTTTATGAGCTTTCTGGACATTCCAATCCCTGGCTTTGAGAAAGCGCAACAAAGTCTCTGTCGGATAGCCTTGATGAATGTTCTGCAGAGCATAACACGGCACTTTGTGAATCCACCATTTATATTTATCAATGTCTTTTCTCAAGCTAGATGTACATAGAGATCCAAGTTACATTTGACACCCAACTGAAAACTCTGATCAGCAAATATTCTTCTTACTACAACTCCACAGATCCAACAACATTGGATCATTTTGAATGAACAAATGCAAGAGAGAAGCAACAACTTAAGAGCCTGGTTCAAATATAGATCCAGATCACTGCCGATCGAATACGAGATTGGTTCCACCAACAAAAAAAAAGGTTTTTTTCTCTTTTTTTTTACTTGGGTTTATAGAAAATTGATCCCCAAAATACCAATCATCGGTTCAATAAGCACAGAGTTGGAGTTGAATCACTGTGAGCATCTAAAGATAAAAAGGAGAAAGGAAGTAATTACTAACCCGATACGACTCTCTCAGTGATTCATCAACTGTCAATAGCAGAAGAAGAAAAAAATGAAATTAGTCGGCGGTCTTTGAAGAAAGCAAGCTTAAAAACATGAAAACCCAAAGAGAGATGTAAAAACCACACCATCTTCCATCAAAGTACGTAATTGCTTGATTGCTTCCTCACTAGCGATGCCCATTAATTTTCTCTCTCTCTCTCTCTCTCTCTAGAGATCTCAGCTCAGATGTTTCTGGGCGAAATGTAAAGAGGGTAAATCTCTGATCTTACGGACAATAGTTCCTCTCAACTCTCAAGGAAGTGAGAGAAAAAAAAAAAAAAAAGGTGCACTTTTTATTTTATGGAGAAGCGAAGAAAAACTTTTGAGAGAGAGAGAGAAACTCTAAAGTTCTCTCTTCGTAAGCATTCTTCTCCAATCATCTCAAAATTATATCTTGTAATGAAGAAGAGTCGACAGATTTAAGTTTTTCAAATATATTTAGGAAAAGTCATGCCACAATCTAAAATTTTTCCTCTTATTTTTTAATAAATATTCTTGAGATGTAATATTAATTGACACTTGACAAATGCTTGAAAACAATCATTGAATAAATTCTTGAGATTCTAATTTTTATAAGACAAGATCGGAAAGAAAAACTCAATCATGGAATCTAAATCTTTCGAATTTTATTGTTCATATCCACCAATACATACGCACTACTAAAGAATCAATTAACTGATTTTAATTAACACGATCGATGCCCATCATTTAAATTATCGTATATGTCATTTTCTATCGATAGATATAATAATAATATTTTTTTGGAAACATATATATATATATATATATATATATTTAGCTTGAGAGTGCAACAAAAAAAAAGAGAATAAGATGCGTGCACCATACAATTTTTCATCACGTAAATAACAAAAACTCATTATTTTTTTTAAAAAAAATAAAGTAAATGTGAACCAAAACATAAATGTCCATCGTCACGTGTTACTTCTCCTCATTCAGTCACAAAATTAAGAATCCTCCACATGCATCGTTAAATTATTTTTTTATTATGTCGGTTTTCAACTTTATTTTAATTCATAACAAAATGAAAAATATCGCTTACATAAACACGCTATGGGATGGTTCTCCAAGCTGTGCTTACCCTTTGGTCTTTGTTAGATTCTTTGGAAGCTTACTGTCCGTTCTTGCTGTGTGGCTTTTCTTTGAATCATGCTGAAACAGATTGTATGTGTTGCTTGCGGCACTTTCTGTATCCATCTGAAGATGACTCGTTTAGGTTGGTTGAGTGGCTTTCGGAGATAAGTGATGGAATCAAAACTTCTCCGCCTGGTGATAGCAGGGCAAAGCTGGAGAATTTCAAAGATATTTCAGATGACAGGATGATGAGACTTTTGATATGCATATACACAAGGTTGAAGCTATCCTAAAAGATCTTACAATGACTACTGAAATCTCTCATTCACAATTAGAGAGTAATTCGATCCAAGAACGCCTGCACCGATCATATGCTGATGAGATGGTTACAACGTACGAGCTTTTCGTCTGACCTGTTTGCGTTGTCTGGTCAGTATCGTAAGATACACACCAAAATAAAAGGTGCCATGTCTCTCTGTTTTAGAGAACATGTCTATCATGTTTATACTGTGGTGATGGGGATGTTTTTTTTAGGGCAGGGGAGTGATAAAGGATCCATCCTTACGACAGGTCTACAAACAAGTGACCAGTATCCACGGTATTGTTAAGAAGAGAAGCAGTTGATTATGAGAAGAAGCTGAGTTCCATCACAGGTCGGGGCATGAGTCTTGAGAAATTACAAGCAGATCTCTATGCCATTGGGAAAGAGAACGAAAATCTTGATAAACAACTAAATTAATGTGGTTGAGATTTTACTAAAAGAAACATACATTTTGTAAGAGTTTTCGAGGTTATCAGACAACCATCTGTTGATGTGCTTTCAGGTTTTGAGGCAGTGTTTTTTTTTTTTTTTTTAACACTAAAGACCATTATATTGATAGAACAATCTTAATACATTAGACAAAATCTTTACAACAAGATGAGCTAACCATGAAAGAAGCCTATTATCAAGGCAGTGTTTGTTTATAGAGAACGAGGATTTTTTTCTGAATACGATAAAGAAGCAAAATGATGATTCAGCTAAGTCATATCTTATATACGTCTGTACGCTAATAAAGACAAAAGAGGCATCCTCAGTTTCACATAACTTTTCCATAGGGATTTCTTCCCGAACGTTCTTTATGTATTGTCACAACAAAAAATAAGGCAAAAAGGTTTGCTACTTTGAAGCACATCTTCTTCCCTCTTGTAATTGTCAACCTAAAGTCCTCTGGGGATGATGTTTCCTAACTATTTACACCCAAAAATCCAGATTTGGCCTAATAATTGTTGACCCAATTCGTTACGGCAGCTTGAGGTTGCTGATAAGCAATGTGTGGGTGTCCTATGGGTTCAGCCATAGCCGTTGTGGTGAGTGGCGGTGGCAGTGGCGTTAAGGTCTGATATGTAGTTGAAGGAGCGGCCATGGGCTGTGATGGTTGGTGTATTCCCATGAGCCCACTATGACCAACCTGCACGACTGGGAAACCAAGTGGCTGACCTTGCAGGGCTAGGTTGTACATTGGACTCACCTGCAGGTTGCCAAGTCCCTGCCCAATCCAAGCAGCTGCACTTTCAGTCTGAAACAATAAAATCATGATTACAAATGCCAATTATACTCACCAACTATATGTATGTAAGGATTCAACAGAAAAAAAAACTGACCATTGGTGAAGCCCTTTCTTCACTATAGATAGAATTTATGGCGGTTGCAGATGGGATGTGAGTAGCAGCTGAGGAAGGAGCACGTGGGGATGGGTTTGTCGTAGGAGGGTTTCCAGAGTCGCCTACTGGTGTTCTATGGGTAGGTGCTGCTAGAGCAGCTCCTGGTGGAAAATAAGACTGCTGAGGAATTCCATTTGGGCTCAAGAACTGGTGAATGTATGGTGGTGGCATATAAAACGGTGAGTAATAGGGACCGTACGGAAAGAAACTGGGAGCGTATTGTTGCCTAAAAAGATGAGTTGCCTGCTGAGAGACTGCTGCTATGGAGCTCTGGTTTGGCGGATATGATACTAATGATATAGCTGGAGCATTAGAATTTCCAGGCTGCAATTTGAGAAAGCAGGTATCAGGAAAATCCAAACATATAAAAATATTGTTTTGAGTGCACATATATACCACGTGCCTGAGTCTCAGCTGCTTCTGTGTTTACAGGTTGGCCCAATGCTGACAACGAGGGAAGACCAAACACGCTGAATGGAGCATCTTGACCATAAGCAATTTGATGAGTTTCTGAGTTCGATAAAGCTTCCTCTCTCAGTTCATCTTCTCCAGGTGGGACAGTGTGATCTGAAGACCGCACAACCTCAACTCCAGGTGCTGAATTTGAAATCCCATGGTCCTTATCTTCAAAAAAAGATGATGCTCCTCTGCACAAGAAGTTATGGTTATGAGATACAAACATGAAATTTAAAGAACAAGCCAACACGAAACAGAAAATACTCATACTATATCACAAGGAAAGACCTCCCCATACGCATAACTGAAGTTGAAAACCATATATGAATAGTCTCATTCAACTGAGACTGGGAACAGTGTGTCGGAACAGAGATAGCAGTATGTCAATAACTAAAGCAGAGAATATGTAGAGGCAAAGTAACTAAGTCACCAACCTAGCAGAAGCAACCCCAGGAATGCCATTAGTAGTGGGAGAAGATGCCTCTTTCACAAAATTGCAATCAAAACTGCCAAACGTCAGACCATTTTGTAGTTCTTCGGCAATTTGAAGGTGGAATGGAAATGTTACGTGTGACCGCTTGCCAACATCTGACGATTGAGCTTTGCCTTTGTTGGATGAAGTCTCATTTTCGGTGACTGTTACAAAAATAAATTAGAGGCCAATCAGATAACAGACCATATTTTCTGACTTAGCTAGATGACCAGAGAATGAACATAAAGCTACTTTGATGAATACTTTTGAGGCAAAAAAGGTTCACGAGTAAAAGGCCAATATACCTTGATCTGAATGGCTACTGCAGTGAGAAGCAGAAATCAAAGAAGGATCCTGTCCACCGAGTGTAGATGACTGAACCTCTGCTGGGTGGTTATTCACTACTGGCTGTGAGATTTGTGCCGAAATTACATCTTGGATATGGCTTTCTACAACAGACACTGATACAAGTGCAGCAACTTGTTCTGAACTTGCTTTAGACGCCTCTGGCTCAAAAGCATCCTCAGAGAAAGAAGTGAACTTGGAAAGAGGATTTTTCTCTGCAACTCCTTTGTTCACAGTCGCAGTGAAATCATCTTCAACTTTATGATTGCTTGCCCAACTCGGAAGACTGGTAGGACCAGAAACCCTGCAAAAGGTACCCTTTAATCTTTAACAACTTTATAGGAGAAAAAAATAAAAAAAGCGCGCAAGACACATAAAGACACAGAAGGATGATATGTAAAAATACTTCATGGCACGAGGTACTGTGGGGTTTCTTGCTTTGTTAGTGGCAGGAAGAGAAGTTCTAGAACCTCCTGTTACATGTTTAGCTCCACTCTCTCTTTTAAAGGATGCACTTCTCCCATTGCCTGCATCTGAATGTCAACAAAGAGCTTAATAAAACAGGGAAGAGAGGTACAATTGTCATTCAAAGGTATCAAATTAAAGAAAGTAAAATACCTTGATAAGTGTTACTAGAAGCAAAATTCCTCCGACCAATTCTGGCACTTCCTTGGGTAATTGGCACTAAATTCTGCATACAGAATTCACATAAGATAATGAAAGCTACAAAGAGCAAGTAATGTATAAATTGATACGGGATTTATATAAGTGAATGCATAACAGAACTGTTAAATCTAAAAACAAGACATAACAGAATAGAAAAGACCAAAAGAAACAAAATTGCAGATAAGGGATCCATTAACAAAAAAAAAAAAAAAAAAAGAAAATACTTGCCTCCTTCTTTTTCTCCCTTTTACTCCTCACCTCATGAAATGTATCTGCAATATTTCAAAAATTACAGTCTATGATGAGATGCACTAGAGCAAAGCAAAGTACAATACAACAATTTTCATGAGTAAAATGAGAAGAAAGTAATGAAAGACGCTGCAGTGTCTTGACATCTAGAAACGCAAAACATAATTAATAACGCAGATGCCCACTAGAATGCTTGAACGGTACGAACTCATCCCAGAAAAGATTCGCTTTTGATGATTCTAAGTACCTTCCAGCTAAATGGTAAAGATCAACTATGAGATGAGTAAAGCGAGTTTAGACACAATAAAATCTGCATGTTCCAAAGGAAACAAAGGTTCCAAATTCGAACAATTCCAGGCACCAAAGAGAAACTCATAAGACTTGCGAACCATAAAAGCATCACATGATCTTCCAAAAAAAAAAAAGAAAAAAAATTCAAACAAACCCTATATCGTGTAGCCGAAATTGATGAAAGGGCACGAAATGCAAAGAGAAAAACAAATCTCAGAGGCGTGGTCTATTACAGGAAAACAAAAGAAAAACCCTAAATGCAAAGAGACATGATGAGTAGTAGGAGTAGTAGTAGTAATAGTAGTAGTAGAGGTACCTAGAAAGAGGAGCTTCTGGGCGGTCTCGTGAGGATCATTGAAGGATTCCTTATAGACGGCGAGGATATCTTCATCGGAGTGCTGTTTGCCCGTAATCTCTCTGATACTCTGAATGGTTTTGCGGAGATGATGCGGAATCGAAACCCTAGAGGAGCCGCCATCAGCGATGCTGTTCATGGTTGGAGGAGAGAAGGAAGAGAAGCGGGAGGAGAGAGAAACTGAAAATTGAAATTGGGACTTTCGCTTGAAAATACACACTGAAAAAGACGGTCTTGTCCTTTTGTATTATTATTAATTTATTATATCTCCTAATTATGTCCCGCGAACGTCACTTTATACAACACACAGTCACTCCTTTTATCTCACGCGCCTTCAATTTTTTTTATGAGCATCATTGATACTTTTAAATATTAAACGTAATATTGAGAAATATTTTTCTCTTTCTCTCAAACGGAGTCGTATTAATCTTTTGTACATCTTGCATGCATATTCCTTGTGAACTTTTGCTACACACTGGCTCCTGCTACATATCAACAACAACGCTCCTTCTCTTTCACATTTCCAGCATACGTTCTCGGGTCTAGAAGGCCGTATCTTTCTCATTGGCCTGCATTGGACCATCCTCATCTTCGATGAAAACTACTTTATCCTTGTCGTTTATAATCGTTTGTTCTGAAACAGTATGCAATTGCTGCTCATCGTCTATCGGCTTCCCTCACATACATCCCTGTGCACTGATCGATCATCTCTAAAACACAGGGTCATTTGCTTCCATGCGAGGAGCTGCACTTGTCTGATTCTCCATTACACTCACATCTCTCGGCTAGAAGCTCCAAACGAAAATAAAAGGATTGGGCATCTTTGTATTTTTCTCAGAATTGTGGGGTAATTCTTAATTCTCAGAATTGTATTTTTTTGTGTTTTTTTTTTTCTTTTCGTGTGGTTCGGAGGAAACTCTGACACAGTGGCCATGTTTTCGTCTTCAATTAGGTTAATCGTATCGGGTTTTCACCGGACTCGAACCCTTAGATCGCCGGTCAATCCTCCGAGACTCTTTACCTCCTTGCCTAGGTTCTTCCACTCTGATTCGAATTCTCCGGCAACTGGATCAACTTCCACTGGTTTCAGCGACAGTAGGATCGCGATGAGCAGCGTTGAGAAAAGCGGGTCGGGTTCGGGCGCAATCGAGAATCGGGCGAGCAGGATGAAGGAAAAGCTGCAGAAGGAGCTCGAACCGGTGGAGTTAGTGATCGAGGATGTCTCGTATCAGCACGCCGGTCACGCCGGCATGAAAGCTAGAACCGACGAAGAGACTCATTCCAACGTGAAGATCGTCTCGAAGAGATTCGAAGGAATGAATCTGGTGAAGAGGCACAGGCTAGTGTACGATCTTCTCCGGGAGGAGCTGGATACTGGATTACACGCGCTTTCCATCGTCTCCAAGACGCCGTCCGAGTCCAATCGTTAGGAGTCACTCTCTCTCTCTCCGATAAGACTAGTACTGAATTTACTCTATTTTCTGTTTCTCATTGAGTGTTTGTCTAAACCGCCTTATCATTGATGCTTGTTGAAGCTTAAATTGTCGTCGAACTAACTCTTCTCGATTCAAAGACTGAATTTTTCCCTATCAAAGGCTCTGCTTTGGATTCGGATTCATTTCGAGTTTCTAGGTCTCTGGAACTCGGAATCAAATTCTTCATTTTTTTTTTTACATTCGCTTGAGGGTGTTGATGTTTGCTTTTGGATTGGTAGGTGTTCGAACAAAGGCACTTGCTTTTAAATCAATTCGATTTCTGGTTTTCTAGATTTCACAAGTACATTGTTCATAGCTTGTTGAAAGGATGTCCAGTCAATTTGGGATGGAATGTTGTTATGTCTAACCAAAGGCTTATGAAACCATAAGCTCCTGCTTAGGGTGGTCAAATGAAGCTCGTTTGTGCAATGTGTTAGCTCGGAGCCAATCGGCCAAGAGGTTTTTTGTTTTCATGTTTCGCTCAGCCTCTTCTTTAATTGCTCATTCAGATTCTCCCGTTGATAACAATGGTGTTTGCGTTTACTTGTCGCTAACGCTAGACACAAAACGCCTTTTTCCAATAGTCAATGTCCCCTTTTGGGCAACAAAACATGTACTTTATGGGCTTAAACCAAGTCAAGTCAGTGATCACCTTTTGTTTTGTGGGTAAGGCGAATCGTCTTTTCCATTTTTGATAGACACTGAATCGTCCCTCTTCTTTAAGCTTATAATACATCCTCAGCAGAGCGGCAATAGTTAAGATACAATATTTTGGAAATGAGAAAAACAAAAAAAAAAACAGAAACGTTCAAAAATTTCATCATCCGTCACTACAATGGCCATGAGAGAGAGCTCTAAGCTTAATAGAGATAGAGACAATGATGAAGTATGGGTCAAACATTATTCATCAACCCATCAAATACTTCTCGTTGGCGAAAGAGATTTCTCATTCTCCTGCAGTTTAGCCACTCGCTTTGGCTCTGCTTTCAATATCTGCGCTTCCTCTCTCGACTCATAAGGTAACCCTTTGTTTGCTTACACATTGTGAGAGTTTTTAGGACCTTGACTCTTGATTTCGTTTTCCCTTGAGTATTCTATGGCGGGGTTTTTGGACTTTCTATCTCACTTTCAGCAGAATGGAGATCGATTTGTATGGTAAACTACTGAATATGGAGCTTCCGATGAATGATTGATGGTTGAAGCTTTGCATTTTTCTTCTGACCATCGTCGATATATCCTATAAACCTGTTGTTTGATGTCTCCTATGGTAATCTGAAGCAGATGATTTGGTTACAAAGTACAACAAGGCAAGTTCAAATCTTAAAACTCTGAAGAGACTTGGAGCTTCTCTTGTACATGGAGTTGATGCAACAAAACTGCAACAACATCCTGATCTTAATTGCAGAAGATTTGACCGAGTCATTTTCAACTTCCCACATGCCGGTTTCCATTCCTTGAATACACTAACCGCGTCTATAGAGTTTCGTCTGAGTTTCATATTGGGGAACTAGGAAGGATATCACCACGGGCACGGACCAGCTTACTCCACCGGTACACTAAAGAACCACCGAAAAGACGCCGCCTGCTTTGTCAAGATTTTGCAGTTCAAGCTAGTCAAGAACCAATCCACAAATGGTCTCACCGCTTTAATGAAATTTATAACGTGAAAGGACGAAAAATGTTATTACGGAGCAGATATTCTCAATCAAGCACTGGAGAGGATCATGAGAAGTGAGAAGGCAGAGCAACCACAAAACTTCAAGGTGCTTCTGACTTGGGATAACTCTGATGGAAACAAGGTAACTGAAAGAACCCCATTGACTTGAACATTATTTATATAAAACAGTCGCATGTTTTTGGCAATGAAACTTGGTATCAGGATGGTTTTTGATAAGGAAATCTTCTGTTACGACACAAACCAAAGACTAATGAAACGTTAAGGTACCTTTGAAGCACATTCATGTGTTAGCTTTCCATGCTTCAGCCTCCTTTTTTCAAGTGCCCATTCAAGCTTCTCCATTATGAATCAGTTGTTATTTATGTTTATGTTTTGCAGTTGCATGTTTCCCGCCGATTTAGTTTTCCATTTCAGTAGAGAGCAGATTACTAAAAACAGATCCTTAAACAATAAAAAAACAAATTCGCTTTGAACTTTGATTATTGTTTTAAAATATAAAATATATGTTCATCATTCCATTCACAATATAATCAAAGATGAAGCAATTCGCCGGACTTTGTCTTTCTCTGCATCATTTTTTACTCCTCCATCGCCGGAAACACTGTGACGACCCAAAACTCTGCCTCTCACAGAGAAACGAGGTTTTTCTCAAGTTGTGCAAAAACGCTTTGGTGATAAACAAGATGTTAACATGAGATTCATCCCCAATATTTCAATGTACTTTATAATATTTGCTTGCTTGTTTTTTTCTTTTATACGGTTCTCAAAGTAAACCAAACTTAATTACTATTATCGATGATTTTATACGATTTCAGTTTGGATTTGGTTTATGTCTTATATGTACGTACAAAAGAACAAAATTCGGTTTATATAGATAAGTTTGTCTGGATATATATATTTTTTTTTTTAAAAAAAAAAGAGACCATTTTGTTCAAATTAAAATGTAACTAGTTTATATCCATTTATTTGGTTTAATTTAGATGGAAGTGGATCAATCCGGTTTTAGATTAAAAATTGATCCCTGCCTTAAATATAAAAATCTCACAGACACTATGATTAGGGTGTAGAAAAAATGTGTAAAAGCAAAACAATGGTGAATAGTTGAGATCCAATAAAAATGAAACCAATGGTGGAGATCTACTCGACCCATCATGCAATTTTTTCTAGTCAAAACCCCAAACTTCATCGTTGACCTACCATATTCATAACGTAACGAATGTAATTAATTTTTTTTTATTTATCTTATATCAAATCAATAATTCTATTGTGATATTATTGGGAGATGTACGGACACGATCAATTTGGACATCATTAATTTCAAAGAGGGTTGCTTGTAAGATTGGGTGTTGGATAGATTCTAGTAGGAATGACAAACACACAGATACCTTTCTTCACCACTTGGACCAATTATAATATGTAACCTTTCATTATATTTCCCAATACTTTTTTTTTTTGTTCCTTATTATTCATCACTCAAAAAAAAAAAAAAAAAAGTAACTCACGTTATTATAAGTTTTAATTAAAATATCCATGCGAATAAATTCAAACAAGGTGCACATCAAAGATGAGATCATAAGAGAAAACTTGCACTCTTGTAAATGAATTCAAGATTCCACTAAGACCCCACCATTTGCTTCATTTCCTCTTAACAATGATAGAATCTTGCTTTCTCTTTCTTTTAAAATATCTATGGATAATACTATATTTTTATCAACCACCTTGATTATTGTACTAACAATCAAGTTATATGCAATCAGAGACATTCTTGCACTTTTTCTTCCAAAAACATTTACACATGATTGATTATTGGGTTATGGTTAGATAAGGATTTGATTTTTTTACTGAACCAGAATATAAAGTGTGGTGAATATGCACACACATGATACGTTGAATTTCGAATATGTGAAATGTATGGGAGATTCAACTTGTAAGTTGCCAAGGAGTGGGCAAATGAACCAAGTTGACAAAGAATGCACGCAAATCTATGTGAGAGCTGAAAATAACACTTTACATTAATCTAATATATATAATTATTCAATTTATTTATACATTAATTTATATGTAAAGTAGAGTAGCCTATTGGAAGCACACAAATTCCAATTGCTTCCACCACACTCCAATGCTATTCTCACGATCTATAGAATTAAAATTTATACCCTAGAGACGTAGATTCATAACAAATCATGATCTTTCCTATAGTAAACACTCACTATCAAGTTATGATGCATTCAAAACAAAATAAATTGGATGGTTATATGAGTACTCTACAACATTGTTTTAAGCTAACCACATACAATCCCATAAAATTAAAAATAGAAATGGACTAAAACTATATATAACATGAGATTAATTTATATGGTTTACAAAAAAAAAGGGATAAAGAAAAAGATATTTCATTTGGGGTAATTATGTAATTTTATAAATTGTAGTAAATATGACCAGATCAATTTATATAGTTAGGTAAAAAAAAATAAAAGGATAATTTATTGGGGGTAAAAAATAAAATAAAAGAAATATTGAAGTCTGAAATTAGTTGGACTAAAAAAGTGTCGAATAAAAGAGACACACGCGACATAAGAGTGGGGAGTTTGAGAAATAAGGCAAGGAACACATATACAGCACCAAACACTTTACTCTTTCCTCTCTCTCTCTCTCTTTCTCTTACAAATGACGTAAAAGCAAGACACTGACTTTGCTTCCCCGGAATTACGAAACGCTAATGATTCCTCCATTAAACAATTCTTCTCCCTAAACCCCAAATCTCAAATCTTTGATTCTTTGCACTCGCATATACATATAGTTAGATATAAAATTCACATCCACAACCATCCATACAAAATCTCCTCTTTCTCTTCCCATCAACTGAATCAAAGGGTAAAACAAGTGATTTTGTGTGGGAAGAAGAAAGAGTGTAATTGTATATGGTAAGAAGAGAAAAGAAGAGCAAACCTGGGAAAGTCAGGGGAAAATCTGCTGGAGGGATTGTTGGATTGCATCCATGACATCACTGCGGCTCTTGCTTTCGCTAGGATGACTGATTCCGCTTACAGAGTAGACACCATCTCCAGACTCGCCCAATGGCGAATCCACAATCTCTCTTCCTCCACTTACCGCAAGTCCGATCCTTTCAAGATGGGTCTTTGGAATTGGTATATCTCTCCTTCCTTTTTCACCTGATCATTTATGATCCGACATGATGATTATGATGAATGAAAAAAAGTGGGCACCTTTTTTGTATTTGATGCGTTTGGTGATGACACTCGATTGATTTTGAAAATTTTGGTTTCTGAATTGAAGGCATTTGTCTGTGGAGAAAAGCAAGATGCTATTAAATATTAAGTTGTATCCAGAGGTATCGAACCTTACCAGAGAAAATCCACCAGTTGCTTCCTTTGCTCTTCGTGTTGTCTCTTCTACTGGTGAGAGGAAAGCTTTATCCCATCCAGGTAGATAAGATCTTGCTTGTGACTCAATAGTTTGATTTTTGGTTTCCCCTGCTTTGTTTCTGTTTCACAAAAGATGAATCAAAAATGCTGACACTGTTTCTTTAATGAATACTCGAATGCAGAAGTAATAGATAAGCGGATCAAGACAAACGAAGATTTTCTTTGGACGATTGAAGTTCCCTTAACTGCAAAAATCATCATCGACGTCGAGTTTCTTGACCTAAAGGTTCTGTCTCAAGATGTAAGTTGTCTCAGCACTTAAAAGAGAGATGTTACTCAAAAACTGACAGAACCTTCCTTTTTTTTTGCTTGAGTTAACCATCCTATGAATCAATATGTTTGGTGAAACATATTTACCTGAATTTGCAGAGTGGGGAATTCTACTCTATCTGGGCAGACGGCTCAACCCAGAACCAATCGAAAGTTACAGCGGTAACATCCCTTGGGCGTATGTTGACAGAGAGCATTTACACTGACATAATGATCAATGCATCTGGTGGAAGCATTGGAGCACATCGAGCTGTTCTTGCTGCCCGTTCACCTGTTTTCCGCAGCATGTTTCTACATGACCTGAAAGAGAAAGAACTATCAGCGATAAACATACCCGACATGCCGCTCGATGCCTGCCAAGCATTTCTCAGTTATATGTATGGCAATATCGAGAACGAAGACTTTCTTACACACAGACTGGCGCTTCTCCAAGCAGCTGATAAATATGATATTGCTGATCTGAAAGACGCGTGCCACATGAGTCTCTTAGATGATATCGACACAAAGAATGTACTTGAGAGGCTACAGAATGCTTATCTCTACCAGTTAGCTGAACTGAAGGCTAGCTGCATGAGGTATCTTGTGAAGTTTGGTAAGATATTTGAGATCCGTGATGAGTTCAATATATTCATGCAGTGCGCAGAGAGAGATTTGATTTCTGAAGTCTTCCAAGAAGTCCTCAGCACCTGGAAAGGATTTTAGTGGGGTGATCAGATTGGTGTATGCGTGCTATTGTTAAGCAAGAACATCTTGTGGACTAATATGTTTGTTTGTGCAGAAGGATTTGTTGGTGTTTTTGTACAGATTAAAAGTAGTGTTGGGGGGGTTTTAACTCAAAAGCCCAAGTATTGTCATTGCAAGGTTGAAACACAGCAACATGTAAATTCATGATTTGATTGAATGCGAGCTTCTTTGCTTCAACTTTGAATTGTCATCAGTCTTATGTCTTAATAAGTAAATTTGAAATCATCTTCTGATTACAAGTGCCATTGACCTACCTGATTCATGATATACCAAGGAATACGAATCAGGAATCTCAGGAACTCCAAAATAATCACAAAAACCCGAGTGTAACCGTAATGCTTTTTCTTGTTATTATGTGGTAAGAGTACTGCTTCTTATATTAGATTTTTGTGTGTGTTGACACTATTATTCATTTACTAAACATAGCAGGAAGAGATGCATGAACAATTATTTATAAAAAATAAATCCAAAAATCTTATTTTCCTCATGCAAAAAAAAAGAATCGTGTCTTTCTTTGTCTTCAAGCTAAGGATCGATAATATAACTATGGCGCATTGGGAACAGATATGTTACCATTTTGTAGAACAACGGCCCAATGGTCGTGCATGTGGTGGGCCTAGCCTGCTCTTTAGATCTGCTGCACTCTGTTAATAATAACTCACTGCAGAGTAACATATATTTTAAATCATTTTTGTGAGTTTGTATTTTATTCATCTAGCAGCTACATTTTTCTAATTTTTTTATGCTAATTGGAAAAACAAGTTATATAATTATTTTCACAACATAAAACATCATACTCGACACGGATTACACAGTCATCAATCATATCCGGTCAGCATAATCACATTCACGTCCACGTAAGCTATATGATTATCACTTTTTTTCCTTAAATAAAAGTTTGTTTCATATGGTTAACAAAAAATTATGTTTCAGGTTTATTCCATACATTACAATTCTCTAATCAAATTTTTTAAAGAAAATATAAAATTTACCAAATAACTTTTTCATCTTTTTTTTTTTTTCAAATAAATATATCAAAATAAGGGCGCTTCTCTTATTATTATTTTTTTTTTGTTGCATTTTCAGATGTGAAAACAGATGTATATGATTCGTACTAAATGGCTAATCAAGAAATTTTAATTTGATGAAGTTGATATGTACACGTCATCATTTACGTCCTATAAATATCCTTCTCACGCTTCTCTTGGTTGTCCAACTCTTGAGAGTCGTGAGTCTCGAGGTTTTCTTTCACTTTCTTCGCATTTCCCACATTTTGATTTTTTTTTTAGTTTCTTCCGTTTAAGCAGCAATGACCGTTGGTGCCGGAATTAGCGTCAGCAACTCCGACTTGGTTGTGTTAGGTCACCGTGTTCTTCGCGGCGTGCCGGAAAATGTTTTGGTTACTCCGGCTTCAGGGAACGCGTTGATCGACGGCGCGTTCATCGGCGTCTCGTCGGATCAAACTGGAAGCCACCGTGTCTTCCCCTTAGGGACACTCGAGTACTGTTCTTCTCCTTTCGTACACATGCTATCTATAAATGTCAGCATTTTGGCAATGAATGCTTTGATTGACTAGACGCATTTTGAGGGATTTGATGCACGAAACGAATTAGGGTTAAGCAATTAACTGTTTCTTTGAGGGTATGTGAGAATCGCTTTAATTTTTGGTGTTTTTGATGATTAATTTTTTTTATTTTTTATTTGGGCAGAGACTTGAGGTTTATGTGTGTCTTCCGATTCAAATTATGGTGGATGACGCAAAGAATGGGGACTAACGGGAAAGAGATTCCGTACGAGACCCAATTTCTAATCGTAGAAGCGAACCAAGGGTCTGATTTGGGAGGAGATCAATCTGCCTCGTACGTTGTGTTCTTGCCCATACTCGAAGGAGATTTTCGAGCTGTTCTTCAAGGGAACCAATCAAATGAACTTGAGATTTGTCTTGAAAGCGGTAAATCCACTCTTTTTTTTCTTCACACGGCTAGATTTGAGTTGGAAATTTGTTGGATTTGTCTCTGAGATCTATATGGTTTGTATGGTCAGGGGATCCAACCGTTGACCAATTCAAGGGGAATCATTTGGTTTTCGTGGCTGCTGGGTCCGACCCTTTTGATGTCATCACCAAAGCTGTCAAGTCTGTAACTTTCCTTCACTCAAGTTCTTAATTTCTTTGTATTTAAAAATTTAGTGTTATGAGTCTTTGTCTTTCAATGATTTTGCAGGGCTGTTGAACAACATCTTCAGACATTTTCTCACCGTGAGAGAAAGAAGGTAAGGAAACTCGACTCCACTGATTTTTTTATATATTTTACACACTGAGACGTTTTATGTATTCATTGTACCAAAAATAACGGTAATTAACCCTGTTTTTGGTTGGTGCTCAGATGCCGGATATGTTGAACTGGTTCGGTTGGTGCACATGGGATGCATTCTACACCAATGTCACAGCCAGTGACGTCAAGAAAGGTCTTGAAAGGTGCTCATGAGTCTCTGACTCTCTCACTCAAAACCACACATGCATTTTTTTTTCTTACAAGGCTTTTAACCTAACCTGCAACGTTTCTCTGCAGCCTCGAAGCCGGTGGGATTATCCCAAAATTTGTCATAATTGATGATGGATGGCAATCTGTTGGCATGGATGAGACCAGTGTTGAATTTAACGCTGATAATTCTGCCAAGTAAGCTCTCTATTTTCATGTAGTAATTCTTTTGTAGCAGAACACGCACAGTATTATAGTTTTGGCTAATAATCGCTCTTTATCTTTTATGCCCTTCAGTTTCGCAAACAGGTTAACTCACATCAAAGAGAATCACAAGTTTCAGAAGGATGGCAAAGAGGGCCACCGAGTGGACGACCCTGCATTGAGTCTAAGACATGTTATCACAGACATTAAGAGTAACAATTCGCTCAAGTATGTTTATGTTTGGCATGCGCTAACAGGGTATTGGGGAGGCGTCAAACCGGGTGTTTCGGGGATGGAGCATTACGAATCAAAGGTCTCGTATCCAGTTTCTTCACCAGGAGTTGTGTCCAACGAGAATTGTGGATGCCTAGAAAGCATAACCAAGAATGGACTCGGTTTGGTGAATCCTGAGAAAGTCTTCACCTTCTATAACGACCTTCACTCGTACCTTGCATCCGTTGGGATCGATGGTGTCAAAGTCGACGTCCAAAACATTCTGGAAACTCTCGGGGCTGGACACGGCGGTCGGGTCAAACTTGCAAAGAAGTATCACCACGCTTTGGAAGCTTCTATTTCAAGAAACTTCCCTGACAATGCCATTATCTCTTGCATGAGTCACAACACAGATGGCCTCTACAGGTGAAATCTAGATCTGAAAAGTTATCCTTCCTAGATTTTCTCTAGAATTATTTCAATTCAATGTGATTTTCTTATCATTAATGATATTCAGCGCAAAAAAGACGGCTGTTATAAGGGCATCAGACGATTTCTGGCCAAGAGATCCTGCGTCGCACACCATCCACATTGCTTCTGTTGCATATAACACACTTTTCCTTGGCGAGTTTATGCAGCCGGATTGGGACATGTTCCATGTACGTTGAACTTCATACAACATTTAACATTTAAAACGTGTTCTCCAACTTTGTGGGATGATAAATGTGAATCTATTTGTGTCTCACCGCAGAGTTTGCATCCAATGGCTGAATATCATGCAGCAGCTCGAGCGATTGGTGGATGTGCCATTTATGTCAGGTAAATCATAAGATTCAAGAACAAAATAACATATGGTAAAATAGGCTGCAAGTAACTGTAGATATTCAAACTTTGCTAATAGCGACAAACCGGGACAACATGACTTCAACCTCCTAAGGAAGCTAGTACTTCGAGACGGTTCCATTCTCAGGGCAAAGCTTCCCGGAAGACCAACACGTGATTGCTTCTTCAGCGATCCAGTCAGAGACAATAAAAGGTACATTAACTCCCCTTTGTAGGGAAGAAAGTAAACTCTTTTTCTAAGGTTAAAAAGTAAGAAAACTTCCCTTTTAACAGTTGTTGTCGTTGATAATTTTGGCAAGTCTTTTGAAAATATGGAACCTGAACGATTTCACCGGAGTTATTGGAGTCTTCAACTGCCAAGGCGCCGGATGGTGTAAGAAGGAGAAGAGATACCTAATCCATGACCAACAACCCGGGACCATTTCTGGTTATGTCCGAACCAATGATGTTCATTACCTCCATAAAGTAGTAGCCTTTGAATGGACAGGCGATTCCGTCGTCTATTCCCATCTGAGAGGTACTCAAACTCTAACAATAAGTCTAAATTGTCTGATTATTTTTGGGTAAAAAAATTCACCTTTTTTGGTTTATGTATATTTGCGTTACCAGGAGAGTTAGTGTATCTCCCCAAAGATACATCTTTACCAGTCACATTGAGATCACGTGAATACGAAGTTTTTACGGTGGCTCCGGTGAAAGAATTTTCCGACGGAACTAAGTTTGCTCCGGTGGGGCTTATTGAGATGTTTAATTCCGGAGGAGCCATTGTGAGTTTAAGATATTATGATGATGAAAACGATGGGAGTAATTTTGTCGTCAAGATGAAACTAAGAGGTAGTGGTTTGTTTGGGGTTTACTCGTCTGTTGGACGACCACGGAGTGTTACGGTAGATTCAGACCATCTGGAGTACCGGTGTGAACCGGAATCCGGTTTGGTTACATTTACATTAGGAATTCCGGAGAAGGAATTGTATCTTTGGGACGTGGTCATCCAGCTTTGACATATGGAGGATCGTTATACTAGAATAAGCTCCTTCTCTCGTTAATTTATTGGTTTTGTAATCGATTCATAAACTGTATCGGGTATCTAATAAAAGGGGTTGGGCCGTATTGGGCTAATTGGGTTTTGTAAATTGGGTTGCATCTACTTTTGATCCGGTTTATAATATTTTTTTTAAAAAATTGAATAAAATACAAAGATTTATGGTCCATAACCATAAGGAATCGAATCGATAAATATATGGGATTACGTGAAGCGGTTGAATGATGGTTATTTTATTCTCTTGTGGTAACCTACACGTCCTGTTTAGGATTGTTAATTAATGTTTTTTACATTTGGAAGTACAAAGTTTCATTTCTAGAAAATACAACTTTTATAAAATAAATAAAGGTAAATTTATAAAAAAAAATTTCCAATATAATACAAATAAGAATTGTGGAAATTCTTTGATAATTTTTTAAAATCATCACAGATATTGGGATTAGAACGTTTGGTGACGTTAAAAAGAATATTAAACTAAATTGTAAAAAAAAAAATAATAATAATAATTATATATCTCTCCGACTTAACATTATTTTGAAAAAAGTGAAACTTGTCTTCTTCTTCAACGGATGAAAAATTAGTAACGAGAAGGAAACTTCCTCCTCGCCCACGCTCTCTACTGCAATCTGAGATCTCTCGAGATTCTTTGTTAAATGAAAACCAAGCCACAGATCACAAATCTCTCTATTATTGTCTTCCTTCCTTCAACATTAGCAAACCAACGACCCCATCGAACGATTTTTTTTTTTTTTTTTAAGACTAAATCTTCTCCAATTTTCCTGCAGCTGATTGGAAAACGAAGAAGCAATCAAACTTGTTTGTTGAGTTATGCTGGATTTCATTTTCAAATCTCTTTTCTCTGACCGCTCGTTGACTGGTTAGGTATACTTTCGGAGTATCTTACAACCCGTCTTGATTCCTATGAAATCCCTCGATTCGGTTCTCACCTAACTTTTTCAAGTCTCTATCCCTCGATCTGGGTGATTTCGATTTCAACCAAATTTGCAAGTATTTCTTCACTTTAATGATGCTGGTGATTGTTTCTCTTGTATGATATGCTTTTTTCGGCTGAGTTCATGGAAATATTATGCTTCGATTAACGCATTTCTAGTTGAATCCTACATGCTTGTTATGGATTCATGTTTTCACATTTTTGTTGCGGTTTCTTTTTCTGTGTAAAGCTATGCTCTTTTATATCGATGATGCTTCTCCTAAGCTTTCAGAGTCATTTGTTTTCGATGCTTAGGCTTTAAGAAGGTTCGGTCTCGTCTGTAAGGACTCCAGACTGTGTTTTCCCTCTTTTTAAGGTGGTTCAGGTGTTACACGTGATTCACGTTTTACAAGTTTCTCCATCTCCAGATTCCAGACAAAAAGGCAACATTGTATTGTATCCTCGTTTCATGTTTTGGCATCACCAGTCTATGGGTTGTTGTAAGGTGCCAGCTCTTATTCAGGCGCAGGTAGAAGTAAGTTAGTTCACGATGATCACCTCTTTTCTCAATTATTTGGCTCGTATGTTGGTTCAATGGATAAAATATTACTGTAAACAGATGAGTTTGGTCAATGAAGTTGAGCACAAAAGCCTTTTCAGACGAGAAACAGATTCCCCACAAACAAAAGCTGCTTCTTTTATGGAGCAAGGAGGATCACTTTCTGCAAGTTTCCGGCAGTACTCAGCTAAAGCACCTAAGAACAGCGTGCTCCAGAGCTTCAAGATTGTGATTTTATCCAATAAACTCAATCTGTTGTTGCCTTTCGGTCCTCTAGCAATACTACTCCACTACTTGACAGATAATAAGGTGACCGATTGTTGTTTCAGCTACCCTAGTTAGCAGTTTCGTTACTTCTCGTTATGTTCCACGAAATGATTCTTGCTGTGGCTCAGGGATGGGTTTTCTTGCTGAGCTTAGTCGGAATTACACCATTGGCTGAACGTCTCGGATATGCCACAGAGTAAGCCGTCTCTCGTACTTGCAACTCTTAAGTTACATTATTATCATTCGATTAGCAAAGTCATATGTATAACAAGTACCTGTTTATTTTGGTAACAGGCAATTGGCTTGTTACACAGGTTCAACTGGTAAGACTTGGTTTCCTTTGAATACACTGTTCTTTTTCGGGATTCCTTTCCCTCCTGATATTGTTTTCTGACGCGCTAGACAAATTTGCACAGTTGGAGGCCTCCTTAATGCTACATTTGGAAACGTGACAGAGCTGATCATATCGATTTTCGCTCTTAAAAATGGAATGATACGCGTTGTACAGCTGACGCTGCTTGGCTCGATTCTGTCTAACATGCTGCTTGTACTTGGCTGCGCCTTTTTCTGTGGCGGCCTTGTATTTTCCCGTAAAGAGCAAGTCTTTGACAAAGTACGCATATCATTCGCTTGACATTCTCTCTTTTTTTCCTGTTTTTTTCTTGTTGTTCGGTAGTCTTTACCATGTTTCTGAGCTTATATATTTCGGCAATACAGGGGAATGCGGTTGTGAATTCGGGATTGCTTTTGATGGCTGTTATGGGGCTACTCTTCCCCGCTGTTCTTCATTACACGCATAGCGAGGTTCATGCTGGTTCGTCAGAGCTTGCTCTCTCAAGGTTCAGTAGTTGCATAATGCTCGTGGCATATGCTGCTTACCTTTTTTTCCAGCTAAAGAGCCAGCCCAGTTCTTATACCCCTCTCACCGAGGTTTGTTGTCTCAACCGTTAGTTTTTTCTTACACAAGCCTGGAAACGATGATGAAGATAACTACAAATATAAAATTGGTTTTTAGAGTTTTATGGACTTAAATCTGCTGTTTGGTAAACGTTGTAATTGATAGGATATGAACCAGAGCGAAGAAACTGCGGACGATGATGAAGATCCTGAGATCTCCAAGTGGGAAGCTATCATCTGGCTTTCAATCTTGACGGCTTGGGTCTCTCTTCTTTCCGGCTATCTTGTCGATGCCATAGAGGTATATAAGTATCTTTTTTTTTTTTTTCTGTGTGTTTCTTGTGAAGATCTTACTTATTTACTTGACCTGTTTATGCTATATGATCTGTACAACATTATAACGTGAGTATACTAGTTTGGCTTATGGTACAAACTGAACAGTGCAAGACATAAATTGGAATATGTTTTAGATACTTGTAATATTTCTAATCATATGCCCGAGCCATCAACCGAGTCAGTCTTCTCTGGAGACGGTTCTTGTCAAACAGTGACTAGAAACCAATGATTACAACAGTGCAATACGAGTTAACGACTTTGACTTATGGTTTTGTGTTTTTTTGTTTTTCAATCTGTGACAGGGTGCTTCGGTTTCGTGGAAGATACCAATATCTTTTATCAGTGTCATCTTGCTTCCTATAGTAGGGAATGCAGCCGAGCATGCAGGTGCGATTATGTTCGCCATGAAAGACAAGCTGGTACTTAGACAAGTCTCTTGCATTCTGATGTATTTGGTTTCTCTTATTTAGGTTTTAAATTTGATTATATTCTCCTCTACAGGATCTGTCTCTGGGAGTGGCTATTGGATCCTCAATCCAGATTTCCATGTTTGCGGTACGTATAAGAAATGTGAACTTGGGTCTATGATTAAACATTCTGTGACAGAATTGATAATATATAGTTTCCACTTTTTCCTGGATTGGGTTTAGGTTCCTTTCTGTGTGGTGATCGGATGGATAATGGGTGCACAAATGGACCTAAATTTCCAGCTCTTTGAGACGGCTACACTGTTCATAACTGTTATTGTTGTAGCTTTCTTTATCCAGGTGGGTTTATAATAATGTTGAAGCTATGTATACGAAACCAATCTTGGTATGATTATCTTCATGAAGCTCTGTTTGTTGTCATGCAGGAAGGGACATCGAATTACTTCAAAGGATTGATGCTCATTCTTTGTTATTTGATAGTCGCTGCCAGTTTCTTTGTACATGAAGATCCTCACCAAGGTTAGTGTTGAATCAGCTAGTTTCCTGTATATGTGATAATATTCAACGAGAAAACCTCTTGTGTAATATCTCTGCTTGAAACATGTTTTTTTTTTGTGTTCTTGTTTCTTGACAGATGATATATGAACATACCGAAAAGTACCCCAAAAACAAAAAAAGCCTGATGATCTCATCAGGAACGCACGATATTACATGTACATTTGAGATTCTGGAGTTGTTTCAACAATTTAAAAGCTGTCCCCGTTTTACGAACTGAATTCAATCTTTATTCTAATGATACTGTGTTGACTTGCTGCTATTCCATATCTTCATACAAATACTTATTTATATTATCTATTCATTCTCGTCAATATGCGCTATACTATTAATCGTAAACAAACACTCGCATGTACGTTTGTAAGTGGTGCATTATGTTTTAAACTTTTATTTAAAAAAAAAACAAAACTTGTTCATCGATTGTATCAAATAGTTCACATGAACAATATATTGGTTCAAACCATTCAAAAGGTTTTACAAAAAAAAAAAAAAAAAAGAGTTGACTCCATAGATTAAAGAGATTGAGTGTCAGACTCGTTTTCAAGGCCATATCCAAAATTCCAAACATATATTGATTTTGTTCATATTTCAAACAAACACAAAATTTAGATGTTATTAATTATTCTATGATTCTCGTATTCTAATCATATTGATTACTATAAGTTAATAAGTCTATAGAAAATAAATTATTTGATATATTTTTATATTATATTCTTTAAAAAAATAAAATAAAAATCTTTCAAAAGAATTATAACAGAGAGAGAGAGAGAGAGAGAGAGAGTTTGCACTTTTTCGCATTTGACTTTCAATGTAATATGGTTTTGGAGTTCGAGAAAGAAAATGAAACAAAAAAAGAAGACGATTGCTTGTGAATCAGGAGGAAAAGCCAATCTCACAAGTGTTTGAGAATACAAATTCTTCCCTTTTTTTTGTTTGTATTTCTGACAAACTTATATATGGTTAAAACGTATTTTATTTGCAATAATATGTTTATTCGTTAAGTTTAAGCACAAGTTTATATATATATATTAGTTAATTGATTAGCTTACATAGAAAACTGACGATGTAGTAATAAACATATTTACTACAAGTTTTTGAAAATTAAAAAAGGAAAGTCTCGTTTCGTAAAGAGGAATTGGGTAACGAAAACGACCAATAACTGTAGAATATTTGGTTTTTTTTGGAATGGTTCATATATATTATTATTATTATTATTATTATTATTATTATTATGGCTGTCACTCTGTGATATTTCCTTTGTTTCTTTTTTTTATTATTAATTTTATTTTTTTGTTCTGCAAAACGGAGATTTCGCCATCTTCTTTGTCACAATGTCAAGTTGCTCTCAATTTCTTTGATTCTCTCCAAATCTTTCTTTTTCTCTCTTTCCTCTCCCAATTTTTTTTTTTTTGTTTTATTTTCCTTTTTTTTTTGTTTTATTTCGTTTTATATATTCAAAAGCTGCCCAATTCGACAAATAAATCAGAGGAAATTCAAATAGTTGTAATCTGTCCATTAAAATGGATGCATCGCACTACTGTATTAAGCATCTATATACTGTACATGCATGTTTTACGTATATTTGATGTTTCATGCATAATTGTAAAAATGCATTATGTATATATATATTGGACCACCGACTTCACCCTTTACCAATAATTATGTAATTAGTGCTGTAGTTATTTGCTGGTGGCAGTTTCCGATTGAAAATTTTTAATGGCGAGTGATGATGCGTTTGGACAGTTGAAGAAACGACAGTGTATTGCGTGTTTTATAAAATCATTTGATAATTATGTAATATTTTTTCCCCCGGACTGAACTATGTCTAAGCTCTTTTTTTTTAACCTAGTACTGTTATGTCTGATGTGACCATTTTTCATTTATTGCTGGATCCATTTTATTTGTATCCGACAGCAAATAAGAATCGTGAAAAAATAGGTATACAATTTTTTTTTTTAATTTTTTTTTTCAAAAATATGAATGATGCATTGTGCAATGGAAGCAAGAGTTCCACCACCCTCAAGTATTATTCTGTAATCTTTTTGAAAAAAAAAGAAAAATTTGATTTGTATGACACTGAGAAAAAAAAAAAAAAAAAAAAAAAACATACAGGAGAGGTACTTTTGTCTTATTTATTAATTTTATCAGAGTGTTATTTTTATTTAATGCTTTAGAAATCCACAATCCTAGTATTGAATCTAAAATGATGGGATGCATGCATTTAATACAGCAGGCTTGGGCACTCTTGACACGTGTCTATATTCATATGTGGTTGTATGAAAAGTCAACTTACTCCATTTAATTACTAGTATACCATTCTTTTTTCCTTTATTCTTTTTTTTTATTTATTTTGGAGAAAACACTTACACTTTTTTATTTATTCTATAAAAACTCAAGTTTTACAAAGTTATTCAACCTTTTTTACATCATATTTAAATGCCACTTAAACATTTATTTATAAAGTAGTTGAATCAATAATTAAATACTAATGGGGAAGGGAAGAAAAGGACACACGCATGCAAAATGAAGGGTAAGAAAAAGCTACACTGACGAAACTTACAATTCTTTTTTTTCTTTTTTTTTTTTACAGAAAAGGGACCAGCAAGAAAATACCAAACCAAGATATTTTTTTTTTATAAAAAAAATGCAAAAGGGAATATTATTAAGTAGCTAAACTCAAGACTAAAGAAGCAGAAAAGAAGAAGAAGAACAACAACACGCGAGAAAATCCAGATCTTTCCTCTCTCTCTCCGCATCTCTCTTTTTCTCCTTTCTTTCTTTACTTTTCGTGTTCTTGTTTCTTAATTTAACGTGGCTGGCTTTGTTGCCGTTCGACAATCTCTCAATCGGAGTTTGATTCCGATCGTTTTGTAAGGAGAGATCGTGTTTCATCAAGGTAAATTTCAGACCTTTGATTCCTGTTTCACTTACCCTTTGTTTTCTTTTTTCTTGTTTGTCGGTGGGTTCATTGTTACTCGAGAATCGAGGCTGAGATCCTTTTTGTTGTCACTCGGCATTGCTGCCATTTCAATCGCTTTTGAGGTTTGAGCGAGCGAAAGATGAGATTTTTGTGATCTTCGTTTCCGATGTTCCTCTGATTATTATTTCACTATTGACGGTTTCGGTTTCATTTAAAGTCTCGAGATTGCATTTATTGCGAGCTGAAGTGATGCGTTTTTTTTTATAGGGCAAGACAAGTGTAGATAACAAGCCTTAAATGCAGAGTCATCGAGTGAATGCATTCATAACCCCCACTGTAAGAGCAGATCTGGACCTTTTACTTGGTCTCTGCTAATTTCCGACACAAAAGCTCGTGTGGTTAAGATTTCTTTCGTCTGGTAGAATTTATCGACAAGAACAAAAAGGTTAGGTTTTTCGTTCTATGTTACTGTTTTCTTTTTCTTTGTGGTTATAGCCGAGGCAAATATCTTGTGGTTGCTGCTTTAGTTCTTATGTTCACGGAGTTAAGAAAGGAATATTTAATGCAACTCACAGGAAGACTGATTGGCAAAAATATATTTTATTGAAAACCCAAGAAAGATGATTCTTAGTTTGATTTTCTCATACTTTTGAATAACCGTTGCCTTCTGTTTCTCCAGGTTTGTTTTCCTCACGAGTGATGGTCGTATAACTCACATGCATGTCCTCTGATTCCCCTTTGCATCAAGAAGAAGCTATCCCTTTGAATTGATATGTCAGGTAAATTTTGTTGTTTGTTTTAAGAGATTTATGTCTGATATTTTGGCCATTCAAGTATTCTTTTTTGTTGTTGTTCCATGTGGATGAATCAAGCACGATAGTTTGATATTTAGACTTTACAGATACTTACTTTGATTTGTCTATTGAAGGAGTTGAAGAAAACGGAACCCTTGACGAAATTAGGGAGAGAAGATCAGACTTTGAAATCTCAGAAGATGAAAGACGGCGCTCAAAAATCGGGAATTTGAAGAAGAAGGCGATTAGTGCTTCAACCAAGTTCACTCATTCCTTGAAGAAAAGGGGAAAAAGGAAAATTGACTATCGGATTCCTTCAGTCTCCATTGAAGATGTACGGGATGAAAAAGAGGAGAGCGTTGTGCTTGAATTTCGCCGTAACCTGCTCGAGAGAGACCTGTTACCTCCTAGACATGATGAATACCATACTCTTCTGAGGTTATTCCTTCTTTAGTAGTTACATAAGTACTGGTCCCTTGTTTTTAAAATGTGATGTGTTGCTAATAAGTGGGTTGTCAAGCTAACTAAATATGCATTTTGAAAATGTAGATTTTTGAAAGCGAGGGATCTTAACATTGAAAAAACCATCCAGATGTGGGAAGAAATGCTTAGATGGAGAAAAGAGTATGGGACAGATACCATACTAGAGGTAAGGAGTCACTGATGTTAAGTTAGACACCATGTTGTTTGTTGTTCCACATGAAAGAAATAAGTTATTTTCGTGTTAGTCAATGCATTCAACATCAAGGTCTTATATTTTTATATTCTTATGTACGCGGATGCTAGGATTTTCATTTCGAAGAGCTGGAAGAAGTTCTGCAATACTATCCCCAAGGCTATCATGGAGTTGACAAGGAAGGAAGACCTGTCTACATTGAAAGACTTGGAAAAACTCATCCCTCTAAGCTTATGCGCATCACCAGCATAGATAGATATCTAAAATACCATGTGCAAGAGTTTGAGAGAGCTCTCCTGGAGAAATTCCCTGCATGCTCGATTGCAGCAAAGCGTCGAATCTGGTCCACGACTACAATACTGGATGTGCAGGGACTGGTACTTGATTTAAGCTATTCCATGTTTTGGGATTTTTCTGCATTGTGTTATGCTTTGAAGCAAAACTTGCTCGCTTAATCACAGGGCATGAAGAATTTTACACCAACAGCTGCAAATCTTGTGGCTGCCATGTCGAAGATAGACAACAGCTACTACCCTGAGGTACTTGAGTTTCACAATTTACATCTCAGTTCTTCATCGCATGCATACCAGGTTGGTTCAAGTCATTATACTATTTTGCAGACGTTGCACAGAATGTACATTGTAAATGCTGGAACAGGTTTCAAGAAGGTGCTTTGGCCTGCTGCTCAAAAATTTCTTGATGCAAAAACCATTGCAAAGACACATGTACAGCTTTCAGCCTAATTTTCTCTTTGGTCAACTTTTACCATGTGTAGTTTATCTTATTTCTTTCGCTGCAGGTGCTTGAACCCAAATTTTTATCCAAATTACACGAAGCCATTGATTCAAGGTAGTTTTCTTTCCATTCAAACCGCACCTGAGATATTTCAGATATCATTTGTAGCCAATACTAATCCAGTGCTCTGTGCTTTTAGTCAATTGCCAGACTTCCTCGGAGGTTCATGCTCTTGCTTTGGCGATGGAGGGTGTCTTCGCTCTAATAAAGGACCCTGGAATGATCCTGAAATAATGAAGGTAAAAATCTACATCCTGTTGAATGTTGCTTAATTTTTTGAGGACGCTTTTCGTTCCTTAGACTTCTAAGTAGGAGTCAGCTTTTAGTCCGGACTTGTACATGATACTCATTTTAGATCTATGCCTTATTTAGCTCATTTACCACGGAGAATCATCACTGATTGGGAAAATCACCAGGAAGCTGAGTGACCCCCAGAATTCTTCCTCCTACACAAGTATACATCCATCGAAGGTAAATGGCTCTATCAAGCCAGTTTTCTGTATGTTCTAGAACTTTTTGTCTGGTAAATATGACAATCAAGTTTGGATTTCAGGCTATGCAAGCTGAGAATTCCGCAGCAGAGTCTGTTATTTGTTCTGATGTTCCTTCTCTAACCGGACGAATGTGCTCAGCCTCTGCTCATGTGAATCCAGCTTATGAGGAAGTGAGTTATTGTGTTGGTACGTTTGTGTCACAGACCACTCTAGTTTCTTAATACTGACCGGAACAATATGATCTACGCAGGCTAGGACATCAGATGTTAACGGCTATTATAGTTGCGATGACAAGTTTGCCATACCTAACAAAGCTAGTAACCGAAAAAGCCAAGAAAGGCAATCCCATGACCAAATGCTCGAACTCGATCAAACAACACTCAGTTTAAAACATGAAACATCTCCACCAGGTTATATACTTGACGCTTTGTTGCTAAAGCAGATGCCCTTTTATTACGGATTCCCCGTATAGTTTTCTCACATATTGAATTTCATCTTTTCTCTGGTTCCTTCCAGGTGCTCCCATCATCCGATGGCTTCACGATTTAAGGGGAACAATCGAGAGAATAAAATCTGAGAACCTAGCCAAAAGGATACTTTCGTTATTGCTGAAACTAGCAGCAGTGTTCCGTTATATCCCGTTTGAGCTTTCAAGGAGGAAGAATACCATTACTCCCTCAAGTCCAACGGCGGAAGATGAGAATAGGAGCAGCCTCATCCCAACTCCTACAGAGCCGACAATGAAAGACCGGATCCTTCCTTGTTTGGAGCGTATTCAGAAGCTGGAGAAGAAGTACGAGGAAATCCGGAACAAACCCGTTGAAATTCCCGTAGAGAAGGAGAGAATGCTGATGGATTCTCTGGACAGAATCAAATCGGTTGAGTTTGATCTCGAGAAAACAAAGAGGGTAATATGCTTTTCCTTATTGGTTCCTGCCAAGCTCATAATTGCAGTATGGAGTTGACATTTTTCCATTGGATGCAGGTTTTGCATGCCACAGTGATGAAACAGATGGAAATAACTGAAATGCTAGAAAGTTTACGAGAGTCCCAACTTCACGTAAGTCCCCGTTGATTTTGTGTAGTGAAGAATATCGAGATGAGCTAACACCTCCAGGTTTGTTGTTTTGTGCAGAGAAGAAGATTGTTCTGTTAGAAACCATAAGAGAACATTTGAGTTTTGCATAAATAAAGCTCCAAACGTCTGCACATACAGAGAGAAAAGAACAAACATGTTAGTTTCTTTATCTCCTTCATCCTCTAACTTGGGTCACAACTTTTTTTTTCTTTCTTTCTCATAGGTCCATCTGCTTCCACTTCTAAGTTATAAAAAAAAAAAAAGAGAGAAGAAGGTAGGGTCAGAGAAAATCTTTTGATGGTCGATCACGTCGTTGATAATGTAGAGTGAGATGAGTATCAAGCTGATTTCAAACCCTTGTGTTGTAATCGGTGTAGAGAATAATAAAATGAAAAAAAAGAAGAAGAAAAATAGATTTTGTAAATCTTTATAAAATGAAAAACAAGACCGAGTCTTTCCATTTGAAAAGAGATTATGGATTGTACTTTATTAGTTAGGAATCTAATGTATCTTGTAGTTGTGGATTTGCATTTACAGAGAGTTTGAATTGCCAGAGGAAATAAGATAAAAATACAAATGAGCCCTTCGAAACAAAATACTATCATTGAATACGAGAGAGACCCAGACCTATAGTATGTAAGGGTTAAATCGTAAAAGTGTAAAGAAAGAAAAGTACAATAAATAAATAAATCTCCTCCTGTCTCGCTCTCTCTCTCTCTCTCTCTCTCTCTCTCTCTCTCTCCTTCCTTTGTCCGTTCTTGTTTTCTGGACTCCCTCTCACGATTCCAATATTATTTTATACTATATGTGACCCCTATCTTCAATTTTTGAATCATAATTTTTCTGGATTTCGCTAATTGCATCGCCAGGTGATGATTTTGTTGTTTTGTCCGCCTTTTTCTGCCATGTTCCTGCGTTTTTTTTTGGAATTATTCAATATTACATATACATGTGCGTGATGTATTGTTTTCATTTTTGAAATTTAACTTTTAGTGTGTCGGAGCCGAATTAGGGGGAGGCGGGTTTCATTAGTTTGGCCTGTAATATTTGTGCAGATGATGTTTGATCTATTTTCCTTAAGCGCTTTGCTTGTATAGGTCTTGTTTTAGATGTTGCAATATGCATTGCAAATTATGGTGTCATCTTAAGATGCTGTCTTTATACGTTTTGAGTAGCAATCTTTGGCTTCTTGGTTTTCTGGATTCCGCTATTGTAGCTTCTCTGGTCGCTTGATTTCAGATTTCAGTACTCAAGGTGCTTTTCTACATGTGCAGGTGCCTATTATTTCAACTAAATAAATGTCCAATTACCAAGCGGAGGATGCTGCTTACATGGACGATGTAGATGATGAAATGGAAGATGTAGACGACGATTTAGATGAGGAGTTTCATGGGGATGACATGGCTGCATCCGACTCCGATGTCGACGAGTATGACTACTCAGTAAGTATGCCTCTAAGAAGTCTACTGTGAATTGGTTTGTGCCCTTCTTAAATGCCTACGTCAAATGTATAGCTAATATAGGTTCATAATTCCGAATTGAGTTTTTTATTTATTTTCGTAATCGCTTACTCCACTGTGTGGGTTTCTTTGGTTTCAGAATAATAAAATAGCTGATACTTCAGCTGATCAAGCCCGGAAAGGGAAAGACATTCAGGGGATTCCTTGGGACAGGCTTAGTATTACGAGAGAGAAATACAGACAAACTAGACTAGAACAGTACAAAAATTATGAAAATGTCCCTAATTCTGGGGAATTCTCCGGGAAAGTAAGTCCTCCACACTCTGACCCATGAGCTATTGTCGACCTGTTTCACTAATATTGGTTTCAACTGTTTCATATCATTTGCTTTATGACCTCAGGATTGCATGGTCACACAGAAAGGGGCCGTTTTTTATGCTTTCTGGCGTAATTCAAGATCTATCAAATCAAGTATTCTTCATTTCCAGGTTATCATCGACGCATAGCTATCGTTGTCATTCAAAGTTATTTTTGGTAACTCAGTCCGTATGTCATGTCTTTAGTTGATGAGGATGTACAAATTCCTAAAACTTCCCCATAAGTTAAAAAGAAATGGATTCGTAGAACGGTTTCTGTGCTCAAAGGCTTTTACGTGGAAATCTAATAAAAAGTCGTTTTCTTTCTATTGTAGTTGAGGAATTTGGTTTGGGCAACTTCTAAGCACGATGTCTACCTTATGTCACAATTTTTGGTGAGCCACTACTCTACTTTGACATCTGGAAAGCATGAAGTTCTCAATGTGCAAGGTCATGTTTCCCCATCCGAGGTTAGTTTCATCTTCCAGAATCATGAAAGATTCTTCTGTAAAAATACATAAGCTAATGGTGGGTTTTTTAATCCTTGTGTGGTTGCAGAAACATCCTGGAAGTTTGTTAGAGGGATTTACAAAGACTCAAGTGAGTACACTTGCAGTGAGAGATAAATATTTAGTTGCTGGTGGATTTCAAGGAGAACTTATATGCAAGGTAAACTCTAGATTTTTACGAATCATGGATTTCATATACATGCAATCTAATCAAGGAACTTCACCTGTTTCTAAATTGATTTGATTCAGCATCTTGATAGACCTGGTGTGAGCTTTTGTTCGCGTACAACTTATGATGATAATGCTATCACTAATGCAATTGAGATTTATAACAAACCCAGGTATTTGCATGTCTTTTGTTCTATGTAGTTTTTGCCAACTTGTGCAATTTACAGCTTCTAACATACCTTGTGGCGTCTGTCTGTTTGTCTGTCTGCAGTGGCGCACTTCATTTTACCGCCTCAAATAATGATTGTGGAGTCAGAGATTTTGATATGGAGAGATATCAGCTTGTAAACTATTTTCGCTTTCCTTGGCCAGTGAATGTAAGTCTCTATTTGTTTCTTGATTCTCAATTTTTTTGCTTTGGCATAAGCCGATCCGTCACAATTGCTGCAGTGAATCAATATGGATTGAATCTTACATCTGTTACATTATGAAATTGTAAATGTAGCTGTACGCATGAATCATTTAACGAAAATGGATCATTTTTATTGTCAGCACACATCTCTGAGTCCTGATGGTAAATTACTGACGATTGTGGGAGACAACCCAGAGGGCCTTCTCGTAGACCCCAACACGGGAAAGGTGCTGATACTATCTCTATGTTCAAGTCTTTTGAATAAAAAAAGCTTTTCTTCTAACTCAGTTGGAAATTTCGGACAGACACTGGGAACGCTAGCAGGACATTTGGACTTTTCCTTTGCATCGGCATGGCATCCAGATGGGCTCACTTTCTCCACAGGTAACCAAGACAAGACCTGCAGGGTTTGGGACATACGTAACCTGTCTAAGTCTGTTGCTGTCTTGAGGGGTAACCTTGGAGCAATCCGATCCATCCGCTACACATCCGATGGGAAATACATGGCCATGGCTGAGCCGGCTGACTTTGTCCATGTATACGACCTCTCAAACGGGTATGAAACCGAGCAAGAGATCGATTTCTTTGGGGAGATCTCGGGAATATCCTTCAGCCCTGACACAGAAGCGCTCTTCATCGGCGTTTGGGACCGCACTTACGGTAGTCTCCTTGAGTATGGCCGGCGCCGCAACTACTCTTACCTTGATTCATTTCTATAATCATTCGAGCTATTAGAAGAATAAAAGAGCTTATCCACATGCGTGCTTCGCTCTCCCTTGCAGAAAAAAAAAACATTTAAAGTATAATCGAGTCTCTAATGGTGTAAATGATGTGTTGTGCAAGTACAGTGAGTGGATTTAGTTAGTTGAGGGTTGAGGTTCATGTATGTTGTACAGAAGTGTTGAGGTCCAGCTTGAGTTTCCATAAACTATTTAATCTGGCCAGACCAGGAAAACATAACACGGTTAACTTCAGACTCTGGTCACATGTATGACTTTAACGCAAACATAAGTGCAAAGAAGGAGGGGCTTGAACAGAAAATGTAATGCCTGAAATCTCATAATCCAAAAAGAACCAACGAGACAATGCCACATCATCAAACCCGGAATCGTATCCTCAGAAACAAAATCTAGTTTGGTCTCCTCCCTACAAGATCATATGTCCAAAAACCACTCTTTCTATTTGCACTGAAATTCTTCAAACAAGAAGAAAAATGGCGACAAGCGCATCTGCTTTGCTCTCTCCCACAACCACCTTCTCCTCTGCAATCTCCCAGAAAAACCCAAACTCCATCTCATTCCACGGCCTCCGTCCGCTCTGCCTCGGTGCCTCCTCCGCCTTACCCAAGCTATCCACCACCGCTGGAATAAGAAGATCTTCCTCCGCCGTCGTGAGAGCCGAGCTTAGCCCATCCGTCGTCATCAGCCTCAGCACTGGTCTCTCCCTCTTCCTAGGCCGGTTCGTCTTCTTCAACTTCCAGAGAGAGAATGTCGCGAAACAGGTGCCGGAGCAGAACGGAAAAACCCACTTCGAAGCCGGCGATGATCGTGCCAAGGAATACATAAGCCTCTTGAAATCCAACGACCCAATTGGATTCAACATCGTCGATGTTCTTGCTTGGGGTTCTATTGGACACATTGTTGCTTACTACATCTTGGCCACTTCTAGCAATGGCTACGATCCCAGCTTCTTTGGCTGATTCATTCAGTCTCTCTCTGTCTCGTTTATGTATATGTTTAACTTGTATCGCAAGCTACCTAATCTATTTTCTAACCTCGTTTCTTATACTTCTTCTTCTTCTTCGTCTCTTGTTATTGTCTAGGGCTTCTCTATTTCGTTTGCAACAAACTAAATGTTTCGTGACCTACAAATAGCGATTTGCAGAGTTAAGAAGAAAGAACATATACAATGGAAACAGAGATGAAATCAGATCCTTCATTTACGCTCAAGATTTCAATTTAATACACTTTGATTTAAACCCTACCCTTGATAGAACTAGCAGAAAGGAAAATTATTCATGTAATGTTAAAGTTGCCAAGATCCCGGATCGAAATCTACTACTTATTATTAAATGAAAGTTCTCAAAAAGAAAACACAAAAACAGAGAGATAAAGTTTGAAACAAAGAAGACAACAGCAACAACAAACAATGACACACTACAGACTCGCCTCATCCTCATCCTCAGCCTCAGCAGCAGTCGCCGTTGCCGTCGCTGCATCAATGGCAGCTACATTTTCCGCCCCACAAGAATTAATGAAAGTTCTGTACTCCGACATCTCAGGGTTGTACCTCTCCACATCCTCATGCCCTTTTTCTTGATAAACCTGTTGAAAAATCATTTAAAAACAAATCCATTAAATCTCATCCCAGAAAACGCGACTTCGGAAGAGACAGTTTTTATTTGGTTTCTGTGTTACATGTCTATCAGATTCAGAGACATTGTTCCACATGTACCCATTGTCCTTCTTAAGAAGTGGTTCTTGTCCAGCGTACTCAGGTTTAAGCCTCCGGTACTGCTCGGAAAAGAAGAAGTTATAACCGCTTCTGTAGAACTTAGGACGATAAGGATCTACCTGAGATAGTTTTGATTTCTTCTCGCGTCTTTCAGTTTCAGGAAATTTGTAAAGCACTCCTTTGAAGTCTTCTGATCCAATCTTCATGGTTACAAAATACCCGTCATCGAACTTCCCATCGATGATCCCGTTAACCAAGCAGCCAGGTTGCACTTCTTGAGTGCCTGAAAGTTTCAGAATGCTTATCTCAAAATGGAGAAATCTATACAAATACCGTTCTTGCCTATATAATTATAAGCAATGCAGAAGATAAAACTCAAATAAACATATCCAAGAAACGAGAAAGCTGACGGCTTTAGCAGCCGAATTACACTGAAAGCTTCGAGTGTCTAAGTACCTTTGCCATGATATGCAGATTTTTCGACAAGGCGCTTCAAAGCTTCTTCTGCGAAAAAAAGGGAGAAGAGGTTATGTTGTTCATGGAGAAACAGAAAGAGGCAGATAAGAAGAAGAAGAAGAAGAAAAAATGATTCTCATCAAACCTCTCGCCGAGAAGGAAGAGATTGGCTCTTGGAAGAAATACACATGCTCGAATTCAAAGAGCGTTTTCAGATAATTGTTTCTTAAAAGGTATGCTGCATTTGTCACTGCTGTCCTAAAGCCAAATGTTTGAATCACTTCTTTGCATTTACGATCCTTGATCACCTAGAATCAACAGGATTTCGAAAACAGAGCTGCATTATGTATTTACTACTTAAAAACTTCATGTTCAATGTGAAACTCAGATGGATACCTTTTCAATACCACCTCGAGCTGTGACCTCGATGAAAAGCCGATGCAGATCGAAACTTTCTCCACCCACAGTAGGAATCCTTTTACAAAATCAAATGTACAAAAATACAAAAAATGAAATGAAATCTTCTCCAAGAGATTCAATAGATCAAATTGAAGCACAAACAATGAACATACTAAAAGAGGAAAGAAGCACAAAGATTCCATGTCCTGTCTGATTTATGGTGCCTTGTGATTTTGGACTAAACACTTAAAGAACAATACTATAGATCCAATTCAATATGCCATAGACAACTCCTTGCAGGAATGATCCGAAATTAAAATTTAATACACACACAACTCGCGATAACGAATAAACTTTGCATGAAACTCTGATAATTCACAAGTAAAACCATTGTAGAAGACACACAAATAAGCAGAAAAAGGTAAATGCAAAACTCACTTCAAAATTCTACCAGAATCTTGGAGCAAATCACGAAGCTTATGCCAGAAAAGATCAGTGTTCCGGATGAGATCCTCGTACGCAACCTTACGACATGAATTGATGTCGCTCTTGTTGTCTGAAGAAGAGCCATTAGCGGGAACTAGTTGAACTTGCGAATATGTTGAAGTATCATCGGTCGACATTTTTTTTTGTTAAAAAGGTTGAAAGTTTTTTTTTTTTTTTAAGGTATTGCTATAACCTTCAATGGTAAAAGCAAAAAAATTAACTTCATACAAAGATATAAGCTTGCATGTTTGGGATTTAATCTAAGGGAAAGCAATGCAATCTTTTCTTCTTATCCGGATTGGGACTAATACTTATATACATTTTTTTTAACATAGTCTACCAGTGACTTTATTCCTTTTTTACATAGTCTATATACACTTAAACAATTAAATTTAAATCCCCGAGTAATAATTGAAATGTTGAATATGTTTTGATCTTTTTGACAAAAACTTTAAATTATAGCCAAGGAATAGATTTGTACTGATATGTAATAATTATGATAAGTAAATAATTTTTGAATTTAAATTTGAATTAATATATATATATATATATGTATACATAAATAATTAAATTTATGTTTATGACAAATAACTGTTGTTGAATATATTTTTGAAGTGTTTTTGGTAAAAATCAAAATATAGTCAGCGAATAGATTTGTATCGAGATTTATAAATTAAATCAAATGATTTTTTTTTTGTATTTGTATTAATCTACATATATGTAAATAAGTAAATTTCCATTATATGATTAATAATTGATGTTTAATAGATTTTGATATTTTTATGGTAAAAATTTTAAATATAGTCACAGATAAATTTGTACAGATATTAATAAATTAAGTTAAGTGAATAATTTTTATATTTGAAAATGTGCATATTAATGTAAATAGTTATTAATCTACCAGTAATAATTGCGATGTTAATATATTTTGATGTTTTGACAAAAAAATAAAAATTTAGATAGTAGATAGATTTGTACCGATATATAAAAATGAAGTCAAGTAGATTAATTTTTTATTTTAAGTAGTATACATATATGTAAATAATTAAATTTAAATATATGACTAATAATTGATATTAAATACATTTTGACATTTTTTGGTACAAATCTAAAATCTAGTCAATGGTTAGATCTGTACCGATATATCAAATTTAAATCTAGTGAATAATTTTTGTGTTTGAATTAGTATATGTATGCATATGTAAATAATTAAATTTGAATCTGTGATTATTAATTAATGTTGAATACATTTTGATATTTTTTGGTAAATATATAAAATATAGTCAAGAGGATAGATTTGTACCAGCATTTAAAAATTAAGTCAAGTGAATAAATTTTGTATTTGAATTAGTCTATTTATATGTAAATAATTATATCTAAATATATGACTTATAATTGATGTTGAATATATTTTGATATTTTTGATAAAAATTTTAAAATATAGTCATTAGATAGATTTGTACCAATATTTATAAATTAACTTAATTGAATAATTTTTTATTTGAATTATTCTATATACACATGAATAGTTAAATTTGAATTCACATACTAAGAATTGAGATGTTGAATATAACTTTATGTTTTTGGCAAAAAATTAAAAATATAGTTAGCAAATAGATACATATCGATATGTAAAAATAGTTAAGTGAACAATATTTATATTTGAATGAATATATATATATATATATATAAATAGTTAAATTTAAATTTATGACTAATAACTGATGTAGAATATATTTCGATTTTCAGGGGTAAAAATCGAATACAGTCAACATTATATTTATACCAATACATAAATATTAATTCAGGTAAATAAAATTAACTTTGAATTAGTATACATGTATGTAAATAGTTAGGCTTAAATCTATGACTGGTAATTGATGTTGAATATATTATGATTTTTGGGTAAAATTTTAAAATATAATCAGCAGGTAAATTGAAATTGATATTTAGAAATTAAGTCAAATGAATAATTTTTATATATTTGATTTACACTATGTATGTATATGTCGATAATTAAATTTATATCTATGACTAATAATTGAAGCTGAATATATTTTGAATTTTTTGGTAAAAATTTTAAATATAGTTAGCGAATAGATTTGTACTGATGTTTAAATATTAAGTGCAGTGAATAATTTTTGTATTAGAATAACAAAATAACCATTTTCTTAAATAGAGCTGATTTCATTAATGCAACGAACTTGAATTTAATCTCTTGAATGTTTCTTTGAGAAGTTGAAAGAGGACACAACTTTTTTTGTTTTTTTAGAATAATGTACGCAGAGCTTTTTTTTAACGAAAATACTTTGTAGATTATATCCATACATCAAACAATTATTACCGTCTAAACCCGAAAGAGATCAGTGGGTCGAACCATTACTTAATTATTAGTACATACTGTACACTGTTACACAAGAGAAGCAAGCAACTATGAAAGCTCTAGCTAATATATAAATAGATGATCTATGAGGTTATGGTACAGACCTAATCAATGGATCCATGCATAATTTTCTAGTGGACCAGTATTACTAAGGGCTTCGGCCGAGAGTATTAAGTCATACTACAAAAATCAAAGATATGGTTTTTTATTGTATTGTTTTAAGTTTACATAGCTACTCTCTGTCAAGCTGAATCGAAACATCTTTTGGTTTAGAAATGTACGTATGTTTATGGTTATTCAAAGTAACTCCCCGAGGAGATGTTCAAAGAGATGACGGAGAAGAGGCAACTCCCCACTACAACTCCATGATCCGCTGCTTTTGTATGGCCGTCAAATTCAAAGATGCACGCTCGTTACATGGAGTCAAGAGGGTGTAACCCCAATTTTGTGGTCTATAGTACACTTTTGAAAACGCACGGTCCTTAAGCTTTTTCTTCATTGAGAGCCTTCTAACTTCTGGATCTCTCTAACGTTCCTGAACCGCTTAGCATCAACGTTGCTACATTCGAGAAACCGCTAAGAAAACTCACGGGGCAAGGGGATAGAGAGTTCATGGCTGAGATGGAAACAAACACAGAAACCTGGTTCCGCTTTTGGGATATTGCAAGATCGGGGAAGAGAGGCTTCTTGTCTATGAATACATGAAATGGGGAAGCTTAGAAACTGTTCTTCACGAGGTATCGAGAAAAGGCGGAATCTTTCTAAACTGGGCCGCAAGGAAGAAGATAGCGGTTGGAGCTGCAAGAGATAAGGAACCTTAAGATGGGAGATTCAGGAATCGGATGCTCTGTTATTTGTCCCAAATTTTGGTGTCAGCGTGTATATAACAGAAGAAGCTTGAACGAGAAGTAAAAGTAGACATTGCAGAGTTATTTCTAGTTGTTAATCTTGTCATTTCACTTGGAGGGTTTTTGTCTTTGGTCCAAAAAACACAGTAAGAGAAGTTCCTCTTTGTAAACTTTTGTATTTATATCTTATTACTTGGTTTTACGTTGCTAGTGAGTCACTTGTACTATATAGATATGACATCAAGGATGGGTTTTTATTATAAGATACCAATCAAGCCTAAGTATGAGGATTGTGTACAAGTTTACCTGAAACTCATATCTGGTTTGAGTAAAATTCCAAAATCGTTACATGTATGAGAGATATATTTGCGTCTAATGGAACCCCGACCCAAGCAACAAGGGTCGAGATCAAAGGTCCCAACGTAACTCAGTCCGCGAACCGAACCAAAAATAAGCTTTGCTTCGATTGTTACCTGGATAAACGATTGCGCTTGATTTAATCATTATTTACGTTTAATATACTTTTATTATATTTGATTAGCACCGGACATACGGATCACCGTAACATCCAACTATTCATATAAGTGAATAGGTCTCTTGAGAAGAATTTTGCAAATTCATCGCAGATAAACACACATGAACCTTAATTATCCACACAAGAAAATAATCCTAAATCCTTATTTACTTTGTTTTAATCGTTGACGGTGAATGCACTTGCCTGTTATATGGCTAATTAATATAAACTATCTTCCTTTTAATATTTCTGCACTTGCCATATTCCTCGGTCAACTTTTTTTTTTGGGTCTAATTTATGTTTTTTCCACATTTGTTTTAACCACTAAAAACAGACTAATATTTTGAAACTAAACCAAATATGAACCACAAATTTCAATGATAAGAATCTTTTCTTTTTCTTTCCAATTAAAATCTACTAAGCTACCACTTCCAAAACTTTTGCTAATATTTTTAAGCTACCCATACTATTTCATAAATTAAATTTGATCCGACTAAAACAAGTCTAAATGGTTTTAAAAATATAGATGATTCTAATAAAATAAATTTATAAAAATAATGCACTACTTGAATTGATTAAAATTTGCGTACAATCTATTTTATAAAAATAAATTTAAGTATTAATAAAAACAAAATCATGGTTTATATCTAGTTTAAATCTGTTAATATTAATTACTCTTTTCAAAATAATAATAACTGTACGATCTAAAACTGATTAAAATATGATTATGGTATACCTATAACTTAAAAAACTGTTAATAAATACAAAATAACGGTAATATTATATCTAGTTTAAATCTATTATATTAATGATTATTATATCACAAAAATGCATAATTTATACTATTAAAATATAAATATTATTTTAAATATTATTAACTTATTTTATTTACAAAATTATGAAATGAATTTTGATTATTAATAGATCAAATAGATTAACTATCATACTCGTTCTCATACATTTTAATTGTATTTATATATAAGTTGTATTTTTAAGTTTAAAGTATTAAAAATGTAAAAAAAAATATATGCATATATGTTATTTTAAAATAATTTAAAATATGATCTCGTGTTAATTCCACTTATATGAAGTTAGAATTAAATTGGTAAAGTCTAACATTTTTAACCTGAATAAGAAAAATAACTAAAAACTATATACACAAATATGAACGATAATTTTTATTAAATAAAATTTATCGGTAAAAAATAAAACGCGGATCAAAATCTAATTATTTTAGATTAAAATATATAGAAATTTGATTTATTAAAAAAACTTTTTGAACTATTAGTAAATATAAATTGCAATGATATTCTATCTGGTTTAGTCTGTTATTATTAAATCTACTAGTATGATGTTCTGGTTAGGGTGACATATATTATAAAATCAAACAATCAAATAATTTACAATAAAAATATTTCTAATATCCTATTTTATTTTGGTTACTTAAATTATTAATTTAGTGTTTTTATAAATTTTAAATATTATATAGCAGAATATAAAAACGAAAGAAAAAAGTAATTAAAAGGTTCTTTAGGCATTGCTGACAATTGGATGACGAAAGTTTGACCATTTAAAATTGTTACCAAAAGAAAATGGTTATGAGTTTTGTTATATAAGAACACCATCTCTCCCTCCTCTTCTACACACACATCTCTTCTGTCGTCTTCTTCTTCTTTTCCTGCGAGCTTCCTCTGAATAAAAAGGTTTCTCCTTTACCCCTATTTGTAATGTAACTCAATTTTATCATTCAAAATCTCCCGAATTATATCACATTTACACTATATTATTTGTGTGTGTGTGTGTTTCTTGACATCTCAGGTTTTCTCGAGAAGGAAACATGAGAGATTATGATAGAAACTTCATGGAAATGACGTCGTGTTGGGCTCCACCGTCCAGTCCTAGCCCTAGAACGATATTAGGGATGCTGAATCAAACCGACAATAATGGTGTAGATCCGATCAGCGAGATCTTCCCTCTAACCAACTTCTCAACTAATCATCAGTCTGAACAAAGATCCGGTCTCGGCGAGAGAGTAGCTGCAAGAATGGAGTTTAATCTTCCACCGCTCGAGACAGAGAACAACATTCCATTTGCTGCTTTTTTCAGGAACACGACTACTGTTCCTTCTCCTGTCTTAGCAATCTCTCCAGGATTCAGCCCATCTGCAATGTTGCAATCTCCAAATATGTTCTCTGGTGCTTCACAGGTAACTAACAATGTCTTTTATATGTTTTTGATTGTTTTATAATACGTGATACATAACCATACGATTAATAGCTGAATGAATATGTGATTGGACAAAATATTTGGGAATATAATTATGTCTGATATTTTAAAACAACTAGGTGTAAGAACATAAAAAAATAGATATTATCTATCGGTAAACACAGAATCTATCATTTCCTTTTTTTATTATTAATTTTAAATTTAATTCACCGCCGAATACAAACTATAATTTGTTCGATCTTTAAACTATTTTCAACTTGGAATCCTTCTTAAAAATATTCCATTTTTCGAATGAACCTAGCATCTAAGCATTTTCGAAAGTTTGACCATTTAGCCCTCATCAGTCTTCTTTTCAAGAGAAAACAAAAGAAAAATCTCAATCGAAACCCTAACTGTTATTGTCTTTGGTAACTTTTTTTGCCAGATAATTCCTCCGTCTCTAATCGCCAATGACGGGCCTTCAGAGACGGTGGAAAGTTCTGGTGACGACCATGCAATATCCAACAAGGACCTTCCTCATCAGCCGATGCACGTTAATCTGCCCCCTCAAGAAGGTAATAGAGTTGCTTGTGTCTCAAGTTTTGCTTCCATTTTCGATTTCCCGAGTGTTTTTATCAGTTTTTATTTTTATTTTTACATGTGAAACAGGCTCTGATGATATTCCAACGGAAGAGTCAGCTTATAACCCATCTCATGAATCTCATGTTGATTCCATTGGTGCTTCTTTAGTCGCTTCTTCTGAATCTGATTCAGTCGTTGACGAAACCGATATCGTCAACCTCATCTCGTTGGACAGCGAGAGCGAGAGCGAGAGCGAGGACGAAGAATACAAGGAAGATGAAGCTGTAGATGAAGACGAAGATCACGACATTGTTGATGAACTAGATGCCGAACCTTCCTCTCCAAAGAGAAGGTCCCAAGTTAACATCGTATAATCGATATATAATTGATACTAAACATCTCAATTAAATTAACCAAAATTACATAATTCTCTTGCAGGAAACTTGAGGGATCAAACATGATTGGAGCCACAAGAATAAGCAAGAGCCAAAGGGTTATAATTCAGATGGAAAGCGAAGAAGACCATCCTGACGATGGTTTTCGCTGGAGAAAATACGGTCAGAAAGTTGTCAAAGGGAATTCAAATCCGAGGTTGTGTTCTTCGTCTCTTTTTTCTTTTCTAAAGCCATTTAGTTATTGATATGTGGTGCGTTTGTGGGAAACTCTTTTAGCAAGAGACTTGCTTAATTACTCCAAATCCTAGATATTCGATTCAAAATCTGAAAAAAAAAAAATTGGTATAAATCGTAATCGCAGAAGCTACTACAAATGCACATACACTGGGTGCAATGTGAAGAAGCATGTGGAGAGAGGAGCAGACGATGTCAAGTTAGTGTTGACAACATACGATGGGATACACGAGCACGCTGCACCAGCTGCACGCAGTAGCAGTTCCGGTCCAAGGAGCCGGTCCGGTTCATCAATGTCTCAAGATCATAGCAATCGTTATCGAACCGCTCAGTTAGGCAGGCCGCCTTCTGCCTCTCAAGACACGAGGCGTTTCTCTTCTTCGTTGGACCCACAAATTGATATGACACAGCTCTATATGACTGGACTCTCTAAGCTGCCGAGTTTACCGATTAACCAAAATCATGGTTATATGTACCGGAATGATGAACCGAAGATTGATCGTGTGATACCCGACGGTACAGAGGTATACAAGGGGATCATGGATCGACTATTTCTTAACTTTGGTGTCAACCTTTAGATCGTAAACCTTAGTTAACCAAAACATTAAAAAGCTTTACATGTAACCCATTTTTTGCTATGCTTCTTTGGTGTCAACCTTTAGGTCGTAAACCTTAATCAGTAAAAAAAATAAAAACTTTAAATGTAAACTTTGGTGTCAACCATTTTTTTCTACCCTTCTTTTGGAGTTTGACCTATTTAACAGTTAGAGATGCTTAATCTTGATAAATCGAACCAAAGAAAATGAGCGAAAATTTATATTATTTTATATGTTTTATTAAAACCCAATTTGGAACCGATACATGAACTATATGAATCAAACCGCTTACCGGACTAGTCCAAACAGACATTGGGTTTGAGCGGTTTAAAGAGCACAAACTGGGTTCTACCAGGTTGTATTATTTAAACCGGTCGTTAATGACCCGGACAAGTCGGTAAGAATATGACTAATTTTGCGTCCAAACACCCCTCGTTTTTTATTCGTGTCAACGGCTTAAAAACGGGAAGAAGATTGACCAACAGTTGGAGATTCTGAGGGATTGAATTGAATCAAAGAGGAAGAAGGGAGAGAGAGATAATTCACCATGGAGGAAGTCACTAGATCTGTGTTAGCGGATGAAATACTGAAGCGTTTAGATCTCGAGAATCTCTGTTCCGTCGCCTGCGTTTCCACCACGCTCCGTTCCGCCGTTGTCTCCGACGTTTTCCCTTCTATTACCTCTCTCGATCTATCTGTGAGTTCCCGATTCTCCGAAATTCTATGATTTTTCTCTCTAATTAGTACTGGAAAAATATTAAATTTATCGAATTATCGTTTCTCTTGCGTTTTTACTTGTTAGGTTTTCTCGCCGGACGAGGAAACTCTGAATCACGTTTTGCGTGGTTGCATCGGACTCAGAAGCCTAACTCTAAACTGTCTCCGCCTTAGCGTCGCTTCTGTGCGTGGGGTTCTCGGGCCACACCTCCGGGAACTTCACTTGCTCAGGTGTTCACTTCTTAATTCCACCGTGCTCACTTCCATCGGCAGCCTCTGCCCAAATCTCCGGTACAATTCCTTGTTCCCATGAAACTTATATAGGGGCCTCAATAAATTCTCGTGCTTGTGGTCGATTTTTGTTTCTGCCTGAAAAAGGGAAAATCGGCGAAAAGTCACATTCTTTTCGCTGAATGTATCACTTAGGGACTATTGATCAGTTCGATATGTAGAGAGAGATATCATCCGGTAGATGATAGGGCTTGGTTCAGTATCTGGTCCTCATATTATAATTCATTAATATAATCGAATCCAACATGCTGATTTATCCCATCTTCCTTGAAGGCAAGCCTTCTGTCAATCAACAACAATTGTTTGAAGAATTGAGTTTCAAGCTATTGAATTGAAGTGTGAAAGTGAGTAACTAAGAGTTTTTGTGTTCAACTATTACAGGGTTCTTACCCTGGAAATGGCAGACCTGGATTCACCCGTTGTTTTTCAATCTAACCTGACGCGAATGCTTAACGGGTGTCCGTATCTGGAGGTAATTTGTTAAAGCTTGCTGAGGCATTGGTCTGAAGAAGCGAGAAAGTGTGAAATTGAATTGGGTTTTATATTCTTGTGATGCTTGCAGTCTCTGCAACTAAATATCCGAGGTATCCTAGTAGATGCCACCGCTTTCAAGTCATTTAGATTCTCCTTGCCAGAAACTCTCACATCTCTGAGGTTACAACCACTGCTTGAGTCTGAGGCAATTCTTCTCATGAACAGATTCAAAGTCACTGGAAGTTATTTATCTACGGCTGATTATAGTGCCTTGCTTTCTCCTTCACCTTCGTATTCTTTGCAAAGCCTGACTCTTGTGCTGGACTTGATATCTGACAGGCTAATCATAGCTATCACAGGTTCTCTTCCTCAACTTGTCAAACTGGACCTTGAAGACCGTCCTGAAAAAGAGCCATTTCCCGATAGTGACTTGACTTACACTGGGCTTCAGTCTCTGGGTTATTGTCAGCAACTCACGAGCCTCTCCCTAGTTCGAACTTGTTACAACCGCAAGATATCATTCAAGAGAATTAACGACATGGGTATATTTCTTCTTTCTGAGGCTTGCAAAGGTTTAGAGTCAGTGAGACTCGGTGGGTTTCCAAAAGTCAGCGACGCTGGTTTCGCATCGCTCCTTCACTCATGCCGGAACCTGATAAGGTTTGAAGTACGAGGTGCTTTCCTCCTGTCTGATTTGGCATTCCATGATGTCACAGGATCTTCTTGTTCTCTTCAAGAGGTCAGACTCTCCACGTGCCCTCTCATAACCAGCGAAGCCGTGAAGAAACTGGGTTTGTGTACCAATCTTGAGCTGCTTGACTTAGGCAGCTGCAAAAGTATATCAGATTCTTGCCTTAACACTGTCTCAGCACTCAGAAAGTTAACTTCTCTGAATCTCGCAGGAGCTGATATAACCGATAGTGGCATGCTTGTACTCGGTAAGTCAGATGTTCCCATCATGCAACTCTCCCTCCGCGGCTGTAAGAGAGTCAGTGACAGAGGAATTTCCTATCTGTTGAACAATGAAGGAACAATCAGCAGAACACTATCAACACTTGATCTTGGTCACATGCCTGGAATCTCAGACAGAGCCATCCACACAATCACGCGCTATTGCAAGGCTTTAACAGAGCTAAGTCTTAGGAGTTGCTTCCACGTGACAGATTCTTCGATAGAGTCGCTGGCTACAAGGGAAAGACAAACAGAGGGAGGAAGCAAACAGTTGAGGAAGCTTAATGTCCATAACTGTGTGCACTTGTCGACTGGAGCATTGAGATGGCTGAGCAAGCCGTCATTTGCGGGTCTCCATTGGCTCGGATTGGGACAGACACGGTTCGCTGGTCGAAGAGAGACGGTGGCAGCTATAATCTGCGAGCAGAGACCATGGCTCACGTTGTGTTTTGATGGGTGTGAGCTTGGATGCTATGATGGTTGGGAATTCCACACGCCTCAACGCCATTAAGGAAGCTCGTCGTCTCACAAGTTTATGAATTGTCTGAATTATAGATTCGTTCAGAAAAATGATCCAGTAGAATGTGTAATTTACTTGATTCTTTTTTGAAAATTTGATTGTAAGCTAAATTTAAGTGTGGTGTGTAGAGTTGAATTATTTCTAGCAATGCAAAAGAAATGAAAGAAAAAGATATACTATAATATTTATGCTCATAATGATGCCAATGATATATATATATATTTTTGAAATATTACTTAGAATAGCACAAATTTATCTGTTTATTACTAGGTCTGAGCAAAATATCCGGAACCGAATATCTGAACCGAACCCGAATCAAAAATATCCGAACCATATCGGAACCAAATTTTAAAAATAACCGAATGAGTCTTGTCTTCTAATACTTTGGGTATTAGGTAATACCCGAATTAGTACTTATAAAAATCAAATATAATATTATTTTTATTTATGGATTTTAGAGTTATGTAAGATATGATGGTGGTTCTCTATATTAATATGTTTTAGATTATTTTTATTTAGGTAATTTTAGTATTTCAAGTAAATTTAGGTAATTTTACTATTTTAAATACTTTAATATCCGGATAAATTTGGGTAATTTTAGTATTTTGGATAGATTTAGATACTATAATACTAAAACCAAAAATATTTAAACTAGTATTGGATCTAATTCGGTTCTTTAAGTAAATACCCGAAAGAACCGGATCCGAACCGAACCCGAACCGTATTCTAAAATGTACTTGAATGGATCTTTAACTTAAGAACTGAAAGAACCGATACCCGAAAGAAACGACTTGTATCCGAATGGATACCCGAATACCCAGATCTATTACACAAACTTTTTAACAGAAGACATAATACCCAGATTTCTTCTTAGTAACTACAACCATATCATTTTAATTTAATTGTCAACTAATATTTAAAAATTCAAAATAACATATGATTTCTCTTTTTTATAGGTAATCATAATAAATCAATTAATTATCTTGAAATTATTTCATTTTTCGAACATAAGATTTCTTTTTTTTTCCTGCTATCCAAAAAAACAAAAATTAAACACTTTATTTTTCTAAATTGAGAGAAAAATCTGATATAGTTGCATGTCGTCAATCGTGTGGCCATGTTACTTCCGACAGCGTCTGAGCCCTATTTTCAATGTTTTCTGACAGGAACTATAAACATCTATGCAGAATTAATGAAGCATTTAGGAAGGAGAAGGAGTGAGTTCACACCCTATTTAGTAAGAGATCTTATATAATTTACAGCGTTAATGGCGGCGAAGAAAATGCCAAAATGGCTTGCATCGATATGATTCCTTATAATTAAAATTGTGAACTTTTATCAAATTAAAATTCAAATATTATAAGTGTCCATAAATATTTCAATAATTCAGGTAAGAGCTATAATACTTTTAAGAGAAATTATCGTTTGATTTTTGTATGAAAAAGGAATTCACGATGTCACTAAAAATATTGCTTTTGTCTTGTTATGAGTTTTGGTCTTGTAATTCTAAGTCTGAATGTCTTATATATGGTCTTGAGTAGTCAAAATTTCGTATACGATTTTAACGTCATATTTACTCACACAATGATAAATCTTCTATAGAAACTTTTAGTATGTCAAGTTAAAAGAGAACCTTCCTCATGAAAGGAGATATTCATGCTAGTACCAAATACAAAGAAGACAATGTTTAAATCTACCATCATTTGCATTATGATGCTCCATATTTAAACCCCCAACAACTTGTTGTCACCTAGTTGTTGACTACTTTCCATAATGTTGCTCGTGATGAGTGTTTGATTGATTCCCACACTCTCCACTTGCGTTTCAAAGTTAGTTTTTCTTCTTGGAAGACGACTGCTAGATGTTCTCTGTCTTGCTGGTTGGGGAACTTCATCATTAGATGTATGCAGCCAAGTTACTCATATCTAAAAATTGGTTTCGTACCTTCTTGATTCAGTCTACTAGAGTAACCATTTGCCTTTAGCTCCCCAATTTGAAAATTCCAAAAAATCTATGTTTTTCAGCAATCATCAAATTTTGTTTTCAAATATTTCATCATACTAATTTGATTGAAAAGTAAATTAAATTTATTTTACGGAGCCTTCACGATCGCTTTCACCATCCACTTCGACATCACCGGTAGATCTGGCCTCGTCTCTTGAGCGTGATCCATTATTTATTCGAGAACTTGTCATGATCCTTAAAACATATATTAAGCAAATATTCAAAAAAAAAAAAAAAAAAAGAGCTTATATTCACAACTCTATATTTTTGTCGTTGTCCAAACTACAAGAAGATCACTTTTCCTAGAAAGAAATATAAAGCAGAAACTTGTAAACTCTACCTCTGCCTCTAACATATATTAAAATGAGCTTAACTAAAATTTTCCGTTTCTCTTTTTTTTTTTTTTAATTCTTGATGAATTTAAATCTGATAGTGTATGTCAACGAATTGTTTTTTATGCCATCTTTTCTAGTTATCCTGATTTTTTAAAAAATATTTTTTAAAAAAATTAATTATTGGTTCCACTTGTTCTTCATGAAATTCAAGAATGAAATATTTTCTTCATTCATTCCTCAATACATAAGACAAAATTAGGAATGACATGGGATCTAGACATGTAAAATTTTTGACAATAGTTTCATCTCAATTGATAGATATTTTGAAGAATAAAGAATTCATTCCTATTTTTTTTCCTAAACTATGGTCACCAATTAAAACTTATATTTGTTCTATTCTTAAAATTCGAAAGGGTAATTAGAAGATAATAAGAAGACCATGTGGTTTATAATTAATGGGGATTTTTAATAAAACAATCTGGGGGAAAAAAACACACAATTGGAAAAGATAAAAAAGATTCAAGTGCCTATATGTTAGCCTTAGCCAGATGGCAGCATATACTTAAGATCTGGTGCCAAGCCAACGACTGAAGATTTGACTTATGATTGATTAAGTAGTCAAACTGATTAGTTAGTTAATAAAGAAAAACAAGATTTGTGCTGATTTAATTAGTCAAAGAGGGCATTCACTTATATATATATCTCCACATTAAAGACAAATGCAACCTGATTCAACATCACGTGTCGGTCTCACAAACCGAACACCCGAAAACCAGAGTGTTGTCTTCTCCTTTACAATTCCTTTAGTGGATTGTTTTTTTAGTTCATTACAGTATTCTCATCTGTAAATTTTTCTAGCATGTTATATTTTCCATCAATATATTTATTTAGTCCATGTCTCTTAAATATTCACATAGAACCTCTAAATCCAAAAAAAAATCAATTTCCTATAATCTTAATATATATATAATTCGACCTTAGCCAATAGATTGTTTACAAGGACAAAATTTAGCCAATAGATTGTAAAACTTTGGAAAATTTATATGAAAAAGAAGAGGTAAAAAAAGTCAAGAAAAAATAGATTGAGATTGATGGATGGAAGTAAAATGAGACTGGGTGTCTGTGTAGAAGCGCATGAGGGATTGCTTCTGTCAGTAAGCATATGAAATATATAAATTTATTTCACCTAAAACCCTAAATCCATTTACTCTTCATTTTCTTTTTTAAATATTTACAATTTTTTTTTTCATATTTATGTACAACTTAATTTGTTGGGTGAAGTTTAGGTTTCTATCCACACGCAAAACTGCCTTTCAGCTCATGACGACGTACGTCATCTTCTTACCATCTTCGTTACATAATTAATTTCAACGTCTTGTCATAAGTAATTATTTGATTTTTAAAATCTGAAAGTGTAGGGCTAATAACGTTTTCGTTCACAGTCAATATATATAATGACATAAATTATCGATTTCCCTATATATATATTGTATGTGTAAGTTTATAATATATATCACTAATGTCTTCTCCTATATAAGCATATAGTTGACTTTATAAAATAGCTAATTAGTGTAATTTTTTTCAACGAAATACTCCTTATAATTAGTAACGTAGATCATATACCTTGAACATGTACTAATCAGTAAAATGGAAATTAATAACGAATGTGTATATAGAGATGCATTTTATACAGGAAATGCCGGTATAAACAAGATAAGTACAAGTTCTCATCAATTCGTTAATATATGTTTATATGTGCATGTAAATGTATCATAGCGCATGGACTCGTGTTCGTGTATATGGTTGATCAGAAAGATCGGATCTAAAACCGATCATTGCAATTTGAATTCAGACATACCTAGACGCGTGTGCAGGTGTGTAGATATGTGTGCAATGTTTTGGTCTTATATATATATATAAATCAATAAATGTGCTAGGGCAAAGAGTGAACAAAAGTGTATGAGGCAACGAGACACGAAGGGAGGCAACGAGACACGATAGACGAGAGAGATACCAATGAACCAAGAGTTGTGTGTTTGTGTTTCGTTAATTAAGAATTATTACCATGATTAATTATTAAATAAAAACATCCTTTCATATTAATCTATATAACATAAGTATAAATAAGCACACCCTTTTGTTCTATTTTTTTTGACAACTTTGATGCTTTTGTTTCACCCGACAAATCGATCGGCACCTTTTAGGGTTTTCATTACCTGTTTCTTCCTCAAAGACAAATCCCTTTTTTCACCCCCATTACTTTACTATCTTCTCGATATAATATTAACAACTCTCAGTTATATATAATCGATCACTACCTTTATTGGAAATAACGAAAACGCATCATTTTAAAACTCGACAAGGAAAAAAGAATTTTAGAGGAAACCAGTGCCTGTTTGATTATTCCTCTAAGATTTTTTCTGTCTCTAATTGTTATTTAAAAAAAAAAATCGCTTCTCTTTTGGGAGGTTTCTTAGTTGTCCAAATAAGGATTAATATGATACTAATTAAAGGTAGATATAGTTTAACTTTAATTTGGTCGGATAGGCTTTCGTCGACGTAAAAAGATAGTTGGCTTCAGTCTTTCATAGGACTATACATTATTGCTTTATTTAATGAATATTCAAATTTAATTTAATTATTTAAGTAGATATATTTATTTATTTATATGTATTTTTAAATAAGATTCTATAATTTAAGAAACTGCTAGATCAATTAGGATACATAGAAAATGTTTTAAATAGTTTTATAAATTTGTGCAAATCGAAAACTGAAACGATACGACACATAATCTTTTAGCTCCGCATGCTCGTACTCTTTCACAATATAACATTACAGCGGACTAGGATGATATGTGCATCATCTTTTTATCCATATATATGTTTGAAATTTTGAGAGCTCCTCCCTTAACCTTGGTGTACAAACTCATAGTTAGCCAAATAGTCGTCATTTATAAAGTTTACCAATAAATGAATAACGCCTCAAAAATCATCTACACTTAGATATGACATAGTGTTTTTTTTTTTTCAGAGTGTAAATTAATGTTGGACACTGAGATTAAAATATCCTTTTAATGTGACACATTTGACTCTTGATTGAAGAGTTGTTTTGGGACGATCTTAATTGGTACTAAACCCATAAAGTCAACTCGGAACTGATTAGCTGCTTCAAATTTGATTTAGAGTTCTTTTTGGGAGGCATGATGAATTAATGATAGTTTTCTCTTTTATCTTTTGATCCTTTGGATTGACTAAAGGGCTTGTAAAAGCTACAATGCTCCACTTTAATCGAAAAATTTATTGAAAAAACTAAAGTATAGACTTGTGAAACAAATTAAGAGGGCGGTTTCATATATATACTAAAATAAATTAAAAAAAAAAAACAAAATTTAAAAGAGCATGCGAAAGTGGAATCTCTCAAAAGGTCGAAGAGACAGATTAACAACTCCTTTGTGCTGTATATATTATTAAACCGGTTGAGTCCAAATAAGGCCATTTCCACAAATTTTAAGGTCCCTTTGAATTTATAATGACGTGACTAATTTAAATCGGACAATTTCAATCAACTAGTTAATAAAACTCTCACCTACCATTAAAAACTTATCATCTTCACATAAATAATATAGAAAACCTCCACGAAATGTAAAGTACATTTGAAGCGGATTAGTGGATGCATATAATAAATCTTAATATGCATCTAATATACTAGTGGATCGACTAAATAATCAAATGAAATGAAAAAGAAAAGAGGCAAAATGGGATTATATATGTCAAAACGATACACCTAAGATTGAGTTTGAAAAAATAGATTTTAGTAGGTTAAACACAAAAGATTAGGTTGTCTCTTTGTTTGACCTTCCCAAGAAACAAAAAGACACACATCCCAAGATTCCTCCGCCGTCGAAAATCTTCGCCGGAGACACCATCTTCCGTCATCATCTGCAAAATCATTTTTGTTTGCCCTAACACCAAAAATTATCGAAATTATTTTCTCTTCTAAACCTAAATTTAGGTTTTTTCTTCTCTCTCTCTCTCTCCTTCGGATCATTTCCACGATGAAACGGAGAAGAGAAGACGATTTTGCCAGCCGAGAAACAAAGAATTGTTGAGAAATTGAAGATTATAACCTTCTGAAGGATAGTGGAGTCTAAGAAGAAGCTTAGCTTGAGAGAAAGCAAAGCTTCCTATTGGAACGTTAACAAAGCTAAATCTCTTCATTATCTCTTCCCAAATCTCAAATCTCCGATGTCTTTGCTTTCTCTCGGCCGCTTCCGCCGCCACAACATCCAAAATCTCCTTACCGAACCACCGTTGCTCTAGGGTTAGCCTCTCTCGGCTATTCGGCGGCAAAGTCGCTTCCAACGAATCAAATATTGCCACGTAATGATCCACAGCCTCTGAGAATCTATTCAAGAACGAATGATCACCATGATTCGCTTCTCTCTCCGCCATTGTCACGATTCTAGGGTTTAAGCTCTTGATCGCCGACAAAAAGTGACCGATCATATCTCCGTCGTCGTTAAAGAATCTGTGAAGGAAATGGACACAATTTACGGCGATGGTCTCTCCTTGTACGGTGGAGAGAGCTAACAATCGGATCTGTAGCAAAAGTCCTGCGAGGTCTTCTTCAACGATCACAAGCGTGTGATACTGAAATTGAAGACCTAGAGAGTCAGCAAATCTGGTTAACCGGTCTCCGGTTCGGTTTAGTCCGGTTACGTCTCGTCCACATCCGGTTATGCGAAGAGATGGAGGTGGACTGCTAGGGTTTGATGATCTCTCGGCTAGGGCTTGCATCAATGGAGGCCACTGAAGTCCTTGTGAGATATCTAAATCGAGTATATGCAAAGCTCCGTTTGTCTCCGTCGCGTCGAGGATCGCCTGGTTCGCCGTTAAATGGCCGAACCGAATAAACGGCGTTAGTTGATTCAGCCAAAGATAGTAACAAGACTCGAAATCGGAATTGTTGTTCTTGGTTCGAAACAAGAACTGTTCTTTGCATACACTGCTTGTAAAAACCGTGGAGCTAGTCATTTCGTTCGTTGTCCACGTGGCAACGTTTTCAGCCGTTGGATCTTGTTGTTGACGGTTGATCCGTACGGACAAGGCTTTTGTGAAGAGATGGACGAGCCGCTCGGTGGAATCGCCGTAAGGGGAAGAGTTTGCGGAGAGGATTGAGAGTAAGTTTTGAGCGGCGGATACGTTTGACTGCGAGACAAAATCCGCAGCTGTGAAAAGTAGACGACGGAGGTGATGAGCGGCGGATGTTGCGGCGGAGGAAGAGGCGAGGCATAACGGAGGAGGAGGAGGAGGAAGATTATTCTCAGTGGCGGTGGTGGCATCTTCGGAGGAGGAGCTAGAGGATTTGAAGGAAGCAAGCATTTGAAAAGATAGAAAGATGCTTTTTTGGTTCATATGATAGATTCTCTTTCTCTCTCGATCAAATGAGTCTTTTTCAATGGGTAATAATAAATATTATTTCTCTTTACCTGAAGGTATATTGCTTGTATTATTATTATTATTATAGATATAAAATCAACACTAGCTATAACATGTGTGTGTACACGCATATATATTATATATAACAGAAATATATGGATAGAGATCAAGATGGACCGACCAAGCAATTCAAGGGTCCATTAGAATCCTCAAGCCGGTTTTAGGGTTAATTATAATAAAAAGGTTTAGTTTTATTAATAATCTCACGTAGCTTAATATACTTATTTTCAGTTAAACTATATGTGGTAGTAGTTTACAAACGTTACATTAGATTTACAAATCCTAAACTCTGCAGGTTAACAAGTTTAGTTTAAACCCTGTTTCAACTTACACTCTAAAAAGTAAAAACTAAGACCATTTTGGTATCAATGGTTAATATAAGTTTAGATTCCTCTTGGATTTATATATTTCTTTTATAAAAATAATTCAATTACTATATTAATTCGGCCGCCAAACAATAAATACTAGTTAAATAAAAAAAAAAAAAATTACATAAAAAAGTTTTACATGAGTCGTATAAATTATGTTTTCTGCATTCACACGTCTTCGTGAAGATGGCCCACTGAGCTAATTGATGCGTTTGCAGGAATTATGCTCATAGGTTCCAATATTAGATGCGTAAAAATGGGAATTCTCGTTAAGATTCTGATGCAGATCGAGGATGCCAGTTTACGAGATTTAAAAGCAACGAAATAGTGTTGCTTACAAATAAAATACTAGACATTGAATGATACTTAGATGAAGGAATCTGAAAAATGAAAAATCTTGGGATGTACAAAAAGAAAAGAGAAGTAGCTTTGCTTGCAAAATCGAAAAGCTAACCCCCAAATTGCTAATTATTACACTTATTGGATTTTACCAAAATGGAAATGGATCTCTCCTTCTTGACCCTTCGAGTGAAAAGACTCTCTCTCTCTCTCTTTATTGTATTGGAGTCTTTATTACTCACTTTCTCATTTCTTTTTATACCATAAATACAAAGCATCTAATCGCATGATAAATGTATTTACATACCTTTTTTCATATAAAATCTTACATGCAAAGTTCCACCAAGGAGAGAAACGATGCTTTCCAAATTCAAGATTTAAACCGTTTTGCCGTTTGATATATGTATCGTATTGTTGTTAGAATGAAGATTCATTATATTCCCCCATAACAGTTTTCTTACTCTAATTATTCTCTCACCGTTACATAATTCATTAACGCACATTTTCGAATATGAATTCAGGTATTATTCATTCGATTTAATTTGTGTGTTGAATTTGCATGAAAGATGATTCTAAAGGGATGGGGAAATCTCAAGTTGGATCCAAGTCAAATCAAACTTAATGAAAAAAAAAGTCTAAAATATACTAATATATTATTAAGTAATGAAATAAACAGTGTCTACATTAAATGAATAATAATTAGGAGCTGGTAGAAGAAAGGACAAAGGAGATGGATGTGCTTTTTAGTCTTAGATAACACATAGCGATCCCATTACGTATTTGTTAAAAACTTTCTCATGACAAGTCTTTTCAATTTACAATTCTTATGATATATGTAATTTTACTAAACATTACCATCAATCATCCACGTAAAAAATTAATTTTAACCTCAAAAAAAAAAAAGTAGTATTTGTTACCTAGATTGGTTTTTTAGGATCTTTAGAGATTCTAGTGACCATAAAGACATTTCACAATATAATTACGGAAAAAGATCAAACCAAATGCTATTATTTAATCTGAATAATATGAGTAAGAATATTAACATATAATAATAATAATAATAATAAAAAGAAAAAGAAAAAAAGAAACAAGAAACAAGAAGAAGCACGCAATGAAATAAATGAGGAAGGGGAGAGGCAGGAAGTTTAACCCAAAACATTGGACGAAATGCTGACACTTTTGCCTTTTCTCACTTTGCTATTTTATTTTATTTTTATTTTATTTTTTGTTAAATTTAATTAATAAAATTATTTTATTTTGGATGCCAAAGTTGGATGGGACATATTGGAATGAGACATTTCCTTCCTACCCTCCACTGCCATTAATAAAACTCGTAAGAACATTCTTTCTGTTCCTAATTAATGCTTTTTTTTTATTTAGATGATAATAGTATTACTTGTTTACTTTCTTTCTAAACAAACCATCCCTAACCATTACATTACCTAAACACTTTTATTAAGCCAACATTTATCATTAATTTGTGTCTTTTTTTTTTTAATTTTACCTTTTTACTTCATCTGTGTCACACGCGACAGCCACGTGCACGTCAAGATCCTTGTCAGCTCCACTCTTCAATTCTGTGATATCAATATGTATGTCCCTAATCTATTTGGCTATTTAATTGCATATATAATCTTCCCGACAATTTATTTTCTTTTTCTTTTTATAAACGGATCACGCTATTGTGTTTCTATCCATTTAATTTCCTACACGATATTCTCATGCAAATCCCTGTATATGATTGAATATCGTAGCGTACGTGGTGAATATGATATTTTGTGATGATACTCTAGGCCTAATCACTGCCCTCTTTATTCTTGCCCGAATCGATACTACGTGATCATTCACTTATTATATTATTATATCAATCTTACAACGTTAATCATTTCAAGTATATCGTGATTTTTGTTACAATTTTTCTTTTTCATATTTTACACAACTCAAATATTTTTACTGACAATTTTTTGTTTTTCTAATCTATCAAGACAGTTATAGTTTAGTTGCGATAATTGTCTACATATATAACCCTAATTTTGAAATTCCTTTTATTATAACGTAATCTTTAATGAGCTCGATATCAGTAATTACTTTGGTGAAGAAAGGAGTGCCAAATCCAAGAATACATTTATCATCACACCTCAGTAGCAAAACATATGCTATCATTTTATGCTCATTTCATTTGTTGTAAACCAAAGTTAATTAATTAAACACGGTTATCTTAATTTTAATTTTTAAAAATAGAACAACGCCAAAACAAAGTAATTAAATTAACAAGGATTAATTAATTCATAGTGGAGAAGAAGAAGAAGACGACAAACTAAAGGGATAAGCATATATACATTGTTCATGTACATATGAATAACATATATCGTTTTAAGTCAAATTAATAACTTGAATGAAAAAAAATAAAAGACCCAAAAAAAACATAAAATTAATCCGTTCGGTTAGAAACTGGCCTCAACAAAAGAAAAATCAAACTCATTTTGTTTTTGTTAAATATACGTATAAAAGAACAAAAATTAGGCTCCGGCATATGGGTTAATCTTAGGTTTGTCCTTGACAACACCACACTGGAGGCTTGACTCCGGCATGTTGTATTCGTCCCGGAGGGATTTTTCCGGCGACAAGACGCTTGCGTAGAGTTGCTGTCCTAAGTATCGTCTCTCGGAATTCTCCGACCTAATGTTCCACATTCCACAGTTGTCGAATGTGAGCAAGATTGCAGCCCAACACTTGGGGTATACTTGAACGGTGTGTCGGCTCACTGCGTCTAGAAGGTTGTAGTTCTTCCTCTTCTCTGGTGTCCATGTCCCTGGCTCAACCCTTTTGGTACAATGAAATTATAATTAGGGTTTGTAATTTGGTTTTACTTGTGTTTCAAGAAAGGGATGTAGAGTGTTTACTTACGCTACAGCGAAGAAGGAGTAGCCATCCAAATGCCAAGACTGGACGCTCCTCTCGTGGTTCTCGAATATAACTTCGATGAAGGTGCGGTGAGTGATGTTAAGAACATTGGGTTCGATCTTAATGTTCTTGATCTGATCCGAGGTAGGGTTGTCGGAGATGATGTCGTACTTGAAAACCTTGTCGGCAACGCCGAAGTACTCAGCGAGCTTCAAGGGGGTCTCGGGGTCTGTGTGTGAGACTCCGTTCAACGCATACCTGAGCTTTCCATCGACCTTGCCCTGAGTGTTCACGAGCTTTATGGTACGAGTGATGTTAATCTTTCCGTAATGGTAAGAGCCCTGTGGGTTAGGTCGAGCTGCGCTGGCTGTCAAGTTCCACCTGAAAGAGCGGAACTGGTTCAAAGACCAAGCCCAGCCAACGGGAGCCGCGGGTAGCTGAGAAGAGGCAGGACCTTTGCCTCCCTCGTAGCGGAGGAGCCCAGTGGTAGTCAAAGCATTCTTCAAGAACCTTGTGGAAGCCACCATGTAGTAATCTTTAGGTTCTTGGTTCGCCGTGACGATCACGCCGAAGCATTGACCGACGTGGACGTCAAGCGAGTCAAAATCGTTCTGGAGAACGTGTGAGCCTTCCATCTCAACAAGCTTCATCTTGTGGTTTTGAATCCTAAAGTTGAGAGATGCCTTGAGACCCACGTTACAGATCCGAACTCTGTAGGTTTTCCCTTGTTTCAAAGTGAAAAGAGGCTGGTCAGAGCCGTCTCCTTTCCCGGCCTTACCGTTGATAAGAATGCCGTCTGGACGGCCAATAGTACGGCCACTGTCTAAGAACTTCTTGAGCTGAGTGTGGCTTTTGGTGTACCAATCGTTGATAAGGACAGTGTAGTCATCTTCAGGGTCAGCGTACGGGACCGGAATAAGGAGACGGCTGTTCACGCGGAGGCCACCAAAGGCACCCGCGGCACGATGCATAGCCGTGGTCGGGTAGTAGAAGTAGCTACCGATTTGATCCTTTGGCTGGAAATGGTATGTGAAGTTCGTACCCGGTGGGATGGGACACATTGTTCCAGCCGTCCCATCTTGCCATGAGTTCTTCCTATGCTGGATTCCATTCCTTTATATCAAATTTCCGAATAAAACCCGAATTAGAAGCTATTGATAGCAAAATCACGGTCTATTATGAATAAACGTACCAAGTAAGGAGGAAAGGCTCGTCCAGGTTGTTGAAAACATTAACGATGATGTTGTTGTTAGAAGTTGAGTTGATGTTAGGACCAGGGAATTGACCGTTGATGAGAATGACTTGTTGTGGAACACCTAGAGGAGATGCGGTTCCGTAAGTCACGTTCCACACGTGGTGAAAGTAAGGATCCTCCGCTTGGACCATCACGACGGTCGCCGTCGCGAGGCATAGGCACACGGCCAATAGTTTAACTCCTCCCTTCATTAATAGTTCTTTATTATTAATAAAGTTTATGATTTTTGTTTTTCAAGTATTAGAAAATGAATGGGTTATTTTTCTTATATTTTTTAGGGGTTTTTAATTTCGATTTTCTTTTTTTTACTTCAATTGTTAAATGACGTTTTTATAGTTTAATCGAATACAGTTTCATTGTTTTTCTCGTTTCTTTAGGTCCTCTCATTACGCTCTTCCGGTCGTCCATATTAGGAATATTCAGTTTTGACCTCTACACGGCTCCACTTTTTTGGGTTTACCATTTTTCCAGAATTTGTTTCTTTTGAGATTTTTGCTAATTTTAGAGAATATTTTGTAAGTCCGTTCTTGTACAAAGCCTAGTGATGGCTCATATGAATAAACTTTATTTCCCATAAAAATCAATTTGGTTGTGATTTTGATGCCATATTTTGGATATAATTCAATTATGCCCGGCTGAATTAGTTATGCAAATTGATTTTATGTGACAATAACCAAATGAGGAATTTAGAGGTCGAATGATGACAATGGAATAGGTGGTACCAACAAGCAAATTTAGAACAAGTAGATCAAATTATGTGGAACGAACAATTTTTTTTTGTAAAAACCATGCAATGTGGTGGACAAAAATAATTATCAAACCTTAAATATTTTTTTTATAATATTTGGAATATTTGGATATAATTTCTTTTCATATAATGCACTAAAGAAAATTAAGCGTATAGACGAAAAATCATCTCGGATTTAAAGTACTCGGTCGCAAAATCTGAATACCACAAATAATTCCAAATCATATTCAACGCTAATTCCTCACAAATATATATATATAAATTACTTTAATACATATTTAATTTTGGTCACATTTCTGTCATGGCAACATTTTTCGGGTAACATTCTTTTGACGTGTAATTAAGCATCGTTAGGGACATTTCCAATATTAGAATACGATCCGAGTTGTTCTGACTCAAAGTTCTGGAACCTTCAAAACCAGAAAGAAAGAGACAGAGAGAGAGAAAGATGTTTGTTGCCTCACCATTTTCACATATAGAAAATTGAATTAGAGATGAAGCGTAAAATATGGTGACGGTACCTTGCAAAAGAAGTTATGTTTCCTTGCATAAATACTTCGAAACACCCAAACTACAAGAAGATTCATCCAAAGCAAAGATTGCTTTTTAGGAAAGGGTTAATTATACGTAACACAGAAACCAAAATATATCTCTTTTTCCTCTAGGAAAAGAGAAAATAAAAATGGAGGGGAGGTTATTGACGGTGTTGGTCTGCCTCGTCTCTACGGTGGCTATAGTGAACGCCGGCGATCCTTACTTCTTCTATACATGGAACGTGACTTACGGAACAGCCTCACCTCTCGGTGTTCCTCAAAAGGTGATTCTCATCAACGGTCAGTTTCCTGGTCCCAACCTAAACTCAACCTCTAACAACAACGTCGTCATCAATGTCTTCAACAACCTCGACGAGCCTTTCCTCTTAACCTGGTAACTTAACCATATAAGCCCCACGATTTATTAGATTGTGATTATTTGTCATTAGGGCTGTTGTCACGGTACGGCCTGACTACTTTTGAATCCGGTTCATTTAAACCTACCTTGTCTGGCCTGTCCAGCTTTGAGGCAAAACAAGCCTGTTGCGCGGACTGTCTTTTTAACATCCTATGTGATATGAGTATTGATGTTGGAATATGGTTGCAGGAGTGGGATCCAGCACAGGAAGAATTCCTGGCAAGATGGTGTGGCTGGGACTTCATGCCCCATCCCAGCAGGACAGAACTTTACTTACCATTTCCAACCTAAGGACCAAATCGGTTCCTACTTCTATTACCCGACCACTTCTCTCCACCGTTTTGCTGGTGGTTTTGGTGGTCTCCGTGTCAACAGTCGTCTCCTTATTCCCGTTCCTTACGCTGACCCTGAGGATGATTACACTGTCCTTATCGGTGATTGGTACACAAGTGGCCACACCGCTCTCAAGAACTTCCTTGACAGTGGACGCAATCTTGGATTGCCTAATGGTGTTTTGATCAATGGAAAGTCTGGAAAGGTTGGTGGAACGAACGAGCCTCTGTTCACGATGAAGCCCGGAAAGACATACAAGTACAGGATCTGCAATGTTGGATTTAAGTCTACTCTTAACTTCAGGATCCAGAACCACAAGATGAAGCTTGTGGAGATGGAAGGCTCTCATGTTCTTCAGAACGACTATGACTCACTCGATGTCCACGTTGGCCAATGCTTTTCAGTTCTTGTGACTGCTGACCAGGCAGCTAAAGACTACTACATGGTCGCATCGACTAGGTTCTTAAAGAAGGAATTGAGCACCGTGGGTGTGATCCAGTACGCAGGAAGCAACGTCCAGGCTTCAACTGAGCTCCCCAAGGCTCCTGTTGGTTGGGCTTGGTCTCTGAACCAGTTCAGATCTTTCAGGTGGAACCTCACCGCTAGTGCTGCAAGGCCCAACCCGCAGGGATCATACCATTATGGAAAGATCAACATCACCCGTAGCATCAAGCTTGTCAACTCTAAGAACATGGTGAACGGTAAAGTCCGGTTTGGCTTCAACGGTGTATCACACGTTGACACGGAGACACCTTTAAAGTTGGCTGAGTACTTCCAGATGGCAGAGAAGGTGTTCAAGTACAACGTCATCAAGGACGAGCCTGCAGCCAAAATCACAGCATTGACCGTGGAGCCTAATGTTCTCAACATCACTTTCCGTACCTTTGTAGAGATCATTTTTGAGAACCACGAGAGGAGCATGCAATCATTCCATTTGGATGGTTACTCCTTCTTCGCAGTCGCGTAAGCACCTTGTGATCCCTATTCTTTATCTCTCTGTCTTTTTCTTCAACCATATCTTCTAATTAACTTTGTGCTGTTCCATGGTCTTTTTTATCAGTTCTGAGCCAGGGAGGTGGACCCCTGAAAAGAGAAAGAACTACAACTTGCTCGATGCAGTTAGCAGACATACTGTGCAAGTTTACCCCAAGTCCTGGTCAGCAATCCTATTGACATTCGACAATGCTGGTATGTGGAACATAAGGTCTGAGATATGGGAGAGGAGATACCTTGGGGAGCAGTTGTATGTTAGCGTTCTATCACCCGAGAAATCGCTAAGGGACGAGTACAACATCCCCCTCAACACTAACCTCTGTGGCATCGTCAAGGGCTTGCCATTGCCTGCAAGCTACACCTAAGTTAATTAACTATTCCCACAAGTGGAGGTGTATTATTAATCTTCTAATTAACCCTTTTCCTAATCTCAAGTGTGTGTATTTGTACCAGTTCAACTTGTTTCATATATTATCATTAACACAATCACAGACCAAGTTTTGCTTCCTCAGTTCACACAGTTGTTCCATTAGCACAAACAAACAATTTGTACAACTTAAATGCATAGAATCCCAAACAGCTGCATATAATCAAAGATGTGAAGTTAAAATAAATACCTCAGAAAAAAAATGAGTCTTGGATTGAAACAAAACAGAAGAATAGAAAATGACAAGTAACCACCACTTATTGACCCGATGTGGGAGGATGATGAAGCATCTGTCAGAACTCAGAACTGATAAGTAACATTCTAGGTAACCTCAGAAAATGTCCCCTGATGTTTCTCCAAAGATCAAAGAAGAATCGTTTCTGCTCACGCCACAGTAAACTCTCAAGATGAGAGTGATTGGCTACTGGGACCAGATATAAAGGAGGCTCAAAAACATCCTCTGATATTCTTGGCAAAGACAAGGGGAATAAACAGAGAGAGGTTATTCTAATGGACAAACCAAAAATAACCAGATCCCACGTCTTCATGAAAACCCCTGATGCTTCATTGACTCTCTTCTGTTATCGCAGATGTCAGAGCAAAACCTGCATAAAAGAGTTCAAATAAACTTTCAAAGTCAGGCAGAGGAAGTAAACCGGGCCATCATCAGTATGAGCAAACAGAGCGTATCAGTAGGCCCAAGAAAGGCCCGATAGAATAAGTTTACTCGTTGCGAGGAAATCAGGGTTTTTATCCAACCGTTAAGAGGATACTCTGTTTATTATCTTCCTCTGTCTCCACCTCTTGCATAGGCGTTAAAGAGACATCTCGAACCCTAAGTACGAGAAATAGACTGTTGAATGAAACATCATCGAGAGATGTTAGTGTTTCTGAATTAAATAAGTGCGTGTTGGATCGGTTACTCGGAAAGAAGACGATTCTTAAGAGCCGAGTTGTCTGTCAGAAGAAGCGCATGTCTCCTCAGATCAATCTCGTTTTCATTCAAAGTACATATTTCATTCTTTTATCTCTTGTATAAATCGAATTTTACCGCATGCTATTTCAAAATTTGATCTTTGTTTTTGTTTTTATATAAACTTATGATAAAAGGAGACAACTGTTCTCTAAAAAGGCATGAAACCTTTTGTCTTTAAGTAAGACATGACAGGTTCTTTTTTACATCATTAAACAGAACTATAATTGGCTTCTACTTTAAAAACAAAACTGAATCACTAAAAACACTAAACAAACTAAACTTTTTATACAAAAAAAGAATCCAATCTTAATTTCTAATGAGAAAGCTAAACTTGCATGATGCATCATTTGGTGGGTGATCAATACTGCGTGCGGTTCTTTGTCTTTCACTTTGTTAACCCGTTGAAGAAGTCATTACCATAGCCCACACCAATAAACCCTAATCCCACAAGTATACGGAAGCATAATGCCTGAATTTTCGTCATAAACGTATGAGCTCTTCCTGCAATCAAAAACGGAACCTCAGAAAAGAGAAACAAAAAAAACACAATAGCTTTTGCCAAATACACAAACGTGGGTCCAAATTGTTTACCACTCTCGACCAAGATTTCTTGTGTCCTAAGCAATGGTGGAGCTACATCTTCCGTGAATGACAAACCTCTCTGACATTTCGGTTTAAGTGATTGATCCAAACCCATTTCCGTTAAGAGCTGCTTGAGATCGGGTCCGCGTTCTAACAGCAAGATCGAGGCCGGTGAATCTTGCTTCCAATCCGCGCTTTCATCGACTCCACACCAGGCATTGTCTATGTGTTGGCTAATTCCATCGTATCGGAAACTTGGAGGATAAATAGATTCATTGTCATGGTCGTCAGGATTTGGGTATTTGGACAAAATTTGATCCTCTGTTTCAGAAGAACAGAGACATTGCAGCTCAAACAGAGCTTTAAGCATCGGTGTAGGTTTAATCCCTGTCTCCTCTGCTTTAGACTCTTCTATATCTTCCAGTACTTCAAAGACTTCATTGCCCAACGATCTGTTTCTGCTTAGTCTGCGTGGTTTATCCGGGGAAGGAGTCGCAGGAAGTTGTTTCTTGTCAAGCATGTAACTTCTGTTTTCGGATTGCGAATAGAGCCAACTGTTAATCCTTGAAAACTCTGTTCCACCCACTTTCTGGTTAACGTTTTTCTCAAAGATACCGATCTTGGAACGACCTTTTCTCACAGATCCGGGCCTTGTCTGCAGTACTTTTGGCTTGTGCTCAGACACGACCAACTTAATATCACATTCAGTGTCCTGGCTATAAAGCGTCGCTGCATCGTCTGCTCTATCCTGACGCATAGCGCAAGTCGACTTCGAAACGCTCCTCCCTGATGAGTCACACACAGAATCAAATCCGTTCTTCTTCATCGGAAGACACACAGATTCAGCTCGGACAGATATCATTGAGTTCCTTCTAGACTTAAAGCCTGGACCACTGGAGATTACGCTAAAATCTGTCCCTGATAATCTTCTGTTGCTACTAGCTGTTGGTCTCATGAAGCTAGGAAAAACATCCGAAGCACGTCTTGATTTTTTTTTCGGCATCTTTGGAGTAACTTGAATCTCTTTTCTTATCTCGTCCACTTCTGCTTCTTCAATAACATGAGGCTTACCAGAGAGTTTCTCTAATGTCTCGTTTATATATCTGATCTCCTTTAACGTTGTCTCACGTTCTTGCTCGATCTTTTCCATCACCTGCTGCAGATTCATCATGACAGCCTCCTCTCTCTCTTGTTCTTCCTACGCGTCAAAAGAATCTTTAACCCATCAGAAAGTGTAATACTCTAAAGTAAGTTGATGTGGTATGCAATTTATTTCATTCCATTACCTTCGATTTGTCCTGCCCTAAATGGATGTTCTTTGCCCTAGTTGCGAAATTTAAAGAGCATATGGTTTCACACAAATCATCTTCTTTCGGGCTGATATGAACAAGCATCAATGTTTTAGAGTCTTGACCTGAAAAAAGAGGAACCTAACCTTAAGAAGAGAACAAAAAGTTTCAGTTAAGATTAAGAGTTCTCGGAAGATCTTAGTTACCGAGAGAGTCTTTCAGAACTTGTGTGAGCTTGCTGTTCCTGTAACACAGAAAAAAAAAACTCAAAAGTTCAGAGATTGAAATCTAAAGGGTTAAAAAGAAAATTAATATATCTACCTGTAAGGAATGTGAGCATTCTTGCGTTGAAGAGAGTTGATGACATCTCCGAGAGCAGATAAAGAGAGATTAATGGCTTTGCCTTCATCAAAACGACGACCAGTGGCTCTAGTTTTCAACACGCGCTCGCTTCCTCCAAGATCCACTAGCCAAATTTTGTTTGTTTCACGTCGTCTCTCAGAAGGTCCAGCACAAGTAATCGATACACGGATCATACTGTTTCATGATTTAAGATCAGAGAACATATTGTGTAACAGAGATAAACAGAAAAGAAAAAAGAAATCGAATTTAATTTTTTACCAGTGTGATCTGCTGGATGCAGAGTTAGAGCTAGTGGCGGCAGTTGCTCTGTTTCGACAACCTAATTTGTATAACTTGAAGACTTGATCAAAGTCATTCACTTTAACAGTCACCAAGTTCTCGATATCTATCTCTCCCTTTGCGTCTGTGTGAATCAGAAGACTGAAACAGAGAAACAAAATTCAGTGAGTTATATAGTTCAAATCCGAATCCTTGAGTGGAGATTCTCTGCATATGTTATTACCTTGGAGGTATCGGATCACTGGGTTTACTTGCTTGAGAAACAAGCAAGTCTCTGAGATTCCCCATGTAAATCTCAAGCATACTAAATTTGATTACGAACATATGATTGCTTTCCTCGACTTGTTTGAACAGTCCCTTGATTGCTCGTGGAACGATACCTGGAGATTCCGGAAGACCCTCCTGAAACATTATTCTCCCATATTTATATATCAACTTAAAGAGAATCAAAGAAACAACAATGAAATCAAAGAGATGTTTCGATTAATCCTTCTTACCATTGTAAAAGTTTTTCCGGTACCAGTTTGTCCATACGCAAAAATGCAAGCGTTGTAGCCATCGATAACCGATTTGATTACTGGTTCGATCTCTAAGAAAACATCATCTGCAGAATTTGAATACTATCATCAACAACACTTTTCAAGAACACTTTCATGTATGTGTAATCAATCTATAAGGAAACTTTGTAAAGGACGTCATGATGGAATATTCTCAAAGAAGATCAAAGCCACCTACCTTGTGATGAATCAGGTTGGAAAACTCTGTCGAAGTCGTAGGTTTTACTCTTGCTTTCTGTTAACTTGAGGATAACGTTCCTTGTATCCGAAGCAACCGGTGCTCTCAAGTTTTTGGAGTCCAAGGGTTTGACTCGACAAAATACACGAATGTTCCCTGTCCAATTTCCAAATTGAAAACTAGACTCTTAAACTCCAAAATTTACAGACAAATCGTAGTTTTGTTTTAAATCGATTACTGACCTTTAAGGTCCAAAAACTCGTTAAGAATCTGTCTTCTTCGTTTGTTCTGGTCATTCAATTGAACTGTTAGTGCAGAGAGTTGATCTGTAAAAGAAAAAAGAAAAAAAAAACAGAGGACACGGATCAAGACCCATAAGTAACAGGACATAACTAAACAATAATCGAAGATTTGTGAATAAAACATATATTCTCACATTTAATTTTATATAAATAAACCGGCTTGGCGAATCACTCTTGACCATTTTTATTATCCGATAGATTATTGACGACAGAAATATCGAAACCATTCATATTGTAAAATGAAAAAAGGTGAAAAACGAATAATTAAAAAGCCGTTGGATGAATGCCACGTCAGTCTAATAAGTCTGAGAACAGCTAATCCAACGGTTAAGATGCATTGCATGTAGTAGGTAATCTTCACCAAAGGATTTTAATAATTCGCAAGAAAACAAGAAATTTATTCAGAAGAAAATAAAAAAAAATTGAAGAAGAAAAATCCAAAGAAAGGAAAAAATCTCTAACAAAAAAAAAAAGGAATCCGAGAGAAGACCTCTAATGCTCTGTACTTGGATGAAAGCAGAGTCGTCTTCTTCCTTTGACGTCGAAGAAATCTCAGAAGAAGAAGAAACATTCTTGACGATGTTGCAGACAGATGTAACCCAAGCTGAGGTCAAATGAGATTCCATACCGAGCAATGAATGGATTGTCTCGGGCAGATTCTTAACCGGTTTCGATATTCTCCTCTCCATTAAACCAAATCTTGAGCTAGAATAGAAAACAGAGCAGTCCCCAGATTATGATTTCACTGAGCTTTTGTCGAGAAGGTGAAAGGAAAGAGAAGGAGGTAGTGATACTGGGGTCAGAGAGCATCAATGGCGGAATCTGAGGATTAGATTTTATTTATGGAAGACAAAAAAAAACTTGGAGAGAATGTTCATCATGATCAAAATCTCTGCAGGTGCCATATATATATATATATATATATATATATGATTACAGACTCCTTTATAATATTGGACGAGAGATAACTGTAGCTGAGTTTAACACTTGTCAATATCACCAAATGGAAAATAAAATTTTAAATTAACTAATATTAGCAGAAATTAATTATTTTCCCCCCTTTTTAGTGATGAAAATGCTACTTAGAATGTCATTGGTGAAATTTTTAATCTAGTCAGGTTCAACGGCTGTAGATGAGTTCATCCCAACCAATATTTACAGCTTTATGTTTTTACCCTTTTTTCCAAAAACAATTATTATAGAGCTTAATTTAGAGGTTATGTGTTATTTTTACATACATTAATTTAGAGTCTTAGTCTAAGTATCTATAAATCACCAAATAAGAAACTATGGCCAATATAACCAAAATTAGTGATTTTTAAAAATTATTTCCTTTTAATTATGTTGTCATAAAATATATTATTAATAGTGAATACCAATAATTAGTATGTATTATAATCTACTAAATTTATTTATTTTAAATAATATGAGTTATTAATAACGAATACAGGCTATTAGTCTATATTTTTATTTACATAAAGTTATTAGTAAAACATAAAATACTGATTTTAGGTCAATTCATTGTAACAAGAAATGCTAGCGTGTGTAAATTGTCATTAGTATTAAGCTACTATCTCTCATTTTCTTGTTTTATGAAAATTTAAGCTAATATCTATCGATCATGACATATAATTTGTATATATGTTTTAATATTATCGTTTGGTCACCTTCAAAATTCAAAACGAATAATACATTTCATTTCAGATTTTAAATTTTCTTACTTTATTGTCTTATACATGAGAATCAATCAGAGATAACACTAGTGAGGAAACTCCCATGTGACAACAACATGAAGCATGACCTTTCATGATGATAATAATATAGTTTGTCTTATACTTTTTCTTAAGCATTATTATAAATTAAGAGTGATCATGTTCTCTGTTTTTGGAATTCCGCTTTAAATATTACTACATATTTTTACTGGTAGTTATTTTAACCTGCAATAATGTATTAAGGAAAATCTACAGTATTAGCTAGTTGAATATAGAATAAAATGTTATCCTTTAGGGATTGAGGAATTGCCATGTACGAAAGTTTTCAGATTATCTTCCATAAAATGAGTCGGACGTAAGTTTAGCATGCGTATGAACAATAGTTTTGTAGCTCTTTGGGGGAAAAAATGTTTCCTTTTTTCAAGATTTTCAGATATATAAAAATCAGACATCTTCCATAAATCACAACTCCTATCTGCTTATATATGTGTTTAAACAATTCGTGCATGCAAAAGATTTGTTTGTAAAACCTTCACATCAAGCTCAGAGATTACTTCGCCTGCAGAAAATGGAACTCAGTTCTATATCTCAGGTAACAACATATTGCGAGTATCTAAATGTTACACTTATTCTGTAACCATGATCTGTCCACTTACGATCTGAATGTGACTGGTCAGATTGAATTGACGATTCAGATCTGTCCACTTACACCATATTGCTGACTCCCACACTGTGAGCACAAGCTTCTTTAAGCCCTGAAAGCAATACGTTTTCCATCCTGATACAACACGAAAGAAAACTGAAACGGATTATCAATATGTGTTCCAGCATCTTAGTAAAACTAGCTAGCTTACCTTCAGTGTGTTAAAAAGGGCAGGATCTGAGTTCTGATTTGAAGAAACATCAGAAGATAGTAACTGTAGATTGAAGAAAGTACTTAGCAGCAGCAGCCAATGTGTTAAAGATATCTTAGCAAGAATTATAATAAGTTTCTTCACAATATCCCAAATCCTGAATACCATTTTAAATATCGAATATCGTTCAACTCTAGCCTGTTCATAGATACATGAAGTCTTACCTCTCTGCCAATGAAGACGAGTGCTACATCAACAGGTTGCTGAAGCTTTTTCTCTGAGCACTGAACAAAGGAGACAGTGTAATAGATAGATATGAGAGACAACCATTGCGTTGATAAACTGAGAGTTGAACATACCTATGTAGAATTGTCAAGTCGTATAGTATTGTGTATTAGATAATATCGTCAAGTGAAACTTTATTTTTTATTTATTTATTTATTTTTTAATGGCTTCTTTAAATTTTTTAATACACAACACATCATAACAGATCTTTTAATTATATAAAACAAACTGAAAGAGGAAAAAAAGAAAAGGAGGAGGAGGAGCAGAGAGGCGTTAAAATTTCCCAGTCTCTCTCATCCACCGTTGATCTGCGTTGTTTCGCCGGAAAAGTTCGTCAAAATTTCGACTTTTAGAAGCTTCGTGATTTTTATATGAAGGGGCATCGGAGTAGCCTCGAGATTTATCATGCTTTGTGCTTCTTTGCGAGATCCTTGGCTTCGCGACTATGTTAGGCTCCAATCTCTCGCCGTCATCCTTATTTACGCTCAGGTTATCTCTCTCTCTCTCTCTCTTCGTGTTTGCTTATTCAAATCTCTTTTGGGTCTAGGGTTCATCGATTCCTAATTGTAGGTTTTTTTTCTTTCTCAAGTATTTGTGATTCTGGTGGTTTCAGATTGGGTGCGCGCTGATTGGATCATTAGGGGCTTTATACAATGGAGTTTTGCTTATAAACTTGGCGATTGCATTGTTTGCGCTTGTGGCAATCGAGAGCAATAGCCAAAGTCTCGGCCGCACCTACGCTGTTCTTCTCTTCTGTGCTATTCTTCTTGATATCTCATGGTTCATTCTTTTCACCCAAGAGATTTGGTATCCCTCTTCACACCTTGTTTCTGAATCTGAACTAAGAGCTTTGTTTCAAGATATTTTACACGCATAATGTATTTTCCTCCCACATTTTGGTCGACTAAATTTATGTGAAATGTCATTGATATCTGGAGACATTGTTCATATTATGCCCTTTTATTGACATAACATTCCATTGTCGATGATGCAGGAGCATTTCAGCTGAGACGTATGGAACCTTCTTCATATTTTCAGTGAAGCTGACCTTGACGATGGAAATGATTGGCTTCTTTGTGAGGCTGTCGTCCTCTCTCTTATGGTTTCAGATTTATAGGCTGGGGGCTTCTATTGTCGACACTTCGCTTCCCCGTGAAACAGATTCAGATTTACGAAACAGCTTCTTGAATCCACCAACTCCAGCTATAGCTAGGCAATGTTCAGGTGCTGAAGAGATCTTGGGAGGTTCTATCTACGACCCAGCCTACTACACCTCTCTATTTGAAGAGGGCCAAACCAATATGAATTCACCCAAGGCAGCACAGGTGTTTTTCGATTTTCTACTCTCTTCCCCAATTGACTTGTTTATTTATACTCTTTCTAGTCAAGCTTACCGCTTTGTTTTCTGTTTCGAGTTGTTTGTAATTTTATCTGGTCAGGTTTCTCAAACTGTATTTCTTCATGCCTGATTACTCTATCAAGCCGTCCATCTAGAAAGAGTTTCCTGATTCTTGTTCTGAACGGTTTTAGCTGTAGTGGATGCAATGCCATATACCGAGTCTGGGATAATTTAAGCTAGATGATTCTTCTCTTCCTTTAGCTCTTTGTCCTTCTATGGTAGATGCAAAGAACAAGAGCGCGCTTAGTAATGATAACTTCCTGTTTTAGGATATTCATGACACACACTACATAGTGATAATAATGGTAAGTTTCAGCTAACAGCATTGAAGAAGTCGCTTAGTAAATCCAAGTTTTTTCATGTCTGTTTCCTTTGTAGGTGAATCATTATTCAGCTGGGAACAATGGATCACCATCTGCTGCAGAAGCCTCTCAGATTAAGTCCCCCATATCCAGATCATTGCATGCAATTGATGTTAGTCTCCATTGATTCAACATTTTTATGGCTTTTGGTCTCGTATTGCGCTATGTCTTGGTCTCTGTTGCCTTTACTTCCCTCTTATCACATATAAGCAGACTCCATTCATTATGAGCAAACTCCATTCAAGAACGGTGGTGCTATTTTAGTATCTAAACAAAGAACTGTCTGCTTCGAGTTAGCTGAGGTTTAGGATTTAAAGCAGAAGCAAGTATTATTCCGTATGTGAGAGAATCATGAAATAACCTCCATGTTCTTACAGAGGACAAGAAGATTATATACTACCTGCCAGAAGATGAGATTCTATATGTTGACGACAAGTAAGCACCGTTTCTACTTTGCTTTTTTATTTTTCATTATTTATTTTGTTTGAAAATATTTAATATTTTGGGATATGTGGTTAGAATAGAGTCAGAATCGACCTGATGCATCACGATTCTTTCGGGGGTTTTTTCTTGTGTGTAAATGGAGATACTTTTTCGTTTTTTTTTGGTTGCAATGGAGATAGTCTAAGATTCCGGCATTGATATGTTTTTGTCCTTGTGTGTTTGATATGAACATTAAAGTAGATGATCTTGATATCCGAAAATTTTGATAAACCAGTTTGAATCTTCTAAGCTGCTCATGCGTTTGATGAGCATGAAGATCAAGGTTTGGACATGGTTTAGACACGGTTTGAACCCGGCCCATATGCGGTTTGGACACCTATTTGAGTATATATAAAATATTTTTTGAATCTAAAACCTCCCATTGTTTGAATTTCTACGACAAACTCTAATCTCATTGGAGTACCTGAAAGAGGCAAAAGAATCCGAATTCGCACCGTTAGCTTTATTTAGCCACCAGTTGATGCTCTTAATAATTAATTAACGTGTAAGACGATACATTAATTATAATTAGAAAAAGGTCCACGAGTGAGTCGAGCTGAAAAAAAGATGAAAGCGAATAAAATAAATAAACCCAAAATCCAATCATGTTTCAAGCTGATCTAATAAATTAGTAAAAGAAAGATTATCTGCAGCTTATTACACAGACAAATGGATTGTGTCCGAACGCAGTTTTTATCTGTAGTCACTTTGATTCTTCTCTTATTCTCTGCGTACAACAATGGCCCGAACCCTGCCGAGTAAGTGGTCTTGTTTTACTTTATATTTTCACTCGTAAAAAGGAGCTCCTGGACAACAACAGCATTGATCTTTTCATTGTTTTTTTTTTTACCATCATCAAACCAATACCTGTTTATAGTTATGACTTTGATGTAAAATCGTATTATTATTTTTATTATGAGAAACTACATTTTTATTGACATGGCTACAATATTTGGTGTTTGTGTTTTCCATCTGATTTGTTTATTTTAATATAAATTTAAAAAAAAACATACACGCACGAGCACTAATATCCTGTAATAACATACGTGGCGGACAGAGTGGCCGTTCACCACAATTCCAGCAAAGACAGTAATATTAGATCTTCGACGTGATTTCTCAGAAATACCCTCATTCGACAGAAATATTGAGGGGTAGTTTAGGAAAGTATATATACCTATAAGAAGTCCTAATAAGGCTCCTCAGATCCAAAACGCGATTTGTAAGCCTCACAGAACAAAACCTCATCCCCAGAGAGAGAGAGAGAGAGCCAACCCAGAGGGCGATATAGAAATTCACTCTCTCCTTTATAAATCCCATTTTACAAATCTTTTTCCCTCTCTAAATCTCTCTTCTTTGTATAAAAAGCCTTCGCCTTTTCAAATCTTTCGCCGGGGGAATTTCTCTTCCAATCGTTTTGGGGGTTACGAAACCCTAGATTCGAAATTCCGGATTGCAAACTAGCGAAAGGTCTGATCTTGTTTCTTACCCTCTGTTTCTAATGGGTTCAATTACTCGGATTTGATTTTTGTTTCGTCGTATCCTTTAAGTTGCCGTTTCGAATTGGATCTCATATTCTCTCGTTTAGTTTCATAGCTTTCAAGAAAAGCTGTCGTTGTCTGATTGTGAAACAATTATAAGCTCTATACTCGTCCTTTCTAGAATTCAGTTATCATAACCCTTTTGATACAACCTCATTTGATCAATGAAATTGACTATTGAAACTTAAACCGTCTGTCTTGTGGATGTTTGTCGGCTCAGATCCACATGGATCTCAATTATATTCTCTATGTCGAGATTTAGCTAAATTTTTGTATTTACGATTTGTCTATGTCAGAGAATGGCTGATCAAGGAACGGAAGGGAGCCAGCCAGTTGACCTTATTAAGCATCCTTCAGGGATTGTTCCAACTCTTCAGTGAGATCTTCTGCGTCTCTTGTCTGTATATCAGCCCTTTTAGATTCTTGAGTTTGTGAATGACAAGATTTCAACTTTTGTCTGTTTGTTTGTTTCAGAAACATTGTCTCAACAGTGAACTTAGATTGCAAGCTTGATCTTAAAGCCATAGCTTTGCAGGCTCGGAATGCTGAATATAACCCCAAGGTTTGCATTCGTTTTTGTTTTAGTAGTCCATCGTTTTAATGGGACCTAAATTAAAAGTGATTCAAACTTTAATAGCCAATAGTCTCTCTGTATTGATATATGAATTACACATGTCTAGAGTTATTTTTCTGAACCTGATTGGCTATATGAAGTTTAAACTAGTTTTGTTAGTATTTTCTGGATTTAGTTTAATGTTCCGTGTGTTTCATGTTCCAGCGTTTTGCTGCGGTAATCATGAGGATAAGAGAGCCTAAGACCACAGCGTTGATATTTGCTTCTGGGAAAATGGTATGTTAGATTGGCTTTATAGCATATTTGGTCACTTTTTCTCATACTGATCGATCTACCATGTTCTCGTTTTAACGTGGCATCTATGTTGTCTAATTGTAGGTGTGTACCGGAGCTAAGAGTGAACAACTTTCAAAGCTGGCTGCTAGAAAGGTAAACCAGCTCCTCTTACTACAGTCTGATTTTTGTCTTCTGGGAACACTGTAGTCATAGAACTGATAGAATTTCAGTAGGTATTTGTTTTATATTATGTTAAAGGACTCTTTTTTGTTGTGCAGTACGCTCGGATTGTTCAAAAGCTTGGTTTTCCTGCAAAGTTCAAGGTATTCATATATCTATCTCTTGGTTTGCTCCAACATACACTGTATTATACAGTACCATTCCAAGCAGCAATTCGTATGGTTTTCAATGTAAGAAAATACTACGTATACAAGTCTCGTAATGTCAAATTCTGCAGGATTTCAAGATTCAGAACATTGTAGGCTCTTGTGATGTCAAATTCCCCATCAGGCTTGAAGGTCTTGCTTACTCTCACAGTGCTTTCTCAAGTGTAAGTGATCTCAAGAATTGTATAGCATTGTAGTTGTAAGAAGGAGATAATATGTCTGATGGTTCGCATCTCTCTCATTATTGATGCCAGTACGAGCCTGAACTATTCCCAGGACTGATATATAGGATGAAACAACCAAAGATAGTACTACTTATTTTTGTGTCAGGAAAGATTGTTATAACTGGAGCCAAGGTAATAATCTTACTATCTCCCAAATGATTAACAAATTCTGTCACGAAAATTCTTCGGTCAGTTGATGAAATCCTGAGGTTACACTATCAGATGAGAGACGAGACTTACACCGCCTTTGAGAATATCTACCCAGTTCTTACAGAATTCAGGAAAATCCAGCAATAATAGTATGTAAGTCTCCAACTTTCTTTCTCTCTTTTTGTATTTTTTTTTCATACCTCTTAAATCAATTACTGGTTTGATTATGATCATTTGACACAAGCAGAGCCTATACTTCAAAAGCAACAAAAAAAACCATGTTCACGTTTGGATCGCAATGAACTAGAGATCTCGGTGGTGGCAAGCGCTTGTTGAGGTTATTTTCCTTCAACAAGGACTTGGTTTGATTCAGATTGAAAACCAAAAATTGTAAATACAGAAAGGAGATTCCAATATACTATCTCTTTTCTTTTTTTTTGTTCTATGTTTCTTCCCAAGTATCTTATTTTCTGTAATGTTTGTTTCAGTGAGCAATATCAAATCGTTAAAGCGTAACTTAGAACTTCTTTGCTAACCGTCTGTAATAAGACACCAAGACTCTGTAATAAACTCCTTTAAGCCTATTTGCAGCTTTAATTTCTGAAATGTTTCAATTATCATCGATCAATTTAACGATTATTTGTTAGGTATTAAAATTAAGTGGTTTTGTTATTAACCGGGTCGAAGCGGTTTTAGGTGAATCTAGATGGATTTAGGCGATATTAGGTGGCTTCAGATGGTCCTAGGCAATTAATTCTTAAAAACAATTCATCATATAAACACTTAGTACCGCATAAAGTAGCTTTACTTTTCAGTGGCTAATGTAAAACAACAAACAATAGTTCTTTAAGTTTTCTGCAGAAACAGATCGAATGGCTAGTAATTGACAGTCGACTTGATTGCATCCAATATCTGCATCAAACGTGATAACATAACCCATAATTTGTTAAAAAATGCGTTTTTGGATCGGAAGATAATGAGGAATAGGAACTTGCCTTGTTCTTGGTGGGCATGTAGAATGGCTCAAACACAAGAGGGAATGGAGTGTCCAGACCACAAACTCTGCTTACTGGAGCTTCTAACTGCAGACAAAACGGCAGTTAAGAAAAAAAAACAATTATAAATTCATCTTGTAGATGAATTAACCTTAACTTTTACCTTCAAGAAGCAGCGTTCGAGGATGGTTGCAGAGATCTCTGCTCCAAAACCTCCTGTAACGGGAGCTTCATGGCTTATCTGCAACCCCAAGCGCCAAGCAATCTATTAGTCCGACCAGACAAAATCAAATCCCGACATTCCAAGCAAGGTTGCGTAAAACTTACAAGTAGTCTGCCAGTCTTTTTAACCGAGGCCTCGACGGTTTCTTTGTCCCAAGGCAGAAGAGTCTTGAGATCTATCAGTTCACATGATATGCCTTCCTGCATAAACTCAGGAGCCGCATTAATAACTGCGAACCAATCATCATCGAGTTGAAAGATAAAGCTATAAACCTTTTCCGCGTCCAGGCAAGCTTGTTCCATAATGGTAAGCTGAGCTCCCCATCCAACAAGTGTTATGTCATTGCCCTCTCTTATAACCTGACCAGTACAACTCCTTCATCAGTCTCGACTATGAGATCGTCATCTCCTAAAAGAGAAGGCGATAAATAAACATATTAGACCTCAGCTTCTGATAAAGGTATCATATAGTCATGTTCAGGGACTTCTTCAACTGCTTGACGGTACAGCCACTGAAAGAAGATCAAAGTTTCAAGACTTTAAGGGACACTCAAGAAGAAACTGATCAGTGATCTGGTGTAAGAGATAGAGAACTACTTTTGGTTCGAAGAAGACAACGGGATTTGGATCACGGATACAAGACAACAACAATCCCTTTGCTTCGCGTGGACTCCTAGGGATAACAACCTTAATACCAGGGACATGGCAGAAGAAAGCTTCAGGGGATTGTGAATGGTAATGCCCACCATGACCAACTGCCCCATAAGGTGCTCTTATCGTAAGTCCTATCAAGATCCATATAAACCGTAATGAGTAAAAGAGATACGGATGCCAAGTCAAGAAGAAATGTAAAAGAGATACCTCCACAATTGAACTGGTTACCACTTCGGTATCTGAACTTTGCGGCTTCATTAACAATCTATGAATCAGAAACTCAATCAAAAACCTAGAGGTTGGAATCAGATTATTGTTCTTAAGGGGGAACACTTACCTGATCAAAAGCAGGATATATATAGTCTGCAAACTGAATTTCTACAATTGCTCGATTTCCCTGTCAAGATCAAACACCCATAGATGTCAAATTCAGTTAACAACAGAAACAGAACAGTATCGCAGACAAGAACGCACCATTGCTGCAAGACCAATACCTAATCCAACAATGCCCTGAATCCAGTCAGATACAAAACCCAGTCAAAAAGCTAATATGAATGGCTCATCAAGAACAGTAAGACTAACTCAAGAAATGGAACATTTTGAGAAACACAAGTAGGTCAAACATATCAAGGATTCAAAAATACATACTTGCTCACAAAGAGGAGTGTTGAAGACACGGTTTTTCCCGAATTTTTCAGCTAATCCTGTTGTGCAGCGAAAGACTCCACCAAAGCCAACATCTTCCCCAAAGACATAAGAGCTTCCACGAAAGAGTTCCACCAACTAACGTCAGTCTCAAAAACAAGATCATACATATTTTAAGGAACTAAACGATGTAACTAATTAAGAAAATTTCCCTTATCAAACTTCCACATTCGCCAATATTTTGACATTCGTGTTCCTCAGAATACATTAGATGTAGAGTTCTGAGCATCAGTGTGATTTCTCAAAGACAAACAACTCAAATGGTTTAGACAACAAGTAAAGGAGAATCCAGAAACTTAACGATGCAGGCTTTCGCTATTTCAAACTCTTTAAGCAAACGAAAGAAGAACAAAATCTCACCGAGGATCAGTTTCCAAGGCGATGTGAAGAGCTTGATTGATAGCAGAGTATAGATTCAATGATTTCACGGATTCTGATTCACACGCCGTCGTCGATACCTTCCGTGCTCCGTGAGTTGAGCCCGGAAAACCCAATTTCCGGCAGAATCTGCCTAAAAGAGCCGCCATTTATGCAAAAGGTCGAAGCTTTCGTCGAACCCACCAACGATCAATCTGAAAGATTACGTGCTAGCCAACAGTTGCGACAAGAGAAAGCTTTATTTTTGGCAGCAGTCATCCACTTCGTAGGAGATTTAGGTGGCAAAAGGGGTTTGTCCTTCTAGCTGAAAGAAAACAGATTTCTTGTTAATTACGGAGTTATCAGGAAGATGATACGCCTGCCACGTTGGATCCAACACGTGTTTCTTCTGAATGAATATCTTTCTCTTGCAAGTTGCAACTAACATTTATTTTGATTTATATCCAAGAGGCAAGAGGCAAGAGGCAAGAGGCAAGAGAGCAAAGAGATGTGTTACTACCGGTTTAATCCAATCAGCTTCTTAGTAAATTTTGTTTGCAGAAAACACATTTCAGATAGCTTGGAAATAAAAGAAAAACGAAGGAAGATAAGAGTGGGCAAAGAAGATAATTTTTTTTTTCAGAAGACAAATAGACAATGAAGAAAGACTCAACAGAGTTATGTCTGAAACCCAACCAGAGAAAAACCCCACCCTGATTTTATTACTCTCTACTTAAAAACATAACGGTGACTAACTTCTAAGTCAGATCTTCTTCTCACATGGTTCCAATGATTCTGCTTCCACCTTGGTTCAGACTCCCTACGGCAGTCTGATTCTCATAAATTATTACTTGTAATGCATTTTCCATGTCTTTTCTCCCGTTGCGTTTTCGGGATCTTATATTTCTCGCTCTGCAAAAGATTTGTCTTTTGAGCTCAAGACTATGAGAAGTGACGTGAGCTTGCAAGGTAAACCTAGCAACCATTTGAAATGACACCGGCTGGCTTGTCGTTATTTGAAGAATCTGTTGTCTCAGCAACCTTGAGATCGCTAGTAGGTAGAGTTGCCGAACCTGATTACTTGGTTAACTCTTCGGTAACATTTCCTTTAGTTCATCATTGTTTTTCCTTCCCAGACCAGTCAAGATATGGGTGCATTTCGATGTCAGCAAAGACTCTAGAGATTCAACTTGTTTATTCTTTGTCTTATCTGCTTCTGGGATCGTTGCTGATTGGTTTTGTTTCTCCAAAGTAGTCTTTTGTCGAACCTCACAGAACGAAAAATCATCCAAAATGCATGTCTTGCTGTTGTGCTCCTTGAAAATCTTTATAATCTTCAAACCTTGCTCCAACTTAACCTACATGATCCCACGAATATAGCTTTTAAACATTAAACGTGGAAGTTAGGCCCTATAAGAGCAGAAACAGATGGCTCCAGAAGTGTAAACACTTGCCTCTCGAGGAGAAAAAAAACAAAAAAAGGGGTTTTATTCCACGCCTCCCATCCACAAATTGTTATATCAAAAAAATATCTTCGAGCATTTCATGAAAAGATATAGAAGAAATAATGACAAAACAAAAAAAAATTAAGAAATTATTTTTATACATTTTTCTCTATTGTTGTTGCATCTGAAAAGGGCCAGGGATTTAGGCCCAATTTAAAAACAAGACCTGGGAAAGAGATCCAGAATCGGATTACCCATCCCGAGTGTTAAATCCGACGGCCAAGATTAGCTCAAAGCTTGAAGAGGCAAAGGCTCGAGCTAAGGGAACGTTAAAAGGTAGCTTCCAAGCGAGAATAAAGAGATAAACCTACTTCCTCCTTCAGCTCCATTTTCTTTTTTCTTATCCGGAAAAACCCTTCCGGTGAAGAATCTCCTAATTACTCCTGCGCTGCTTCGCTTCTTTGCTTCTCTGTTAGTTCCTTTTATCCTTACCTTTTAATCATTTGAGCCTTTGCATTTTCAGTGGCACAGTTTATGTGTATGTGTGTCCATGTTTGGTGTTGTTATGTTGGATGAGAATTCGCTAACACTTTCCGGAAAGTATTAATTCATTTATCTTACGATTTTGGGTATTTCATAGATATAAGGATAAGTGTTTCCTTAGATTTTCAATGGTGTTTTCAGTGAGCTTTACTTTGAAATGTTTCGCCTTTCTTCTTCTTTTCTGATATTGTTGCGAGTTTTCATCAGTTTAGCCTTCCGGGTTGTTTTATTTTGATTATGTAAACCAAATATTGAAGAAAAGAAGAGTCTTTTTATATCTTAGAAATGTTATCTAACTGTTGAATTGTCTGTCTTTGAAGTGAAAAATGGCATCAACTTTCACTGCAACGTCTTCCATTGGTTCAGTGGTTGCTGCAAATGGTCACAAATCGGATAAGAAACTTATCAACAAGTTATCTTCAAGCTCATTCGGAAGGAGGCAGAATGTGTGCCCCAGAATCAAAAGATCCAGTCCTGCAATTGTATGTGCAGCCAAGGAATTGCATTTCAACAAAGATGGGACTACCATAAGGAAACTTCAAGTGAGTATCTGTTTTTATTTTTTCATGGAAAAATCCATCCCGTACTTTTACCGCCGGCACTAAAGGTTGCATTTTCTCTGGTTTGTGATTCCTTGTTGTACTAGGCTGGTGTCAACAAGCTTGCAGACTTAGTTGGTGTTACACTTGGGCCGAAAGGGCGAAATGTTGTTCTTGAGAGCAAGTATGGATCACCAAGAATTGTTAATGATGGTGTGACTGTTGCAAGGGAGGTATGGAATCATTACCACTCTGATAATAAATGTTTATTTTCATTTAAACGACTTTTATAATTTGGAACTTTATACTGTAGGTTGAGTTGGAAGATCCGGTTGAGAACATTGGTGCTAAGCTTGTTAGGCAAGCAGCTGCCAAGACTAATGACTTGGCTGGTGACGGTACCACAACATCTGTGGTTCTTGCACAGGGTTTTATTGCTGAGGGTGTCAAGGTATGTCTAACGTTCTTCTTTCAGCTTTCTCTGGTGAAACTCATAGATAGGTATATTAATCATGAAATTTGTATCTTTCAGGTCGTGGCTGCTGGTGCAAACCCTGTATTGATCACTAGAGGCATTGAGAAGACAGCAAAGGCTTTGGTGGCCGAGCTCAAGAAAATGTCTAAGGAGGTTACAAATTTTAAAGATATCTTTCTTTCAATATGTGACGAGTCTATAACAAAAGGTTTTGATAGAGTCATGTCGATGTAGGTGGAAGACAATGAACTTGCAGATGTGGCAGCTGTTAGTGCGGGTAACAATGAAGAAATTGGAAGTATGATTGCTGAAGCAATGAGCAGAGTGGGCAGGAAGGGTGTGGTGACACTTGAGGAGGGTAAAAGTGCCGAGAACGCCCTCTACGTAGTGGAAGGAATGCAATTTGATCGCGGTTATATCTCCCCTTACTTTGTGACAGACAGCGAGAAAATGTCAGTTGAGTTCGATAATTGCAAGGTAATTGTTTCCTGATTTTGAGCTCACTCTATCAAACTGTTTCACTAGATGAATGTTCTAATGAATTTTATGATTTGCAGTTGCTTCTTGTTGACAAGAAAATTACCAATGCAAGGGATCTTGTTGGTGTTCTGGAGGATGCGATTAGAGGAGGATACCCAATTTTAATCATTGCAGAAGATATTGAGCAGGAGGCTTTAGCGACCCTTGTTGTTAACAAGCTTAGAGGTACACTGAAGATTGCAGCTCTCAGAGCTCCAGGATTTGGAGAGCGCAAGAGCCAATACCTTGACGATATTGCCATTCTCACTGGAGGTAAGTTCTGTGCGCATTGCTGAGCCCTTGTGTTTAGGCATATTGTGGTTTTAATCTTGTCCTATCTTTCTATCTACGCTTGCAGCAACTGTGATTCGTGAGGAAGTTGGGCTTTCACTTGACAAAGCTGGAAAAGAGGTTCTTGGTAATGCTGCAAAGGTCGTCCTCACGAAGGAGACTACGACTATTGTGGGTGATGGGAGCACACAGGACGCAGTGCAAAAGCGCGTTACACAGATTAAGAATCTTATTGAGGTAATAAATTGTAGTAGAAGAGTAGAGAAAGTATGGGATCTCTACTACTTTTTGTCGATAGCGTAATATGGTATTTGGTTTGTGCAGCAAGCGGAGCAAGATTATGAGAAGGAAAAACTGAATGAGAGAATTGCAAAGCTCTCCGGTGGAGTTGCTGTGATTCAGGTTTATACAAACCCCACTGGTATTCTTTAATATAACAAAAAAAATATGTTCGAGTATTAAGTAAAATTCTTATGGTAAAGGTCGGAGCACAAACGGAGACAGAACTCAAAGAGAAGAAACTGAGAGTTGAAGATGCTCTTAATGCTACAAAGGTGAAATATTTGTTCTCTGAGGTTTTAAAACAGTGCTATTTGCGTACTCGTGAATTATACTGATCAGGATTTTTATTCTTCAGGCTGCTGTTGAGGAAGGTATTGTCGTTGGTGGTGGTTGTACTCTGCTTCGGCTTGCTTCCAAGGTTGATGCCATTAAAGCTGCCCTTGAAAATGATGAAGAAAAGGTAAATGATCAAGCCTGCAGTTTCTAAATCCTAAACCTTCAGGTCTGCTAACTTCCCCAAATCCCATACTTCAGGTTGGAGCGGATATTGTGAAAAGAGCACTGAGTTATCCTCTGAAACTGATTGCCAAGAATGCCGGAGTCAATGGAAGCGTAGTTAGCGAGAAGGTAGTTTAACAGAAAACCTCCACACACTTTGTGCTCTTGATCTAAATCAGATGCTTCAAGAGCTGTCTTTTATTCACTGACAGGTGCTTTCTAACGATAATGTGAAATTTGGTTACAATGCTGCAACCGGCAAGTACGAGGATTTAATGGCTGCAGGAATCATCGATCCAACAAAGGTCAGTTGTTTGCATACAAAAACTGTCTTCGCTAGCTAATTTGATCATCGCAGATCCATGAACCTGAGTGTGCTTTATCTCGATTTAGGTTGTGAGATGTTGCTTAGAACACGCAGCGTCGGTTGCAAAGACATTCTTGATGTCAGACTGTGTCGTTGTTGAGATCAAGGAGCCTGAGCCAGTTCCCGCAGGCAACCCAATGGACAACTCAGGTTTGTTCAGACATTCAGATACTTTGAATCTCCGGTGTAATCCACTAAAAAAGTAATGTCCCAACACTGATTCTAATTCCGACTCTTGTTTCAGGATATGGATACTGAGGAGATAAGGGAATAAAGTAACTCTGCCGGAAATTGATTTCTTTTAGCTTGTAATAGATGAGCGCTAAGTGTAATGGTTTGGAACAAGAGAATGTGCTGTTGTGTACTGAAATTTTGAATCAATTATATGAATAAATCATGATTCCTTAATGTTGGGAAATACTGTATCCTGAAATCATCAAAAAGTGGACCTTTTTTTATTTCTTCTTGCATATGAAAGAAAAATAATAACTTGACTGAAAATGGTAAGAGAAATTCCCAGGTAAAAAGGAACACCTTAACGATTGAATACAATTCCTCACAAGTATATAGCCAAAAAGAGAAGCGAAGCTATGAACAGATCACATCAAAAGACAAAACTTTACGCGGTGAACTATTTCTTGTTAAAGCCAAACAAGGATTTAATGGCGTTAATGGCACTCTCGTTGATGAAAGATTCATCGAATTGCTTCATGAGTGGATCAAAATCCTCCGACTTCCTAATGTTTACCAGATCTGGATCGGTTCGGATTCTCTGCAAACGAAACAATTACTCAACTCAACAAACAACATCTTCTCTTATTAACTCACCTGACCATTATAACTCCGTTGAAATTACCTTGAAATCTTCATATCCTGACTTTAGTGCTTCTTCCAAAGCCGAGAGACCAGCTTGAACCTATCAAAAGAACTCTTATCAGCTCTGCAAGTCAAAATGCAATATCCAAAAGATTAAAAGTTTTTACCTGATTAAGCTTTGAGTAGCAACAAGCAACATTGTAACTTGCAACTGATGCTTCATCTGGTGTTGGTTTAGAGCCTAACACAGACTCAAACCTCTCCAATGCTTCCTCATATTTACCATTCCTGCATTAATTAGAGATACAATTCAATACTCGCTTGCTTTCCGGTCTTCTATAAACTTTAGGCGAACTCACAAGAGCACTTGAGGATTTACTTGGAAAACTGCAGTCCTTCACGAAGATCCTTCTCCCGTTGAGCTTTCTGTTCTTTCTTCTTCAGATAGTTTTGCATCTACCCACACAGTTCACAAGCCACAATACATTACTTTTGGAGTAACATAAACAATACTTTCTAAAGAAGGAACTAACCTGAATTTCCCTCAACCTACTGCTAATGAATCCGGCATTTCTCTCGGCTCTGATTATCTCCTTCTCTGTTAACTCACCAGAATCATCCACCTTACCTACAAGATAACAAGACACAACATTAGTTTTTTAGAGAGAATAGAATCTGACACGAAAACAGATCTGTAATTGGGAATTTGAACAAACCATATCGCTTCTCCAGTTGCATAAGCAACGGACCAATTCTCTGACGGATTGTGTACATTGTCCTACCGTACTCTGCTGCAGGCCAAATCTCTGTCCCAAACACTGCACTGCACACTCATTTTCAACGTCCAATAGTTACATATAGCACAGCACATACTCACGATAGGTACAAGGCAGATTTTAGCTCAGTTCAATACTCAAAACTCATCATACCCTCTGACATACTATTTATATACTTACATACAACAAATATACAGAGCAAGTTACTGAGATTCCATCGAAATTTTCACAATCTCTCAATCCAATTCAAACGAGGAGAACGAACAAACCTTGTGGCAACAACTCTGTCGCCGACGGTGAATTTTCCGGTTTTATCGGCTGATCCACCAGGTAAGATAGCATCAATGTAAGTCCCACCATCTCTTCCTTTCTTGAATTTCAAACCATAAGGCTGCTCCACTTCCACTTCATATGTTTCATACTTCTCTTCTTCTTCATTTCCTTCTCCATCTTTCTCTTTTCCTCCTCCTCCTCCTCCGTCTGCTTCTGTTTTAGCTGTGGACTCTGTCTCCGACGCCTTCAAAGCGAAATTCCGTCGTTTTGCCACATGAGTATTGCATAAAGAAGACGAATTGCTCGAAAGGAACAGGCTTTTCGCGGAAATAAAACTGGGTTGAGTGATCAAAGTAGGGTTTTGCTTGGTCTGCTGGATTCTTGGCAGTGAAGGGGAGGAATACAGAGATGGATAACTGCTCGGAGCTAACGACATGGTGATTCTTTTCTTTTGGTTCGAGCTCAGACACAAGCCAAAGAGAAGGAGGATTAGTTGGATTTTGCCATATGGAGGAGGAGCCGAGGTGGAGGAGACGTTGTGTGTTTTGGATTACAAGTTTGCATGATTTAGTGGCTATGCTTCAGTCTTGGTGTGATTCGCCACGTGTCATCTTGTAATGGTACGAAAAGCTTGATCTTTTTTCTTCCCCATACATAAAATTCGCATCTCCCCTCACTTGGATTCGGTTATTACATACCATTCGTGTTTTCACTCTAAAATAATGACCAATTCTGCAAGAAGACGAACGCAACACTATAGAAAAGTGGTATGTTCAGCGAAACTATCTTTCTAGAAAAACTTCCAGACAACAGAGGAGAGAGGAGATTCTAGTCTCATGATTCTTATGTTTGCTGCAGACAAATTACTCAGGAAAGATACTGGGATCCATATCAAGAATGTCTTCACCTCTTGCGCTTGGGTTTGTCTGACAGATTGATCGGCCACACATTCCAGAGTTTTGCAACAGATCCATGTATTTCAGTTTCTCGGTTTGGACAAAAACAAATCATAACTTCCTCCAAGAACATAGTTGTGGACTACAGATCAAGTAACATTATTTTCTGGAATTCATTAAGCTTCTTGTGAACTGAAAGAAAGCGAAACAGAAGTTTCGAGGCCTAAGCCTTGAGATATACTCTGCACTAGACATATCAAACTTGCTTATTACTTGAACCGAACTTCGATAACATTTGCTTCAATCTTTGACAGAACATAAGTAGGAAACTTAGATATGGAAAGTGCTAACACACCGTCCGCAACAACTATACACACACAAAGTCTAATTATTATAAATGTACAACAGCTGCGACAAAGACAACAAGCTGCTGAACTTCCAGACAGATTAAAGTTTCATGTAGACATTTGACGCACATAGTGATGTTAAATTCATATGAACAATATCGCATAAGTAGATATTGACGTACATAGTGGTTGCTAAAATTTGTAACTTATTCCAGAATCTGGATTGATTAAATGGTTGAAGAAACGAATAAAGTAAAAGATGTATGCTATTTAACATCTTTAGAGAAGAAGAAGAAGAAGAAGAAGAAGAAGAAGAAGAAGAAGAAGAAGAAGAAAAGAATGCTTCCGTGTTGAGTCGGGAATCATCATCTGACTTCAAGCGAGCAATAGAAGACCAAATGCAGATTCTCTATATGTACCTCCATGTAGATGGATTCCAATGCTGGAGCCACCAGCTTTGTCCTTTGCCTTAGATCCTCCAGTAAAAGTGTAAAATAGACAGATCACAGGATAACACAGACACAATTTTCATCACTGCAAGAAATTGAGATTGTCACATGATTCCAAAATCCATCAAAATCTCCATAAACCAAATAGAAATGGATACTTGAAGTAGTTAAAAAAATAAAACTCATTCTTCAGGTAAAGAAACCAAAAGAGTGAAGAATGTGTTTCCATCAGTAAGAAACCTTATGACCAAACTAATTGTTTCAGTGGAAGACAAGAGAAGACCAACCTGGTTTCGAATTCTCGAATTTCAGCAAGCTCCTTTACTCCCATTAAATCCACCCATTGTACCTTCTTCTTCTCCTTCTTCTCAGCTTCTGTTGAATTCGAATCCACCTTTGTGAGACTACTTGTCAGAGTGAGAGTATCGCCAACAAGTTGACATTCGTCTTCCTTTGCGTCCACTATAACCTCTACTTGTGGTTCTTCTGTAACATCATTCTTATGACCATCCACATTATCAACAACCTCTTCATGACCATCATCGTTATTAGTGGCTGAAACAAGAGTTTTGAAAGACTTATGAGGGGGTATCATCCAACATGAGCGAACTTGCCGCGTATATGTCAGAGAAGGGCTTACATAAACAGATAAAGAAGGCACTGGATCTTACAAAGCAAAACACTCATCAAAACATATATTGGGTCTTCGAAACAGTTGATCATCAATGGAGAAATTTCTTACACCTCTTTTTTCCGAATTTAGCCTATTTGTTGTGTGCCCGCAGACTTTGAGCGAGAGAAGAGTTTAATTTCTCGATTGGAAGAAAGAAAGAAACGAGGATAAACCCAGAAAAAAAGTTTCGAAGAATATCTACAAATATTTATAATAAAGAGAATCAAACAACCATAACTTTATGAGGAAACGGACAAAGACAAAAGCAATGCTAATACTAACTGGAAAAAAAAAAGTAGAGATTCACTTATGAGAACAATCAGCGATGAAAAGAAAAGCAAGGATTTTTTGAAAAGGCAGACACTTTTTCTGATTTGAGAGAGGACAGAGAAAGGAAGAACAGGGAGAGATACTAGGAATGAATTTGAAAAGCCTTTGATTTCCCTGAGAATAAGGAAACGAAGATCAAGTCGTGGACTTGTAAACTCGTAGTGTTGTTAATATTCCCCCTTTTTCTGTTTATTTATTTGGGTTTGTTATTTACAGTGGACCTCACCAACTGGATATATAAAGGTTGCTTTTTTAAGACTTGTGGATAATTTGCCTCTACATTTTTAGATCTAATTTTATTCGAAAATGTGTATTTCTGGTTTTCTACCAGATAAAAAAAAAAGTCCACGAGTTATTAATTCTTTTAAAATTATTTTGGCCCTTATAATAATGTTGGTGCCCATTGCCAATTGCCCTGGGTGAAAAGGTTGGTCTTCTTCTACAATTCAGAGTTGCTTTTGCAAGGACTTACCATTTACTTTTTTCATGACATTTCATCTCAGAAGAAGGAGACCATAATTATAGAGATATATACCGATATCCTCGAAAGTGGCTCCATGGCCAGAGAACTCTCGCCGGAGATACTCAACGTCGATTGGAAAGTACGATGAAGCTGCTGCTGCTGCAGCTGATGGTGGTGGAAGATAAAGAAGATTCTAATCTCTTGACGTTTTTTATTGAAATGAAGTGGCAAAGAAGCGAAAGCTCAAAAGACGAAGCTTTGAATATCTACACAAAGGAAGAGTACTGCTATGTGAAACAAACGTGGAATGAGGCAGAGCCATTGTTTCAGCCAAAAGTTACAGTGGCCTTATCTTCTTTGCTCTGCATATGACCATTTGCTGCTTCAGTGCCTCGATCTCTGTCTCTCCAGTGCTGAATAGAAGACGAGTAATGGGCTGGGCTTATAATCGAACTCTAAATCCCAAAATCACGAGATCAAGCTGGTTTGATTTTGGGCTTTGGAATTATAAAATCAAAACTGGGTTTTGTTTTCTTTTCTTTTGCTCAAAGGTTCCAACTTTTCGGATGCTTTTCCGTAAAAGGTGATACTTTGGGTCCAAATTGAATAACAAAACATATATTTCTGATTTAGTTGTGCAAAAAAAAAAAAAAGCGCTCAACTTGCAAAAAGAACATTCAAAGACTTTAGTACTTACGCACGAAACGTTCAGACACGAAAGTCAAATCGACGACCACCGAAATTTTCACAACAGACGAGAAAGCCATCGCTCTATTCACCGCAGCTCCGGACGAGAGATAGATTTTGGTTATGGTGTTCAACAGTGCGACTATTGTGGCTGTAGTAGACGTTTCAACCGACACGTGGCAGCTGATCTGGAGGATTCCGTCGTCGGAGAGGATCAATACACAGCAGCTTATGGACATGGCGTTTTGCTACCCGATGTATCAGTTGAGTCGTTTCGTTCTCTGTTTATGGACTTTTATGTGTCTCCCTCCTTCTGATTCCTTCTACTCCTACACCTACGAACCCCAATCTGCTTCTTCTTCTTCTTCTTCTTCATCGGATGATGCTGATGATGAAGATCGACTTGCTTTTGAACATAATCTCTATAATCATCGTGATTATTATTCTGATTCTGATGATGATCGATCTTCTTCTTCCTTTGATGACTATTACCATCATTACTCCCATTCAGATTGACTTTTTTTGAGCTGATTGATTAGGTGATTCCCCTGTTTGTTGAAAAAGTTACAATCTTTTGTTGTTTTTTGAGACACTGTATATTCAAAATTACTGAGACAGATATACCATAATCAATAAGAATTTCAATTTGATTGAGCAATGGTTGTGTTCTTTTCATGTTGATTCTGTGATGTTAATAGATTGTTTTTGTGTTAGATGAAGTTTTGAGATAAAAATGTTTGCTTTTAACATCTAGTGTTGATTCTCATTTACTAGTAAGACCATGAAGCTGGTCGTTTTAAACACTTGTTAGATTGTGATCATGATGAATCCAATATCTCAGATCGGACTGGATAGAATGTCAGCAGAAACTTTTTCTTTCACCAATATTTTTTGCTTTTTGCAGATCCTTATGTCTCTTGTTGCATCTTAAGTGATCGGATTTGTCGATAACACAGTAAGAAACAGTCTATTATAAGTCATCAGGAAAATAATCTTTAAAGAATCATAAAATCTACAGAACTTTTCTGGAGTTGAGTTTTGATATGTGTGATCAATGAATTTCATCTACAGAGTTGTTTACTGTTTAAACACATGTTGATACTTCATAGTGAATCTAGAGATAACGTTGTTCCAAGTCGGATCACAGTTTCTATAAACGCAGAAAAATCAAATATCTATCTCCCAAGTAAAACATAATGTATCTCAGCTTCTGGTTTCTGAGTCTCTTTTGGTAAAATAGATTGTGGTTCTAAGGCAACGCCATCTTCCGTATGGGCTGGTCTGGGTCAATTGAATTGTGTTTATACTTTGGCCCAATGAAGATATTTGTTCAGATATGACCCATATTTGCCTCTTTTATTTTTCTATATTTTTAATTTTGGTCAGTAATAATCTTAAATTTTGTTTTTTTTTCTTAAAAATATTTGTGTGAAATATTAAATTTACAATCACAACGTACATGACTTTTAGTGTGAAACAACAAAAATAGAGGACACATGCTTGACATTTTGCGTGAAAGATAGTAACAAGTCAACATTGGATTCAAAAGTTTCATGTTTGCATTAGTGATTTAGTGTCTGTGATTCACCCACGAAAAAAGAAGAAGAAACAACAAGAAAAAAAAGTCACATGTCTCTCAACAGTCTTTCTCTGAAGACAAACGCTTACATTCATTCACATGATCATGTCCAATCATGTAATACATACATCTATACTGTATCTATATATATATATATATGTAGAAATGCATATATAACAATAATAACACACATGCATATATATATATTCATATGGCTTTCCAATTCTATAGAATTTGTTCTTGGTATAATAAAAAGCACAAATCATAACACTTTATAACAATATTTTCCACCATCATATCAAATGTTTCCATTTTTCGTAATCTATTTTCTGAGCTATTTATGTATGTAAAAAAGAGAGAATCTAAAATTCTTAAGGTTTATAAAGTTTGAATTATGGACACAATAATGGAGTTGCATAAATAAAAAAAGAAAAGAAAATGGTAGAAAAGCTTGTGGTTCCACCACCTTTCTTGTGCATGCATTAATCAAATAATTTTTTCATAATTCATCATATGCTACTGCTTTCATCATATCCTAGCAAACGATCTTCATTTCATTAATTAAACTATAATATTGGAGAATTCAGTACACTTAGGATTAATGTGGATGTCTCAGTCTTCGAGAACTATAACTTTAGCTACTTGCTTACATGTGAAACCCATAGCATGTGACGTCAAATGCACCATGTGATGCATAATGGCATAAATATGCATTATATATAAACATACGTGTTTGTGATTTCGTGACCTTGCAGTGATAATCGATGACATTGCTCACTCCTGTGTTTTGGACTTACGCTCAAGTGGGCAGAAGCTACAACATAAATATATATATATAGTACAATTTTTAAATTGAATAGGCATTTTATAAATAAATGGAAAAGACAAGTTTTGGGTGGCTACCTAATGGAACTTTGTCCATATCATCCATTATATATACCTTTTTATTTATTTATTTTACATTTTTTTTTTGTTTTGTCTCAAATCTCAACCATTGCATATGGTGAATCGCTACGAAACCAATCACCGACAAGAATCCAATCACTCTTTATTGAAGTGTTCGTTTAGAGTTATGGGTTATTAGTAAAACGAGGTTTTAACAAAAAAACAAAAAAAAGATTGATTGAAAGTTCGTAAGGTAAAAAAAACTTTTAATGAATATGAAAAATGATATTTTCGATTGCAATCATCTTTCTTCGCATCGGATACCATTTGTTACTACTTTTTTTTGACCGTTGGGCATATATTTACCTTCTTTCCGATTTTACCCTCTCCGTGATCTGTGCGTTAGTCATGGGAGTCACATACGCGTACGTTGAGTGATACAACTTTTCGCACGTGCGGCCTTTGGTCACAACACGTGTGATCTTTACTAGCTGACGGAAGTTAAACGACGTTAATTTTTAAAGGTCTTTAATGACCATAATACCCTTATGTAATTTTTCTTCATTAATCACTCTTGTAATTTTCCGTCTCCTTACATGAAAGCCGTATTAAATGTAGTGTTATGTAGTATCAAATTCGCATTTACCCTAATTATGGGCATCTAAATTATGGGCGTTCCTTTGACCAGTCGTCAACATAAATACATTAACGAATTATAAAAAAAAAAACAATTACTCCTTTGGCAGTACAAATTTTTGTTCTCATTCTATCAAAAACCGTGTGGTGTTTTTTTTCTATTTTTCTACTTTTGACATTTTTTTACGGTGTTAATCACTTTCACGTTGACGGAAAATGAGGTAGATTATATAAATTACTAACATCGGTCGTGTAAACCAAATTAATTACATAAAAAATAATAATAATGCAGAGCAACATGCGAACAGGATTAGAGCATAAGAATCTCTGTCTTAGTGATAAGTGATAACATTGAATTTTGAATTTATATCAATCAATATATTATTATTAACCGTGCATGAAACGCCAAGCTGGCTCTGATCCTTTCTGACCATTTCACATTGTCTTTTTTTTTTTAAATTAAATTATTTTATAGGACTTTCCACTGGATTCCTTTATATTCTTACCATTTTACTAAACAATTTTTTTTTAAAAAATTGGTTTCTTTTGTTGATTTCCCCATCAATAATTCGGGTCCTATGCAACCTACATTATAGAAACTTGGTTCCTGTCATTTTTCAGTATCTAATGACTATATTCAATTGTTTTAAAAAATATTCCTGTGTCAAATATTTTCTGTATTTAGAACAAAATATATACAAAATAAAAAGATTAGGAAAAGGTGTAATATTCGCCATAAAGGGAGAAAAAGTGAGTTGGGAAGGGGAACAATTTAAATATTTTATTGTGAATAATTATAGAGAGAGGGTAAAAAAAATAATTAAAAATAGGATATTGGAGAGAGAGAGAGATATATATATAGAGAGAGAGAGAGAGAGAGAGAGAGAGAGAGAGAGAGAGAGAGAGAGAGAGAGAGAGAGAGAGAGAGAGAGAGAGAGAGAGAGAGAGAGAGAGAGAGAGAGATATAGAGAGAGAGAGAGAGAGAGAGAGAGAGAGAGAGAGAGAGAGAGAGAGAGAGAGAGAGAGAGAGAGAGAGAGAGTGGAAGCTCTTTGTAATTTGTAAGTGTAGAGAGGTGAGAAGAGAGAGAAGAAGTAGGAAAGTTTGGATTTTGATCTGTGTGGTTGGATATATGCGAGAACGAAACCAGACCCACCACCTCCAAAGACTTGTCCCAACGAACGACATTATCATTCAGCTCATCTGTTTAATCTTTTTCTTCTCTTTTTCTTGGGGCTTTCCAAGCTCAGAGTGTTGTATAATTTGACGAAATCGAAGCTTTTTTAGTGTTGTCTCGCGACAATGGGAGCGCTGCATTTTAGCACGGAGAAGCTAGCTAGAGGTTTCTTGGCGTGTTTGTGGCTGTGGGCTTTCTTCTCGCTATCCTACGCCGCAAGGTCCGGCGTATCGAAGCAGAAGTTTGAAGTGAAGAAGCATTTGAACAGGTTGAACAAACCTGCTGTCAAGAGCATTCAGGTAGAACAAATCTATCTTCTTGTTTTTGTGTATTTTGGGGTTTTCCGTTTGGATTGATTTTGCTAAGGGAAATCTGAAAACACTATCATAATCTGATGATTCCTGATTTCTCTCTCCTACTAAACATGATGATTTGTTTCACCTTTTTTGGTTTTAATTGAACAATAAGTAAACAATGTCTCGAGATTTCCTATAAAGTTATGGTCTTTATTAAGAAAGTTTCTCAATTTTTTTTTCTTTTTTTTTTCCTGACGATAGTTTCTTACTTGAATGTGATTAAAACAGAGCCCAGATGGTGATATAATTGACTGTATTCCTATCACAAAACAACCAGCTTTTGATCATCCTTTCCTCAAAGATCACAAGATTCAGGTACATATAAACAAAACTTATTAAGAGTTTTTCTGGGCTTTGTGTATGTTTTATGTTGTAAGTGCTGATGTTTTCTTTAGATGAAGCCTAATTACCATCCTGAGGGACTTTTTGATGACAACAAAGTGTCTACTAAATCAAAAGAGAAGGAAATGCATATCCCTCAGTTATGGCATCGATATGGTAAATGCGCGGAAGGAACCATTCCGATGAGGAGGACAAAGGAAGATGATGTCTTGAGAGCAAGTTCCGTCAAAAGATATGGCAAGAAGAAGCATAGAACTGTCCCTTTACCTAAATCTGCAGAACCTGACCTCATCAACCAAAGTGGTCACCAGGTGAGTCAAGTGTGGTTGTGTAAGAGTTTCTTTTTTTTTCGTTGGTTTCTTGATCTGAAATGTGTTATTTGTTTCGGGTCTCTTGAAATGTAGCATGCCATAGCTTATGTGGAAGGAGATAAGTACTATGGAGCTAAAGCGACTATAAATGTGTGGGAGCCAAAGATACAGCAGCAGAACGAGTTCAGCTTGTCGCAGATTTGGCTTCTTGGTGGCTCATTCGGACAAGACCTGAACAGTATCGAAGCTGGCTGGCAGGTACGCCATTTTTATTTCTTTGGTTAACATCCAGGAAATGTGAATATGATGTGTATGTAATTCTTTTCATGTTTAGTGTATTGATTCCTGTTGCTTCACAACAGGTAAGCCCGGATCTGTATGGTGACAATAACACAAGACTCTTCACTTACTGGACTGTAAGTTCCTGAAACTACCAGTCTGATTAAATTCATTTTGTCATGTGCTTCTGTTTTTTCCTTACATTTCTCGCTTTTTCTCATGTTGGCAAATTAATTGCAGAGTGATGCATATCAAGCTACCGGTTGCTACAATCTTCTTTGCTCAGGATTTATTCAAATCAACAGCGACATAGCAATGGGAGCAAGCATCTCCCCAGTCTCTGGATATCGTAATTCGCAGTATGATATCAGTATTCTGATCTGGAAGGTATGATAAGCCACAGCGAGAATTGATAAAGAGATAAACTTGAGTGCAACTCAAAAGACAAGAAAAGCTGAAATCTTTTTATATTAATTGATGCGGAATTGGTCTGTAACTTTGTCACAGGATCCAAAAGAGGGACACTGGTGGATGCAATTTGGAAACGGCTATGTTTTAGGTTATTGGCCATCTTTTCTCTTCTCCTACTTGACAGAAAGTGCATCGATGATTGAATGGGGAGGAGAAGTCGTGAACTCGCAATCAGATGGCCACCACACTTCAACACAAATGGGCAGTGGTAGATTTCCAGAAGAAGGCTTTAGCAAAGCAAGTTACTTCAGGAACATTCAGGTGGTTGATTCGTCAAACAACCTCAAGGCACCTAAAGGACTTGGAACATTCACTGAGCAGTCTAACTGTTACGATGTTCAACCCGGAAGCAATGATGATTGGGGTCATTACTTCTACTACGGAGGTCCTGGTAAAAACGAGAACTGTCCATAAACTAGGCACCATGTACTGGCTCGTCTCTCGGGGTTCTATTGTCTTGTGAATTCACCATATTTCTTTCTACACACAGTTACTCAATCCACCTTCTTGGGTAGTTTTAGGGACAACAAAGTTATGTAATGGTTAGTTTTGGGGTTTGTTTGGTTTCTTCTTCTCCATGTAAGTAAATGGGGAAGATGAAGAAGGTGTGGCTTAAGTTTCTTTGAAAACTTAGAAACTTTGGCCTTTAGTGAAATCATACTTTGTCTCCTGTATTGTGTGATATGTTAAATCAAGTGAATGAATCTCTCTTTCTAACTCTTATCAAGAAGTTTCACAAAAACTTCAAAAGATAAAATTAACTTTTGCCTGAACGAGTGAATTAATTTCCATAACCTACTCTCTAATTCCCTTTTTGACAATAAGAGATTTTATTTTGTTTTCTCATTTGCTTTTTTTTTTGTTGTTAAATTTGGTTTCACATTTGGAGAGAGAGAGAGAAAGAGTCTAAAAAGTGATAATGGATTGCAGTTGAACATTTTTATTTGGTGATGACTAATTCAAGAACCATATCTTTTGCGTATGGGTGAATGATTTCTTCCTTTTTCTACTTTTTCAGTTTTTACAACGTAGGTAAAAGAGAAAATATATATATATATATTTCATAAATGAACAATTAAACCAACAAAGTATTAGAAATTGACCAAAAAAATCACTAAGTTTTTTTTTTCAAACAAATCCTAAAGTTTTAGTTGACTAAACCGATTTAAATATCAAAAAATAAAATTTAAATCTTTATTTTGTTTGTCTCATGATATTTGAAGGTTTGATAGATTTTTGAAAGTTGGTGTTATTCAATAATTGAGATAAACGTGAGTATTACTTCACCATAATTACTGATTCAGCCTCTGATTGAGTCATTTACAATCTCAATCGTCGCTCCAATTGTTGCTGTTTCTGTCTCATATCAACGAATGGAGAATTTTAATCTTCATTTCAGAGAAGCAGAGCCAAAACTAAAGTCATCACCCACGCCACCATTCATACTGAGATGTTTTCTATTGTTTGTTGGTCACTTAGAAAACAAGGAACTCAAATTTTAGAATTTCTCTTGTAAATTATGGAAAACAAAATGAAACAAAATTTTAGCGTTTTTGTATTTATTTACGTTACAGTAAACATTAACGCTTTAAGGGTTGGTATAAATTTTAATAGTTTTTTCAGAAAGAAAATAATTTGAACCAATTTTTAATTCCTTAAAAAGTTTAATTGGCATTTTCCCCTTATAAAGTTATAACTATACATATAACAGTTTGCAAAAAAATTAATGAAAATGTGTATTTGGATTTTTCTAACATTTTTAATGCATCAAAACAAGACTTTACTTCTTTTTTTTTTTTTATCAGAAATTGCAAAACCTGTTAAACTTGATAATATTTTACATATGCTAAATACCGTTTTTATAAAAACGAAATTTTATGTTTTCATTATTCCAGATTTGCCTTTTGAAAATCAATATGGTATTCTAGGTTCAGTAGACTATCTTTGACTTAATCGACTTGAATTTGGAATTTAAAAGCATTGAAAATTCTAATATATATATTATACTATATAGTTGAATGTTTTAAATTTTGTGACAGAGACATTGGTATTCCACTTCATTTTCCTGGTTATGAGCTTTGAGCGTATAACCTGAATAGACTTAATAGTTTAAAATTGGGATTATGGGGTTAGGAACTACGTTATTATTCAATCACAAAAAGCACAATATTCGTTTTTTTAATATAAAAGCAACAAATCTGTTTTAAGTAAAAAAATGTCCTAAAATTTTCTGTGTAATTTTGATTTTTACAGTTATTAATGGATTGACATCTAAAGAACATACTGTATATAAATAAAAAGAAAACAATTAAGAAGAAGACACATAAGTTACTAAATCTTGATATTGCTAAATCCGTATCTAAATTGCTTAAAATCATTCCATTCTGAGTGACCAATAAACACTCAGCGCGTTTCAATCACGTGATATCCCATTGGTCGGTAGTTTACACTCGCGTGCAACGTTTGTTCGGACAGAGCCATCGCTTTTGAATTAACTTTTATATTATTTGGTTTTTTTTTCCACAGGCACTTTTCTCTCTCTACACAAGACGTCGTTCTTTGAGAAGAGAGAGAGAGAGAAAGGTTGTAGCTTTTTTTTACTTACCGTTCACATACACACACACACACACACACCACATTGGAGGGTAGGGTTTTAATCATACCTTCTCTCTATCCATTCCCCAAAACCTGAGAAAAATTCTCTGAGATTTATTCAAACAATTTCAGCATTTTTTACCAAAAAGCAAGAAATTAAAACACTAAAGGTTGTGAATTTTTGGTTCACTAGCTCTTCGAGACTGAGCTCTAACTTAGTTTCTTGCTTTCTCCTTTACCTACTTTACAGCTTAATTCTCTGAAATAAAAACCCTAGTTGAAGAAATAACCCCCAAATCCGTACCCAAGATGTCTCATTTTGCTTGAGGGCTGAAAGTTTTGGGTTTCAAGCGATCCCTTCTGCTTCGATTTCACTGTCATGCCACTGCAAAGTAAGCCCATATCCGTCAAGTAGGTATGGATCCCCATTTATGCAGGGTTGCGAATTTCGCCTTAATTTTAGAGTTATCAGCTGATTTTCAGCTCTGCATTCGAGCTTCCCGGTGCAAGCTTGAGGCTTTAACTTCCCTGTGATGGAATTTTGATCCCCGAGTTGCATGCCGTTGTAGGTGGAAAAGAAGCCATGGAAGGGGATGAGCGAGGAGTCTTACTGGCTTGTGTAATATCTGGTACCTTCTTCACGGTTTTCGGTTCCGGTTCGTTTTGGATACTCTGGGCAGTTAATTGGCGGCCATGGCGGCTTTATAGGTAATAAATCCATATAATTTAGGTGTTGTATTCTTATCTATAGGGTTTGATAGATGATAGAGTTGCTTTTCCTGTGTAGTATTGAGCTACAACCAGTTGAGTCGATGAATTTGGAATGCTTTCTATTTTTGCAGCTGGATCTTTGCTAGAAAATGGCCAAAAGTATTGCAGGGTCCTCAGCTCGATGCACTATGTGGTTTTCTATCTCTTGTTGCTTGGATTGTGGTAGTATCCCCTATTGCAATCTTGATTGCTTGGGGTTGTTGGCTGATTGTTATATTGGATCGAGATATCATTGGACTTGCGATAATAATGGCTGGAACAGCGCTTTTACTGGCATTCTACTCAATCATGCTTTGGTGGAGGACACAGTGGCAAAGCTCAAGTACGTTTAACATCTGCTCTTCTGACTTTCTTTCACAAGATTCTTTTGGCGTTTTATGGTTGATAATACTTATCGTGAATATTGAACTTGTTTCTTTCTTTATCCGTTGGATAAACAGGAGCTGTCGCTTTACTTCTCCTTCTTGGTGTTGCCTTACTCTGTGCGTATGAACTTTGTGCTGTCTATGTTACGGCTGGTGCGCATGCATCTCAGCAATATTCTCCTTCTGGATTCTTTTTCGGTGTATCAGCAATCGCGTTGGCAATTAACATGCTCTTTATCTGCCGCATGGTCTTTAATGGTAAAGCTTCCCAATCCTTGCATAGCTTCCCAGATCTTTAATTGACATGCAGTTGTGGCATAATCAGCGTAGTCAGTTTCCTCAGTTCTTCATAATAGCGCAAAACTTCCACGTCGATTAACATGCGAGGGTGATTTCCATTCTAAGTTGTTGAATTGTTCGAATTTTTCCATCACCACAGGAAACGGGTTAGATGTGGACGAATATGTAAGAAGGGCATACAAATTTGCTTATTCAGATTGTATAGAGATAGGTCCTGTGGCTTGTTTGCCAGAACCGCCTGACCCCAATGAATTATATCCCCGGCAAACCAGCAGGTAAGTTCTTATTGCACTTTAACTAGAAATTCAATAATGTTCCGGTGTAGCCGGCGCCTTGCTTAATGACTGATTCTAAATTGTGCAATCAAAAAGCTATTAAATACTGGGAACCATCCGAAATCTGAACAGGATTCAGGGCCAGTAACCCTAGTTATTTTTCATGACTCTACAGCTTATGATATGTTCTTTACTGAGCGTTGAAATGTTCTTATGCATATTTTTCTTGATCAGCTGCATTTTGTTGCCTACCTATTTTGTCCCTTGAAAATAATTTGAACTTTTCCTTTTCTTTCTTGCATATTTGTAGGGCTTCACATCTCGGCCTCCTGTACCTCGGATCACTCATAGTTCTCCTTGCCTACTCGGTCCTATATGGTCTCACAGCTAGGGAATCACGTTGGCTCGGAGGCATTTCATCAGCTGCAGTTATTGTTCTTGGTACAAAGACAAATTTTGTTGCATATATTTGAAGCAGAAGCAGGCTGTTGGATTATTTCTAATTCATTTTGATGCTTAATATTTTTATGTAGACTGGAATATCGGGGCCTGCTTGTATGGGTTTAAGCTTCTTCAAAATCGTGTTCTGGCACTTTTTGTTGCTGGCACATCGCGTCTTTTCCTAATATGCTTTGGCATACACTACTGGTTTGATCTTGAGCTAAAACTTATTACTCATTTATAGATTAATTATTGTCCCCTACAAGGCATGTAACTTATTATGTTTTTTGTTGTTTGCAGGTACCTAGGTCATTGTATTAGTTACATTTTTGTAGCATCGGTTCTATCAGGTGCTGCTGTTTCCCGTCATCTATCGATAACAGACCCATCAGCTGCAAGAAGAGATGCCTTACAGAGCACAGTGATCCGCTTGAGAGAAGGTTTCCGAAGAAAAGAGCAGAATAGTTCATCAAGTTCTTCAGAAGGTTGTGGCTCAAGTATTAAAAGAAGTAGCAGTATCGATGCAGGCCATGCTGGTTGTACTAGCGAAGCTAATCGTACCACAGAATCATGCACGACCGACAATCTAACTCGAACAGGCAGCTCTCAGGAGGGTATCAATAGTGACAAAAGCGTAGAAAGTGGAAGACCAAGCTTAGGTTTACGTAGTAACTCATGTCGTTCTGTGGTCCAAGAGCCTGAAGCAGGAACGTCTTATTTTCAGGATAAAGTTTCTGATCAGAATAACACTCTGGTCGTTTGTTCAAGCAGTGGCCTTGACAGCCAAGGTTATGAGTCTAGCACATCGAATTCTGCAAACCAGCAGATTTTGGATTTGAATTTGGCTCTTGCTTTTCAGGAACAATTGAACGATCCTAGGATAGCATCGATGCTTAAAAAGAAAGCAAAAGAAGGTGATCTTGAACTGACTAATTTGTTGCAAGACAAGGGGCTGGACCCTAACTTTGCTGTGATGCTGAAGGAGAAAAACTTGGATCCAACCATATTGGCATTACTTCAGAGGAGTAGTTTGGATGCAGATCGAGATCACCGTGACAACACTGATATTACAATCATTGACTCAAACAGTGTTGACAATACTCTTCCAAATCAGATTTCTCTATCCGAAGAATTGAGGCTCCGGGGGCTCGAGAAGTGGCTTAAGCTGTCCAGAATTGTTCTGCACCATGTAGCGGGTACACCAGAGAGAGCATGGGGCCTCTTTAGTCTTGTCTTTATCCTTGAAACAATTATTGTGGCCATTTTTCGTCCGAAGACCATAACAATTATAAATTCTTGTCATCAACAGGTGAGTTCCACTCTCTGATTTAAGTCACTGGCTCTTTCTTGGGTCTGGTTTTTGGGTGCAAATAGCTATCGGTTTTCTCAAGTTGATACTTGTAACATTAATAAAGGTTATTTGTATCTTTGCTAACTCTCTTGTTACCTAATTGTAGTTCGAATTTGGTTTCTCTGTGCTCCTGTTGTCACCTGTTGTCTGTTCAATAATGGCTTTTCTTCGGTCGCTTCAAGTTGAGGAAATGGCATTGACATCAAAATCTCGCAAGGTATGCCTTGTCTCGTTAGTTTGGTATGTTCATTAGTACTTGTTGCGGGCAATGCAGATACCATGTGATGTTTTATGTGTTCTAACTAACGTCTGTTTCTATGTTTTCAGTATGGATTTGTTGCCTGGCTGCTGAGCACATCAGTTGGATTATCGCTCTCTTTCTTGAGGTACCAAGGATTATCTCCTTGACTGAACTGTTACCAACTTTTCTCACATGGTGGCATTTTGATGTTCTCATTACAAAAATCGTGTCTGCTTCAACTTTGCAGTAAATCGTCAGTACTTTTGGGAATATCCTTGACTGTGCCCCTCATGGCAGCATGCCTTTCTATTTCTGTTCCCATATGGATGCATTATGGGTATCAATTTTGGGTTCCACAGTTATCATGTGGGGATCAGGCAAGAGATTCACGATTTCCGAGGATGAAGGTCTGTCTATTTTCTCTAACCTAGTGGCTAGTGTCTCTCTTTGTCAAATAAATATTTCTAAATAAATTTTATTTTCATTTTAGGGGTTAATTCTTTGGATTTGTGTTGTGGTGTTTGCGGGATCTGTTACTGCTCTTGGTGCAATTATATCCGCTAAACCTTTGGATGATTTGAAGTACAAGTTGTTTAGTGCCAGAGAAAATAGCTTCACGTCACCATATACATCTTCTGTATACCTCGGTTGGGCGATGGCATCTGGAATTTCCCTAGTAGTTACTGCCATTCTGCCAATGGTCTCATGGTTTGCAACATATCGGTTCTCCCACTCTTCTGCTGTCTGTCTCGTGATATTTTCAGGTGATTTGTTTTTCTGTTAATTTAATCTATATTTGGGTGGGTTTTCTTTCTTCTCTATGTAATCTTTATATGCCTTTTCATCTACTTTCTAGTTGTTCTCGTGGCATTTTGTGGAACATCGTATTTGGAGGTTGTGAAATCTAGAGATGATCAGTTGCCCACAAAGGGTGATTTTCTTGCGGCCTTGCTTCCACTTGCATGCATTCCGGCGCTACTTTCACTATGCTGTGGGATGGTTAAATGGTGCATGACTATTTCTTCTCATTGCCTACGAAACCTAACTCTCAGTTTCAATGAAATAGCCCCTGTTAATTGTTTTTGTGGTTGTTCTTTGCAGGAAGGACGATTGTTGGATACTATCTCGAGGTGTATATGTTTTCGTTTCTATAGGTCTTCTTCTTCTTTTTGGTGCGATAGCAGCTGTGATTATTGTAGTGAAACCGTGGACGGTAAGTGTAAAGTTGCTCACACAGTTCTCAATGATTTTGGCTGAACTTTGTCCATCTGATATATCTTTTGTGTTTCAATTGTAACAGATAGGCGTGTCTTTTCTCTTAGTTATTCTCCTTATAGTGGTAGCTATTGGTGTTATCCATCTTTGGGCATCAAACAATTTCTATTTGACTAGGAAACAGACATCTTTCGTCTGCTTTCTTGCCTTTCTTTTGGGTTTGGCCGCATTCCTTGTTGGATGGTTTCAAGGTGAGGATTCCTCTCTTATTTTTAGACTCTTTGCGGAGGTGATAGCTATCCTACTGATATAGCAACTTCACATGTATATTTTGCAGATAAAGCATTTGCTGGAGCATCTGTTGGTTATTTTACCTTCCTGCTTCTGTTGGCTGGAAGAGCATTAGCTGTGAGTTCATTAACCTTCTGCAAAAAATTCATCAGAACTGTGGCTTCTTCTGTTCATGTTTTCAAACGATGTGTTAACTATATTTTATTCTCTTAGGTTCTTCTATCCCCACCAATAGTGGTATATTCTCCAAGGGTACTACCAGTGTATGTCTACGATGCTCATGCGGATTGTGGAAAGAATGTCAGGTATGTTCAGCCACTTGAGTACTCTAAATAGCTGCTCTTAATATTTTTCTTTTCTATTCTTCTGATATGTTCGCTGCTAAATAATGACTATTAAATATTAAGCTGATGAACGTTCATATGGTTTTGTATGATTGCATCGGGGTTTCTTCAGTGCTGCATTTCTCGTCCTGTATGGAATTGCATTGGCAACAGAAGGGTGGGGTGTTGTTGCTAGTCTGATAATATATCCTCCGTTTGCTGGTGCTGCTGTATCAGCTATCACCCTTGTAGTAGCATTTGGGTTTGCTGTTTCTCGTCCCTGTTTGACTCTTGAGGTTGGTGGTTGGGGATTCATTTTCCTCCATTATATATATATATATATATATATGTTGTGTGCTCTCTTTGCTAATTTTGTCTGATGGTCTCCAGATGATGGAGGTTGCTGTACGTTTTCTTAGCAAGGATACTGTAGTGCAAGCTATCTCTCGATCTGCCACTAAAGTACGTTAAATTCTGATGTCTTTCTTAGTGTTTCTCTGGAAACCTTTTTTGATATTCTGTTATTTGTCTTAATTTAACACATTCACATGCAATAGAGCTCTGTGGGATGCATAATTTCTTACGCCTTTTGCAACTTGTTAATGACAGACAAGAAATGCTTTATCCGGCACGTTTTCAGCTCCCCAAAGGTCCGCCAGCTCTGCAGCTCTTCTGGTTGGGGACCCCTCTGCAATGCGTGATAAGGCAGGGAACTTTGTGCTTCCTAGAGATGATGTCATGAAATTAAGGGATCGTCTGAGGAATGAAGAAAGAGTTGCTGGATCGTTCTTCTTCAGAATGCAATGGAGAAAAAGATTCCGTCATGAACCACCTACAAATGTGGATTACAGAAGAGACATGTGTGCCCATGCAAGGGTTTTGGCACTGGAAGAGGCAATTGATACAGAATGGGTGTACATGTGGGACAAGTTTGGTGGTTATTTATTGCTATTGTTAGGTTTGACAGCTAAGGCAGAGAGAGTTCAGGTGAGTCTTGATTCTTAAGTTTTATATATTCTCTTCTATTTTTTCTAAGACAAAATTACCACAACGTTGTAGGATGAGGTACGCTTGCGACTCTTCTTAGATAGCATTGGGTTCTCTGACCTAAGTGCCAGAAAAATTAGTAAATGGAAGCCAGAAGATAGAAGACAATTTGAAATTATCCAAGAGAGGTACGGGTTTCTTTTGATTAGGTAATATGGTTATGGTTTAATGAAGCTGAAACTCAGACTTGTTGTGTATCTTTTTTTCTGTGTTGTAAACATAAGTTATCTGAGAGAGAAAGAGATGGAAGAGGAAATCCTCATGCAGAGACGTGAAGAAGAAGGGAGAGGTAAAGAAAGAAGGAAAGCTCTTTTGGAAAAGGAAGAGCGCAAATGGAAGGAAATTGAAGCTTCCCTTATTCCATCTATTCCTAATGCTGGTAGCAGAGAGGCAGCAGCTATGGCAGCAGCGATACGTGCTGTTGGGGGTGATTCTGTCCTTGAGGATTCCTTTGCAAGAGAGAGAGTCTCGGGTATTGCACGTAGGATACGGACTGCTCAACTAGACCGACGTGCACAGCTGGTAACTTTTTGTTTTCTATTCTGTAAGTGTACTTTCTAATGATGCTAATTACTAGAGAATTAGCTAATAAAAGTTATGACCAGACTGGAATCGCTGGGGCTGTTTGTATTCTTGACGATGAACCAATGATAAGTGGTAAACATTGCGGCCAAATGGACGCATCTGTCTGCCAGACTCAGAAGATTAGCTTTTCCATTACAGCAATGATCCAACCTGATTCCGGACCTGTATGTCTTTTTGGCACTGAATATCAAAAGAAAGTATGTTGGGAGATTCTGGTTGCTGGTTCTGAGCAAGGAATTGAGGCTGGCCAAGTTGGGCTTAGGTTGATCACTAAAGGTGAGAGGCAGACAACCGTTGCAAGAGAGTGGTATATTGGTGCAACCAGCATAACTGATGGAAGGTCCGCCCATTTGTCCCCCCTCTTCCATATCGTCAGATTTTTGTTCCATGACTTTTGTGATGCATATTTCTCATAATCGTCAGTCACACACACACACATATATATATATCTTTGCGGTTTCCATCTCAGGTGGCATACAGTGACGATCACTATTGACGCTGATGCGGGGGAGGCTACTTGTTACTTAGATGGTGGGTTCGATGGCTACCAGACTGGGTTACCTCTAAGTATTGGTAGTGCCATTTGGGAACAAGGCGCTGAAGTTTGGTTGGGTGTTAGGCCACCTATAGATGTCGATGCTTTCGGCAGATCAGATAGTGATGGAGCTGAGTCAAAGATGCATATAATGGATGTTTTCCTTTGGGGGAAATGCTTAACTGAAGATGAGACCGCTTCTTTGCATGCAGCCATTGGCATGGCTGACTTAGACATGATTGATTTGTCTGACGACAATTGGCAATGGATGGATTCACCGCCCAGAGTATGTTTTCTCTGTTGAATGTTGGCATATTTTTTTCTGATTTGTGGGGGCTAATGTTTAAGCTTATACTGATTATCATTTGTTTTCTTTCCTCTTTTACCAGGTTGATGGTTGGGATAGTGATCCTGCCGATGTTGATCTCTATGATAGGGATGATGTAGATTGGGATGGACAATACTCCAGTGGGAGGAAAAGAAGATCAGGTCGGGATTTTCTATTTAGTGTCGATTCGTTTGCTAGAAGATACAGGAAACCCAGGATGGAGACGCAAGAAGAAATACATCAAAGAATGCGTTCAGTTGAGTTGGCTGTCAAAGAGGCTCTCTCTGCACGAGGCGATAAGCAATTTACTGACCAGGAGTTTCCTCCAAATGATCGCTCTTTATTTGTGGATACACAAAACCCCCCTTCAAAATTGCAGGTAGGGATTGTGAATTTTTTCTCCTTTCTTCTGTTATTGGTTGAACATCATCACTCTTCTTGTGATAATCTTTGGACTCATAATCCCCCTTGCGCTTGTCACAATTCAGGTTGTTTCTGAATGGATGAGACCTGATTCCATTGTGAAAGAGAACGGTAGTGATTCCCGCCCCTGCCTCTTCTCGGGGGCTGCAAATCCATCAGATGTTTGCCAGGTTTGATCACTCACTTTTTGTAATATGTGACACCTCCTGATGCACAAAATATTATTCTTGACTAAGTTGTTCTTCTTTTACGCATTTGATTCAGAATTATCCGCAGAGATTTATTCGTATGATTGGTTTGACTTGTTCTATAGGGGCGTTTGGGCGATTGTTGGTTTTTAAGCGCTGTTGCAGTTTTGACAGAGGTTTCACGAATATCTGAAGTGATCATTACTCCTGAATACAACGAGGAAGGAATCTACACTGTTCGCTTTTGTATTCAGGTTGTTATCTAAAAATTCTTTCACTGTGCTGCCTTGCTCTCGTAAGATTCTTGTAGCTTCCTCTATGATTTCCTCACTTCAGAGGTTTCAAATTAAATTGTTTCCAACTTGCAGGGTGAGTGGGTTCCCGTTGTTATCGATGACTGGATTCCATGTGAATCACCTGGTAAACCAGCCTTTGCTACTAGCAAAAAAATCAATGAACTTTGGGTCTCCATGGTGGAGAAAGCTTACGCCAAGCTCCATGGTTCTTATGAGGCACTAGAGGGGGGACTGGTTCAGGACGCTCTTGTTGACCTAACTGGAGGTGCTGGTGAGGAGATTGACTTGAGGAGTGCTCAGGCACAAATTGATCTTGCAAGTGGCAGATTATGGTCTCAATTGTTACGCTTTAAACAAGAGGGCTTTTTACTTGGTGCTGGAAGTCCATCAGGATCTGATGTTCATATATCTTCCAGTGGAATTGTACAAGGGCATGCTTACTCTGTCTTACAGGTATGCCATGTTGCTTTGGTTGCATTTGTGATTTGCTGAGTAGGGGAACGCTTTTTAGGAAATTGACTTACTCAGTCTTCAGGTGAGAGAGGTCGATGGGCACAGACTTGTTCAGATCCGAAATCCATGGGCCAATGAAGTTGAGTGGAATGGTCCTTGGTCAGACTCATCCCCAGAGTGGAGTGATAGGATGAAGCACAAGTTGAAGCATGTTCCACAGGTACTTTCTATTGTGCTTCACTTCTTCGTGCTTACAATCGCATACTTGCACATAAATATTTGTAAATATGTTATGGTTCCTTCCACTAAAGTATGTTGCGTACTGATCCTGTGCATTCTGTTCAACAGTCAAACGAAGGTATATTCTGGATGTCTTGGCAAGATTTCCAGATTCATTTCAGATCGATATATGTTTGTCGGATATATCCTCGCGAGATGCGCTATTCAGTCCATGGCCAATGGCGAAATTATAGTGCCGGTGGCTGCCAAGATTATAGCTCATGGCATCAAAATCCACAATTCCGGCTGAGGGCTACTGGTTCTGATGCATCTTTGCCGATTCATGTTTTCATCACTTTAACTCAGGCAAATGCTATTTCTTGATCGTAATCTTTTTGTTTTTCATTCTTATGTAATTCCTATCCTCTGATAAATTGAATTTCATTCTCCCAACGTTTACTTACAGGGCGTAGGTTTCTCAAGAACAACTCCTGGATTTCGTAACTACCAATCAAGCCATGATTCGCAGTTGTTCTATATTGGAATGAGGATTCTTAAAACTCGTGGACGTCGTGCTGCTTACAACATATTTCTTCATGAATCTGTTGGTGGAACAGACTATGTGAATTCGCGTGAAATATCATGCGAAATGGTTCTTGATCCTGATCCTAAGGGTTATACGATTGTCCCGACCACTATACACCCAGGGGAAGAAGCACCTTTTGTTCTTTCAGTCTTCACAAAAGCCTCCATTGTCCTTGAAGCTTTGTAGTTCCCTTATAGGCAGATGGCTTTCTCCTTCCTTTTCACCAACTGGCATGCCATGAAAATTCTCAAGTGCTTGTGTTGTTCACTATCCAGACGACTCATTTCTCAATGTTAAAGACTTGCCCGCAATCAGCACATTAGAGAAAGTAAATTTCGTAACCTTTCTGCAAGGATTGCTCCATCCCAGTCATATCATTCAGACTTGACTCATTAACAGCATCTGATATGGTAGATGGCCGTTATCTGGGGAATCTTGGAGGTCTTGGAATGACATGTTTTAGTTGTTTTCCTGATCTGCGTCACGAAGCTAGCGGCTCAGAGGATAAATTTTACTGGAGAAAGCACTTTGCAGGCATGGCTCACCAGCTTTCCATCTGAATCATGTGACACGCATCAAATGTACATTGTAGGTATTGTGACAAGTACATATTTATTAAATGTAGAATTACTACTTGGTAACTGAGAAAACAAGAAGGGTAATAGGAGACTCGTGATTTGTTAGGTAAAGGGTTGGTAATTGGTAGTGGTAGCTGCAGTTTTGGTTGGTGTGATGTAATATTCAGATACTAATCTGTTTGCAGATTTCGTTTCCACTCTAATATATGTAATCTCTTTCTTGATATGTATTTAGAGTTCCATTACAATGTTGCTCATCCATTTCTAAAATAGAGAATCAAGAACCTCTTCTCATCGTGTAGCTCTGTAATAATTTATATACATGAAATTACTGCAGAATCAACAAGTTTAACAATAAGAAGGCTGAGAAAAGAGATTTTGATTAGGAAGACTAATAGATTCGCTTCGAAAGCAAAACATCAGCAAAAATACAAGTGCCTCATAGTTTGACCTGTAAAGAAGAGAGGCATCTCAAAATGTAATGAAAGAACAAAGCAGAATCTTGTGTGTTGTCTCCTTTCTAGCTTACACCAAAATCTTGAATATTACTGAAGTCCTTTTGTTCAACCGTTCTTCACTCTGAATCGCTTTCCATGCTCCCCATTGCCTTCAATCCTCTTGGTCGCTTCATAAAAACATGAGATTATCATCTTTGCATCCACAAAGAAACTAAGTGTACTCACTATATCTATTGTAGAAAGAGACAAGAAAGCGAAAACAATCAGGTACCTTCTTTGAAGTCTTCTTCTCTCTTACTTCATACCTCTCTTTGCAGAGATCTGATAACCAAGTTCCTGGACTCACCAGCTGCGTAAAACATTACATACTCATGAGATTTGCATCACAATGAGAGGGGTATTGAAGAAACACAAATGATAAAGTTTATGAATGGACTCACAAGCAATGTCTTCTGAACCAATTTGGCTCGTTTCTTCGGTCTTTGAGGAAGCTTGCAACCTTTCATAGCCAAGAAATCTTCTTCCTTCTCTTTATTTGACAATGTTATAAACAACTTTGGCCACACATGCTTCTTGGTTTCCTTCACAGGTTCCTTTATAATTTTTCCACTATCATCTGTACCCATAGAACCCCTCGTTGTGTAGTATCGATCTTCCTTCTCAGGGGATGCCACAAACGATCTCCGAACATTACCTGGAGAATCTACGATCCTATCACCGCAGAGACATAACAATGCTTAACATAAGAAAACCAAAACCAAAAAAAAAAAAATCACTCCAAGAGAAAAGAGCTCCATATCAGGCTTTACTTGTTTGGACGGTTAAGATGGCGAGAAGGCGAGCCTCTCTCAGAAGATACAGCTCGCGACATGAGTTTGCGCTTAGTCAAACAATCAGCTGACTGGCCATCTCTAAGGCTTTGATCTTTCTTCACTTTCATGCATCTAACTCTTTTTCTTTCCCCCCATTGCAACACAAAATCTGCCTCTGTGGTTCCACTTCCTCTTTGTCCCTTCACTTCTTCCATTACACAATACTTAACCTTACACAACCAACAAAGAGATATACTCGCACATTAAACAGTCTTCCAACAATAGACAACAAGAGGAATACAACAATACTAAGAAAGTTCCAGCCTTTTTATAGATTAAATGCACACAAAAGGGAGAAAAAAATCCATTACAACCGTACAAGTTTCTGATTTCTAGCAATTAATTGAAATAAACCAGAGATAGAGAAGACCAATCTGAACAAATTAGTAGAAACAAGACCCACTAACCTCAAGATCTGCAACTTAAACTCGGCGGCTTTAGCTTCCACAATACCAGAATCACCCTACAAAGCAGCAATATCCAAAACAGTATAAGAAAAGTCGAACAATAGAGTAATATACAAATCAAATCGAATTAAAAAGACACAAGAGTCTAAACAGCAGAAAAATCGATTCTTCAAAATTACTAGAACCCAAATCCACCATTGTATTTTTCAGCAGACAAACACAGAGATAATAACTTACAGAAAACCCATAAAGATGAGCAAGACGATAAGAGAACACTTACAAGAGTGAAACTTCATGAAACCAAAGACAGAAACTTTTTGGTAAAAATAGAGAGAGAGAGAGAGAGAGAAAAAAATAAATAAAAAAGTTGTTCTTTTGTTTCTTCTCTCGAAAGATAGATAGTTCAAACTCAAGGAAGTGTATAGATTTTATAAGTTTTTTATTTAATTGGTCGATGAGACCAGAAGATCAAACACTGTCTTTTATTTTTCTCTCTAGCCTTGTTCTATCTATCTTCTTTAAACACACACACACAAGAAAAAAGAAACTGCTTAGTGATTACCCTCTCTGGTCTTTTACTGCGACGCTCACTTATTTTTAGCCATTTTCTTCCTAATTTTTTATTATACCTTTTTGCTATTTGCTCATTTTTATTAATAACAACCGTCGGATATAAAATGCACGGCTAGATGAACTTCGAGAAATTAACAAGCCTTAGCCTGTTGTCGTGTTATTACGAGAAATTCGTTATGGATAATAACAAATTATTTTATGACACGTGTATTATTGTAACAGAAGCACGTTACACCGAGTTTACTGGATAGTAATCTCTGGCGAGAAAATCTTAAATAAGATTTTGCGTTAAGACAGTAAAGATTTAGTATCACGCGCTCATGACAGCTGATTTCCAGATTTGACAAAAAAAAATCTTTTTTGATCTTCTCTGGCTGTGGTATGCACGCGAAAAGATACGCGTGGGGTTAGATTGAAGCTTTATTTTCAAAAAGAGATTATACTCATCAAACTTGGGCTCAGATAGGCCTTTCACAAATCTCTCTGGCCTCTAATATCCATTGCATTAACAATCTTTTACAATTTTCCTATATTCAAAAATTTATATGTTATTTAATCTGGTTTTTTTCCCTTCATCATTTACATATTCATATTAATTTTCTCATTTTTTTACATATATATTTTTACCTGAATTATTTGTTTTCTTGAACAACAATTATATAATGGCTATAAAGTTCACCGTCAAGCTAATATATATATATATATATATATATATATAAATTGTATAAGTATTGGGCTGCTAGCCTGCTGTCAGGCCCAGTAAATTTCAAATTATAAGTTAATCCGAGTGAGATAAAAAGAAGTAGAAGCTCAAATAAAAAAGTATATATTTCTTATCTAATACTCCCTCCGTTTTTTTTTAATTGTCGAATTAGAAAAATTTTCGTAGATTAAGAAATTTTGTTTGTTGACTATTTTAACCTTATCATAAATGATTATTAGTATAATTAATTTTGGGTATAATTGGTTTTTGATCTTCATTTACTATAAATAGGGTTATATTAAATAAGGTTATTTTTGGATTTTTTTAACAAAAATTGTATTGAAAAATGAGAACGACATATAATTAGAAACAAGAAAAAAGTTGTAAAACGATAATTAAATAAAAACAGAGGGAGTACAGTTTAAGCAAATTGAATTGGTCACCGAAAATTAAAAACTAAAAATGTCAATTTTTCATTTTTCTTTTACCTATAATTTTAAGATAATTGATGAGAAAATGTTTGTGAATTATAAAAATTGAAATGTTTTAGAAAAAATATTTGTCACTTAAATGAACTTATGTATTAAAATTATTTTAGATTTTTAAAATTACCATTAAAATGTATTTTAATTAAATATTTCAAAGACAAAAAATAGTATTATATAATACACCACTCCATATACGGATATCCACTCCGAATAATTTGTCCACTTTTATATGGTTTTACATAAATTTCAGAAGTTCAAAACAGAGAATATTTCTTTGTTTTTTTTTGTTGTGTTCAACGACATTTATTTATATTCTAATACTTATTCTTAAAAATTGTTATATCCCGAGTGTTTAAGAGCAGATATTTCAACAAAAGCTTAGTGTTACCGGCCCCTAAGGACAGCAGACCATCCTATGCTTGGAGCAGCATTCAACAAACTCAAAGCCTTATGCGAGAAGATATGCAAAGAAACATAGGGAATGCCAAAAATATAAAGATGTTAGAGGATCCATGAATTGTGGATGCCAATTCACAACCCAGACCTCCAGTGGCTCGGCAAGATTTCAACCCTCTGCATGCAGTAATCTCAAACTTCAAAAATGAGGACTCAGATGAATGAGACTTGGTGAAGCTGAGAGAAGCTTTTAATGAGGAAGAGTGCAGTTACATCAGTCAAGTAAGACCAAGTAGGTCAGGTGCTTTGCTGAAGTATAATTAGATTCATCAGACTGATGGATGCTACTCAGTCAAATCCGGTTATAAGATATGGTTCAAAAGATTCTTATTTAGGCAGTTGTCGTTCCAGGTCCATAAACCTGATATCGGAGCAATTTTTGCAGAGATCTGGAAACTAAACACTGCACCAAAAGTAAGACATTTACTCTGGTGCATACTAACTAATAGTATAGCCAGTGGAATCAACTTGAAGAAGCGAAGATTGACTAGATCATCGGACTGCCAGAGGTGTGGATCATCGAAGGAAGACACCAACCACATCTTCTTCACTTGTCCATTCGCAAGAGCAACATGGACATCCACGGAATTCTGGTTTCTTTTTGCACCTGAGATGGAAGACTCGATTTATGCGAACATGGCAAGATGCTTATGGGGCAAAACACATGGGATATATAACTTGTGTTGGCCCTGGGTGTTATGGAAGATGTGGAAAGCAAGGAATGAGCAAATATTTAAGGTAGATCACACCACCTGCCAGAAATCAGTCAACAAGCTAAAGAGAATGCATCAGAATGGTTAAATGCTAACATTCCGGCATCACAGTACCACACCAATTCCAAACATGCACGGGAAGCGAGCAAAGAAGGAAGAGGAAGGAAGAATCAACCAAATGGATGCCTCCATCAGAAGTAACTTCCTTTGCAATGTAGATGGTTCCTGGAACAAAGGAACCATAGGCTATGGAATTGGATGGATTGTTAGAAATATCACAGGGAATGTTCGCTTTATTGGTGCAAAATTTTACCCTACACTGCCATCACCACTTCACTCAGAGGCTGCGGCATTAGGGTGGGTTTGTAGATGTCTTTCAAATATGGGGATTAAGAATGTCTGCTTTCAGACAGATTGTGCAAACCTATGTTTGGCTATCAAAGAACCAGACAAATGGCCCTCAGTGGAAGGGTATATTTTAGACATTTGTTCTATCTTGTCATTGCAACCCACTTAATCAGTCCAACTAATAGGTAGGGAGGCAAATAAGACAGCATATAGGATAGCTAAATTTGTTAGTAGAGAACATGTTTACTATGCTTTTATAGACCATGTGCCACCATGTTGGTTAGTACCAATTGTCAATGGTGACATTTATGTAGCTCATTGAGCTTATCTTTCAATCAATGAAGTACTTTATTGTATTAAAAAAAAGACAAAGTAACAAGATTTGAATCACCACCAAAGGTCCACTAAAAATGTTCCAACCTAGAACTCATTATGCGTTTGGTCAGAAAAGTTTAAACTTTTTATTTTAAAAAATTAACATAAGAAAATTTGAATCTCACTTTTTCGTTACACTAATTGCTTATTTAAAACTTTAACCGTTAGTGCTAATTCATAAGAAAACAGAAACAAAAGCAACAGCAAAGACTTCGTTTGTTATGGTTTTCACTTTCCAGGTCCACACAAAAACAGTTCAGTCTTATGCATATGATTATGTATAATTTTATGTTTGGTATGTTAAAGCTTTTCCAGCTAGTTTTTATTTATCATCTTGCAATGAATTACAATGAATTTGCTATTGAAATACAATATTTCAATGATCAAAGGAAGAAAATAATCAAAAATTAAACAGTCATTAAGAAATACTTACAAGTTCCTTTTAATTTGTAATGGGGTAGTTGGTCATTTTCATAGTTTGGTGTGAATTTTGATTCAAAACTCCACTAATTTCAAAGAAACACTAAGACGGCTAATTTAGCCTTTAATAGAAATAAAAAAACATTATAAAGTGATTCTTGAAGGAGTATTCTAAAAAATAAATAATAGTTTCCATGAAGATAATTCTGCAGCAAATATGTTAGTATGATTTAATATTAAAAAATGCGTCTGTTGACTAAAACAAAATTCAAATGTTTCAGTAGACTTGCTTAACTTGCTAAGTAGTAACAGCTTATCTCTTAATAGAAGAACAATATAACTTAGAACTTGGAATTTTTTTAGTTTTCTTAAAAGCAAAAGTAAATAAAATATGAAAGAAAATTGATGTAACATGTTTTCTTTAGAACTACTCATGTGAACGAACAACACACACAAAGTAATTATATAATAAAAACAGAAATAAAGTAAAAATATTTGTAAATTTTAATTGTGAGGTTGGAAAGAAAAAAAAGGACAGTGGTTGAGAAAAAAAGAGAAGAATGTGGTTTGGGCCAAGAGACAGCCAATTTGCCAGCTGTGAGAGTCTCCTTCGATTGTTGTATAAATAGACAATACCATCCCCACAACTATTATCATCACAACACACACACACACACACACAAAATATCAAAGAGAAGTAAGTAATGGAGGCACTGAAGTTGATGGTTGTTTTCATGGTCGTTGCGGTGGCTTTCTCAGCCGTAGGACAAGCGGTGGAAGCTCCGGCTCCAAGCCCAACTTCTGATGCTGCCATGTTCGTACCGGCATTGTTTGCTGCATCTGCTGTTGCTTTGGCATCTGGTCTTCTCTTTTGAGCCAACACACATTTTATCATTACTATTTTTTCTTTTCTCCATTAATTTTATTGTTTTTATTTATGAGTTTGTGTGTGATTTGATTCTAATGTTATAGAGTGTTGTATTATTCTTAATGTAACCATCTGTTTCTATACGTGCTTGTATGTATCATCATTCGTCAGACTGTTTATGGATTCATTTATCTTATAATCTGTCCACAAATCCATGAAAGGCATCACATAACTTGTTAATGGAAGTTACAAAATATCAGGTTTCATTGATTTGGGTTCACACAAAGATCAATAAGAGAGAGGGGGCTACTTTGGAATTGTCCAAGAGTTGGTGGAATCAACGATGTGATGAGCTGTATTTGGAAGGATGTGTGGGGGCACTATGATGCCGACATCAACATCATCATTATCATGGCAACATGAGTTTCCATGTGACTCACCACAGAAAGAAAGCTAAAGAACAACCTTAATTAATGCCCCACAATAAATGATATCTCATGAATGAACCAGACAGCCTCAATTGCAGTAATCCATATATGTATAGCTCGGAGACAGAAACCAGATAAAACTTGTCTTTTATTCTATCATAAAGAACAAATCTAGATAATCACTAGAGTTAAAAACCTAATCTGAATCACAAATATGACTACAAAGACCTATCAAGTTTATCATAAATACAATAGGATTTGACTGTTGGCAACATCAAAATTAAAGGATATATAAAATGTGAAGCCTCTCCCTGGAAATGAAGTGTTTAAAACATTTATAGGAACCCAAAAACAAACCACCCACTCACTAATCTTCCGTTTCTTTTCTCATCTAATAGAACCTTACTTTTGGGTAAGATTGGGTATGCGGGACGTTTCAGACAAGAATCTGTTTAAGCCATGTGATGCATAGAAGAAAGAATGGGACCATAGCATAGCATTTAAGTTCTCATGACCTTTACCTGGAAATAAAAGCAAACGTCTTTGTAACTGGCCGCCACTTTAATTGTCCAATTACTAGCTCTCCATCTATTTATTCTTGTGTCCTGATAATATTTAAAGACGGACACTGATTATACTCCTTTTATGAAGCAATATCTAAAGATAAATAGCTTACCAACATAAGAAACAGGAGCAACTCAAATATTGTAGAGAGTTCTCTTATTAATAGCTTTCCATAAGATACCTGAGGAAGCTGCAATCTGTAGGCTGACAAAAAGATAGCGGCAACATGATCCCGAGGAAGACGAAGAGAGACTCTTGAGTCATGAGAACCTTATCTATTGTCAGAATCTTCAGCTGCACAACTCATACAACAGTCAAGACCCACTATGTTATCAATCAAGAGAAAACCATTATGTTCAGACTCAAAAGTAGGCAGAGTTCGACAAGAGAATAAGTTTTGCCCTGAGAAACCAATATTAATAATATTGTGCCAAATTTACAGAGCAATGATCAATAAAGTTAAATTACAAATACAAGGGGGTAATAAGGAAACTAACCTATGCACTTAACATGAACCAGAACCATTAGAGCAAGCAGCAAATGCGAATTTTTTTTACAGATTTCATAATCCCCAAATAAAAAAACCTGGACTACATCTAGTAGATCTACACCATTTCTTCCTACTTCTTTATAACGTATAGCACTGGTGAACTAGCCCGAGAAACCTAAGCGCCTTAAATGATAGACTAATCCGGAGGTTCAGGATGAAGTTCACAGAATGGTTGGTCTCATCTTCTGATAACGAATTTTGCTCTGTATGCTCCTGCGTTGTTTCAAACTCCTGACTTATCTGGTAGTTTGGAGAGTTCTTTATCCGCAAAATGAAGCAGACGTCTCAGTCTGAGAACCATATCACAGTGAAACGGCAATGCCGTCCGCCTATCCAGATATGCTGGACTAACAGTCATCCACGATAGAGCGTGGAGTTCTGCCGCAATTGACTCAAGGATAAGATGGCTTTCAACCTCAAAATCTCTAGTTTCTTGGGTCCCTCCACCTTGCTTCATGATTCCTTGAAGAATTTTGTCATGAGCATTGTCATAACCACCATAATAGTCTATGAGACTTACAGAGAGAACTGATGGCCATTCTTCTTTCATGTTTATTCTTGAGTCTTTTCTCATGGAAGGCACAGCTTTTGAAACAACAAACCCGGTAGACAAGGGGATTGCACAACCTTTGCTGTGAAGAAGGTGAGCAAGCGGAGGTGATTCGGCAGTTAAACATGTAGGAAGCTGAAGAGGACTTGGGTGAAGAAAGCGCATGTTGGGTGATGGTATCATCATGTAAGAGAAAGCCGTTGACCCAAGAGACTTGACAGGAGTGAAACCTTCAATGTAATTAGATGAACTCATACCAGTACCTCCTGCATTATTGCGCAAATACACATGCAAGTCAGTATCTTGCTCCCTTTCTTATTGAAATTTAAAATTGATCACACGGGACATATATATGAGTTAACTGAGGAGAACAATAGAAAAACAATCAGAAACTGACCAGGAGATACCAACTCAGCCGGAAGAACAAAATGTAGAGAATGATCAAGTGAAATAGAAGTAAAACTGATGCTGTGAACCCACTGAAACAAACCCCTTGGAGTACCAGAAATGGTTTGTCCACCCATTATCTGCTTTCTTCCAGCAGATTGCCCCATACTGCCTTTCACAAAGGTGGATGGTTTTGAGTGAGAGCTGTAGAGTGTGCTAGTTGACGAGGTTCTCTCTTGAATCAAACTCATATCCTGCGGTTGCAAGGAAGATCCGTTGCTATTGGTGGCTATGCCAGAAGGTGCAGAACGTCGAAGTTGAATAGGCCACTTTTTAATGTCAGGACCTCCAGCTGAGTAAATTGCCTTTTGCCACTCTGTTATATCAGTTGCAAGTAGACAAAAAATACTATGGTTATGAAACAAGCAATAATAGATAATTCTATTTCCCGGCGCATTTGGAATACGAACGGGATGAAATTTCAGATTAGGAACAGGATGTATGGGTAAAAGAAGCTAATTTACCTAGGTATTCAAGCTCAAAGAAATTGCCAATGCGTGTAATGACAAAATCTCTGGGTTTTGAAGATCCATTGTCAGGGGAGGAACATGCCTGTAGTATTTGACATCCCTGCTGCAGAACTTGAAAAAAAAGACACTGCAGCCCTTTCGTATCCTGTCTACTGCTAATTCCACCAAAGGGAAATATATGTGTGTCAAGCAATTCACCCCTGGCATCCGTCCAGATGCTTACAAGCCATCTCCAGTCCTCTGTCCAACCGTAGCAGCAATGTAAACTTGGAATAGCCTTTCCTTCAACCTGGGATGCATCCCCCTGGGAGCTTGATCCTGATGTTATACCTTCCATTGCATTGACGCCAAGTCCAGAACCTCTGCCACCATCCTCAGGTATTGGCTTTGAAGACTCGGAACCTAAGCCGCCAAAAGTAGGTGAAACTCCACGCTCCACGGAACCAGGCTCGGAAAGAATGAAAAGCGGTTCAAATAAATAGAAAATTTCATCATTAAGGTAAAAATCTCCATTTCTGTTAGGATCGCAGCTTAATCCTCCAGATCTTGTTATTTGCCAGCTATCCCAACCACTCGTTCTCATGCTTCCATCCATTTCACCATCTCTTGGATGTGTAGAACCTGTCATTCGAGAACCAACACAGTCTTTCCAGATTCCAGAAATAGAGCTCATTGGTGTCAAGGCTGAAGAGGATCTGCTTGATAAAGAGGATGAGAGAAATCCATCATTAGGCATTCCTCGTGAAATTTTCCGAGCCTTATTGTATACAGAAAAAGCAGTATCCTTGAGAATGACAAGCTCATTAAAGCTTGGACTTGTTATCCGGAAAATAGAATCAACAGACACCACCTGTAGAACTAGTTTAGGGACACTAAACCCCGAAAGCACTGGAATGTGAGATATTGATGCTTCGTCTACAGAAGCAGAACTACCAAACGCCCTTGCAACCTGACTGTTAAGTAACGATCTCCTGTCTCTATCTGGCTGTATTCCTGATCCAAGTGCAATAGACGATTCGACGATAGTCCTTAAAACTGCCGAAGGGTCGGGAAATGGACACACTATGTACACTACCTGAAACAAAAGAAGAAGCCAACAAGATCAACAGCTACACTTGGTAGAAGTGGGCAAAGAAAGACTTATCCCTGTACTTTTTACTGATACTTACCATGCAAGGACTAGCTGATCCTTCTTTCTGGTTTGTGTAAAGGCAAGACCCAAGCTTGAGACCTTTCAGCGCTTTTGATAAAGACTTTAGATAGCTACTCACATTCCACCCATTGGACAAAGACAGAAAATAATCGCTGAGAGATCCCAGAAGCGATGTGTTATTGCTTTCAATCTTCATCGATTGAGGGCAATCAAGCAGAACAAATCCAGATGAGGATAATCTTCCAGCGTCAGTTTCCATTTGATTTCCCAGGATCTGTGGCAAATGGGTTCCCAGTCTGCACGTCTCATAAACTATGCAACAAAAGGTTCATAAACTATGCAACAAAAGGTTCATCAGAACATAATGGTGAGAAAATGTCAGAAGTTTTTGTTCCTTTAGCAGAAACCAGTTCCTGTCATGTTTGAGTATAACCTCTTTCACAATAGATATATTCGTTGACTCACCAGTTCCAAGTTGTTGGAAGAAATCAGCAGCAGCACTGGTTAAAGGATCTATATCCGGGCATACAACAGTATAGTTCATCTGAGAAAGGAAACAAAGAAACTTAGTGGAGAAGATTGTCAATTGGCCTAAATTGCAGGAAACAAAAGCATATCTCTCAGACGAATTCCTTGAAAATTCACATTTTTCGGCAGAGCATATGGCTCGAAAGGAGCCTTTTCCCAATGTGGCAAGGAGTTGGTTGATATCTTAAGCCAGTCATCTTGGTACCTGTCACAGGGGATGGACGCTACAGAGCTCAAAATAACCAGCAATATAGTATGTAACAATCCTAACAAAAAGAAATCATGAATACCAAGGGGGTTTTGATCAAGACCAAATTCTATTAAAAAAACATTAACACTCTGACTGCTAATAAAAAACAAACATACCCGACAAGTATAGAAGGTGATGGAAGAACATAAAGTGTCGGTCGGAGTAATTCTGAACTGTATATATCTTGGCTCTGAGCAGTCTCCTCTCCTTTCCCACCATCAATTGACACTGCTTGTTTGCCCAGATATTATTAACAATAGAATCATCAGAGATATTGACAATATTCACTCTATCAGATATTAATGAACAACCATAGTAGAAACAGTAGAGTTCAACGAGATAAATAATCAAAACTCGTGTGCTACCTGCACTCAGGGCTGACTCCGCAGTAGATCCCTCAGAAATAGATCCTCCATCCATTGATTGATTCCGGCCCTTGCACCAATCTGTGACAGATAATGGGCCATCTGACTGACCAAATGCAGATTTCAAAGCTGTTTTGATGTCAGATTGCAGTAGAGTAATGACAGACGAAGGAAAAACCTGGAAAAGAAAGAAATCTTCAGAATCAGGTTTAAACTGCCAGAATATATAATCCTGTACCATATAAATAGCCATCAGTCGCACAGAGAAGACGAGATAGCAGCAGGACAAAATATGAACAAGCTCAAAGCTTTATACGATAAATCTGTGACCACAAGATATTTTTAGCCCATAACTCACAATCTAGAACGTAAAGACATTGAGTACACTCATTCGTGCATCTTACACCATTTCGAAATCTTACCTCAGCAGAGAGTGGGTCAACTAGCTTGACACCAGCAATGTCCAGAGAATGGCAGGAAGCCAAAGTTCCCCCACAACCTGCATGGCCAGCAGAGGGTCCACACGACAGTTCCCGTCTCCATAACTCTTCCAGCGCAAGCCAGCCATAAGGACCATCTCCACAATCTGAATCCAGAGCTAAATCAACGAACGAAGTAGCTTGCTGTACAAGTAGCGCTATTCCATCTAGGAGCTCCTGCAATGGCTGCCTTTGGCCATAAGAAAGCAAGCTGTCTTCGCTAAATGAACTATGGGGCAAGGATGAGCCTGCTTCAACATTTGGCGAACTAGCAGGTTTTGCTGTTTTTGGGACTGAAACAGTCCGCCACACGCCAACTGGTGCACTCATGTGGCTATCTAACATTCCTCCGTCGAAATCTCCAGCTATTCTAGTAGGTATTTCTTTCTTATATATCTCGTTCCTTGCAGATGTGTTGTCTGTCAGACTACTGGGATCATTTGGCAGCTGGTTCAGGAATAAGTTTCCACTAAGCCTAGTCAGACTAACAGGTGAACTGTGCTTCGAAGAAATGACTATGTGCCGCATCCTAGACATGAAAGCTTGGAACATAACGCTTCCCACGTCTGTTGCCAACAAGGTCTTTGAAGATAATAAAGTACTAACAACAGCAGATATACCGTCAGACTTTTTCCCCTGTACGGTCTTAATAGCACTAGCAGCACTGTAGTTTGAATATTTTAACTGAGAAACACCCTCCTTTCTACTACTGTTATCACTAATTACAGTAGGTAGCCTATCATATTGGTCCTTTCTGCCCTCTACTTGAGTGTAATACTCTCTCGACTGAAACAAAGTTCTGCCATTGTTATTAATGCATGCTTTTGATCCAAGTAATTTTTTATCGGCTGCTCCATCAGAATCAATGGCAGGTGGTGTGGGTCCATAAACATAGTTACTCGTTCTTGAATTTGAACTCTCCACTTTATGAGATTTGGGAAGATATGGGCTTTTGAAAAAAGTCGAGGAAATCTCGCTCATAGGTGCTTCAACAGCTCCATACTCAGGAGCAAAGGTCATCATAGCTTCTGCTTTTATCAAATGATCGAACTCACCAGTAGAAGAGCTTGACATTTGATTTAAGGGAGCTGAAGTAACACTGCTGTTGATGACTTCTTGACTTTTGATAAGGCACTCATCTATGATAGGGGGAACAGGATTAAAGCTCTCAAAAGAGGAAAACCCAACGGGCAAAACAATCTGGTCTGATACGTCCATCATATCCACTGGACTAGAACCTACATCAGCAGAATCTGGAGGAAACAAGAGTGCATGCGACTCTGCTGTTCCTGGTGGCTACACGAACATAACAGATAAGGTGCTTTGTTAGATAAGGATTGAACACCAAAGGCAATAGGACCAAACACACAATAAGAGGCAGGACAGGAAGCGGGAAAGGAAGGCACCATCCTCCTCCCAAACGTCTATTAGACACAGTCTAGATATCTGAACTAAGCGGAATATCATTCACCAGCACAGAGAACACAAGTGATAGTTGTTTCATATTATGAAGGATACCAGAAGACGGGAATTACCTCCCCAAAAGGCAACGCATCATTCTGAAAGAAGTCACCAAAGTCTCCAAACTCTGAAAGAAGTGCCTGGATATCCATACCAACTCCTCTATCATCATCATCGTCGTCATCATCCCAATCCCAACCAATTTGATCATTTGCAATGCCTGGACCACCAGCTTATAAGTTTTAGTAGAACCAAATTCTGACTTATATGCTTCTTGAATAGGTGCATTAGAGACAGTACCTACTTGACCGAATGACTCTGCCATCCCTGTTCGCGGCCGCTTGGAACCCTGCAAAGAATGTTATGTTACTTAGGTTATCAGTACTATGCAATCTCCACTCTTGCCACAAATAAAAGCCATACCAATTTTGGGCGATCATCATTGCAAGTTAGACCAGATTGCCTACATGTCAAAGAATCTGCATCCGCATCAAGTTCACCAGTTCTTGAAGTCATTCTCCAGCCACTCCCGCTAGAAGCACTACTTGTTGAACTAATGCTGCTATTACGGCTACTGCCGCTGCTATTATAACCATTTTTATCATAAAACCCATCACTATTATTTCCAGACGATCCAAGGAAGTCAAAATCACCAGCCCTGCATAAAATAAGTAAAAATGTTCAGGGATCATGAACAGACTGTTATAATGGCAAAGAAAATCGCTCAGCTTTATATTCAAAAATTCAGAAATGCCACAAATCTCACTACTATGGAGCTGCGAATCATGAGGTTTACACAACGTTTGGTTTCTCAGAGAAGTTAGGGTTGCATTTCCAGACCTCTATTTTGTGAGTTCCCTTCGATGTTCAGAATGGATACGAGATAGAAGAAAAAGACTCACCAGTGCATAAATAACGATGAGCCTGCCAGTGATGGTCCTATCCAGTTTTGAAGCCAAAATCTGCAAGTATGATTTCACCTTGCATCAGCTCCAAGGTAAAGAAAGAACACAAGTGTTACATCTAACTACGACCCTACAAAGTCAATTTTTCTGAATACATACATGCACACCCTGAAAAAATTGTAGACAAATTTAACATAAGCGATATAAATTGTGGATAATTAGCCAATTTGGATCTCTCCGTTAACTACTCAACAAATTCTAAATAACCTCTTGTTTACCTTTTCAAAGAAAATTTAGCAAATGCCGACTGTAAGATTGGCACAAGCACGGCCTCAGCTGGATATATGAACTTTTTTTCACACACCGATAAAATATATTGTTGTCCTTTCCGGTGATCTTTACTCCCAACTGATGGTTCAGGACACTGATTATGGGCCAAGTTAACCGCAAAGGTCGAATTAGTTTGACTTGTTTTGTCATTTATACTTTGGCAGCAACCAAGTGTAACTTCCACGTAACATTGATTGCCATTTATCAGACGGGACCCACGACCAACATGAGAAGGTAGACCAATATATCCACCCGAAGTCCTTACGTTTCCAGAACTGTTTGAGAAAAATATCTTATCTTAGTTGATAAAACTGGTTTCATCAGATTAACGGCTATGGACAGCAAATGTATGAATTGCACCTGAAGTATACTTGCTTGACAAGATCATTGGGACAGAATCCAGTGAGGCTGCCCCGCATACCATGAGGAGAAACAATCACTGGTGGGAATAACATAAGCCTGTGAGAAGTGTTTCTATCAAAGAAAAAAGCTCCTATCTTTCTTAAAGCATGTGTTGAATGCACAAGAATCATTTCAGGCCTCAATTCGAAAATTATGGGTTCAAAGAATTACAAGTAGCACAATATAATATCTCTTGGTCAACCCTAGAATCAAAAACAATACAGATAAGTTCTTGTGCATGCAAAAAAATGAGATGCTACATCTCTGCTCGAGGAACTTAGGAAGCACTAGACTACACTTGCTTCTTTTTGGAGTCGTATGCATTCAACATTGAGTTCAGAAAATGTCTCATGCTCTCAATTTATTCACTAGCATATCAGAACAAAGCAGGAATAGATCAACGAACATCTGGAACTAGTTCCATCAACTTTTTTGGGTTTATCGTAGAGAAGTAGCAGAATTTAGCATTGCAAGTGATAATGGAAGAAATGACTAACCTGGAAGCCTATAACTGGAGTTTTTCAAAGAACTCCTTAACAGTCTTTCAGCATCGCCACTTGAAAGTGTCCGGACATTCCTTCGCGCATTAAAATCAGTATTAGTTTCACAATAAGTATAGGAAGCCCTAAACCATAATTTCGAGCATATATGACAAAAGGTTTTACGGACTTGGCAGATACAATGACATGTACAAAAACTGCCTCTTCGGTAGCAGCAAAGATGAATTCAACAGTAGGCTGTCCCCTCCTGCATAAATATCCGAGGAGCATTAGCCAGACAGCTAATCATAGACTTCTTTTGATTTAAAAAATTAAACTTAGGAAGCCAAGGTCTTGCAGGCGCATATTTAATGAATAGCAGAATCTATGGGATGAGATATGGTTGAAAAGCCAGAGAAAAATGTATATTTGCATAAGGGGAACAGTTAAAGAACCAAACTCAGCGACTATCTCTTAAATAATAAGAGGTTGAAGATACCTCAAATATTCTTCACTTTGAGGGCTGAATTTTGAAAAAACATCTCCAAATCTCATGTAGGAAAGTCCAGTTAATGCTCTGTCGCAATATCAACCAACTTAATATGAGATATTTCAATCCATTAAGTCCCTAATCCAACCATCATCTCTGGGGATCTAACCTTTCAATGCAATTACGTAAGGACTGTGAAAAGGCAACTGATATCTCTTCAGAGTCCCCAGGTACTACCCAGATTCCTGACGCAACAACTTTTAACAGGAGAAACAAAAAGTAAGGACATGTATACCATGATAACCATAGACCATAGACATATGCATTAAACAGTCATAAAAATCAGTATAGAGACAATATGTTTAGATATATTGAGGCGAAAGTACGATCAATAAATCATTAAGAATTTATACCTCTAAGTTTTGAGACTGCAGCCTGAGCTTTATCAGTGATTGATGAATGACGCCCAGGAAGAAAAAGCCAAAGCTTGATCTTTTCATCTGAGCAGCAGCGATGAATGAACATCACATACGACTAAAACAACTTACAAAGATTTTTATAAAGGAGTGTGGATAAGCTTTACCAGGGTTGTATAAACCTTGAGATGGATCCCAAGGTCCAACAAAAGAATTGGTCCATGTGCTAAGAAAACCTTCCTTCTGCAACCGCAGATGAGATGAAAGGACAAGATATGTTGCAACATCATTCTGCTCAGCTCTTGAACTGAAATCTCCAGAGTGATAGGAGTAATTAGTACACACTGTCACATTAAGTTCAACTAAAACACCAATTGAAAAAGAAAAAAAAAAGCTCAAAGCTTTAACCTTCTATCAGAGCCAGGATTCAGCTCAGTTTCACTTGGAAGAAACTGAAACCAAGAAACATTATGTAGACCCCCCTGTGGAAATTAATCAGGTATTCAGAAAGGTCGTCGATATCAGGAGATCATCAAAATCAATTTTGACATCGAAAAACAAAAACTTTCTACTCTCCCACACACTAGGCAATTTAGTACTAATATGAGTGAACAAGAAAGTGAATGCCATTAGTATGTGGGAGAGTTTTAGAAATCAAGAGAAGTGTAGTAGTAAGACTTACGATTCTGAAAACATTAGTCCACATCACTTGAATCGTTTTCTCAAGTTATAGGCTCAAAAACAGTACTTCAATGGTAAAGACCCTATGAAGCTCAGAATCGTGAGGGACGCACGATTCCCATCATAAAGCCAAAGACTGGAATTTTCCGAGGAAGAGTGGTACAGTTTTATAAATCGGAAGATTCTTCTTAGATCTTCTCTGTATCTCTCCCTCCCTGATCGAAAAAATCTCCGATTACGTGTGAATAAATGTAGAAAAAAAAAAACTAAGAAAACCGATGTCTCCCGTGGTTTCACCTTTCATAACACCAGATCCAAACGCCCCTTTAGGGTTTTTTTTTAATTATTTTGTTTAGTTTTTTTTTTTTCTTTCTTAAAACTAAAGTCAAATTATGAAATTATAGAGAAAATGAGTAAGAAAACCTTCACCTTTGCCAAAACTATATGAAAACCCCTAATCAAATTTTGTGGGAACTAAACCCTAAATTTTTAATAAAATGTAAAACAACCTCTCTACTAACAAACTGATCTAAAATAAGAATATTTTTTATTAAAACAAAAACAAAAAACATAAAAGCTGATAATTTTATTTCTAAATTTAAGTTTGCAAGGGGTTTTAAGATCACTATTTTTTCCATTTTTTTGTTTAGTCAAATTGTGAAATTATACACACACATTAAGTATTAGAAACAATCATAGTTATGACACGTAGACAAGCCTCTCCTCAGACCGATTTCAAAAACAAAACAACAAACCACACACTTCTCACATACTTAATTAATCGTCACAACACATGTTTTATTCTGAAAAAAAAAAGCACCACCTCAAATTTCAAAACACAAACATAACACACTAACTTACTCCAGAGTTATCATTAATCATTTTGTTGGCCATCATTATTTATCAGCATTGTGGGTAGAAGTTCTCTTTGTGGAAGGAGAATCTAGTTGTTGTCTTGTGTGTGAATTCCAAAGCTAGGTGCCTTAACTCCTTTGCCAATGTGAGTTCTCCACTATAGAACACTCCTGCACGTTTATATTGGCAATTTGATTTAAACCTTTCTCTGGTTTTATAGTGTCGTTGATTAATTCGATCAGAGGATGCTATTTTTTTTTTTATAAATTCTATTTAGGACCGAGTATCCGGGTTTTACTATAACATGAACCAAGAGATAATGCTTACCAACATGAGAGCCAGGGTGATCTATGGCTATCTGTTTGTAGACGTTTTTCCAGTTAGGTTTGGCGAAGTGGGTCATGACCCTTGTCTCAGAGACAATGTCCACGCCATTTTTGGAATGGTTTAGAGACTGAAGCATCTGTATGAGCGCAGAACGAACATCTCCTTCTTCGTAGACGCTAGTGCAATAGTTATTTACTTCTATGACTCTACTTGTGTTCCGTTCTGCGACCTCGTTCATGATGTTCTTAAACCAGCTGTATGAGCCTTGCTCCTTTGTTACCCAGTAGAAGTAAGCCTTTCGAGTCTTGAAACGTTCCTTTTCACCTTGTTGATGTCGTTGTGTTCGCTTCTCCATTCGGTTGAGTTGGGAATGTTCCTTGGCCTCCATATTGTTGATGATGTCCTTGATAATGCTGATCATTGGGCTGGCCCCAATCCCAAGCCCAACCAGTAAAATCACCTCATATTTCTTGTAGTCTTGTGCCGGTGCGTCGTATGGACCATCAATCATGATTTTGGGCAAACTGCATGTATAGAAGAAGGGGTCATGGCCAATATTAACAACGTTACAATCGTCCAAGAATATGCAATGATAAAAAAAAAAAAGTGAAAAAATGTAACATTTTCGTACCACCAGTAAAGTATTTAGTGATCTTTTTCGTTAAGGTGTATTTATATATTTGTCTACGGATGTTGTTTATTCATTTTCTATCGGATAAGTTAGAAGATACTTACTCGCGATTATATACACCAGGATACATGTCTCCGACCGCATGTAGGTGACACACCTGATACATAATCCAACAATGCTACTCAAGCTATCTTTCCTCTTTAACATATACAATTTTGAGAGATTTTTTGATGTAAATAAGACCTCAGAGAAAACTTCTTTGAGAGCATTTGTCCAATCTCCCATTACTTTTATATGAACGCTCAGATAGTCGTCTTGAGGCGCAGAAGTTATTGAAAATGGATGCCTGCAGGTATATATAAATAACCATGTAAACTGATTTCTATATGTACGAGTTTAGGGTTGTTGACTCTTAAGAGTGTTTTCTTTTTTTGTACCACTCAAATGGTGAGATTGTTGGGCAGTTCACAAACATGTATTGACCGCTTTTGTATTTGAATTTTCTTGGCCTTAACATGTGAAAACTCAACAAGTTTTCAGGATATACGGCGACCTTCAAGATTTTTACACTGCTGATACTGGATCTGAATATCTCGCGTGCACAGAAAGCTACTGGTACTGCTAAGAACATGGACGTCTATAATAAACATATAAACTTTGAGTTAGTTACCTTTTTTATGATTAGGTTTTGGGACGAAGCCCGTAATCCCCCAGACCCGTAACCATAGCATGTAATATAAGTTTGTCTCAAGCATCACTCTATCATCCTGTGACCTCTTAGCTTTTGCCTATGGTACTTTTTCAGTTGAGCTAAGTTACATTATTTCAACCCTGAGTTGACAATTATTGATAATGTTGAACCTTGAAGTACGCACCGTTTGCCAGCTATCTGATACGAAGTATCTGAGTCCACGGTACCATCTCTTTAACGGTATAGGCTCAGGCGTTGTCTTAAGCTTTACACTTAGCATGTGGCTTAGCTTCTTTCTTTCTTCACTATCTCTTCTTATATGTTGTGTTTCCGCATCCACAAGCAAGTTCTCAAGATTCTCTGTCTGTTTTAGATTCACCACAGAGTTACAGGTAGAAAGAGTATTGAAAAAATATATCCGTTCTCAGATTATCATCATCAAGAAAGCTATTATCAAACAATTCTAAAAAAAATATATATATATATATATATATACCATGATGTATCCTATGTTATCTGGGTCAAGCTCTTCCATTATCACTGCTGCATATTCATCTGTCCTTTTTTGGATGTTTGACAAATTGTTGGTAGACGAAATAAGGTTGATGATCTGCGAAACACAAAAAAAAAAAAGACAGATCAGATTTCCCAATATCAAACATTTCTCATACCTTTGAAGAAAACATTTGTCAGAATGTTGATCGTTTGTTATTCAAGTTTATTGTGTATTTTTTTTTTTTTTTGTAAATGAACTTACAATATTTTGATAATATTTTCGTTTGTGAAAATATTTATATATATATATTTATGAACCCAAAATATTTTATATTAAGAATGAAAATTATCCAGAAATTAATATTTGAAACAATCATTAATGTAAACACTTTTACCTCTCTAACTTCATCTTTAGTTAATCTACCATTAGCGTCTTTATCCATCCTATATTTCACAAACCATATTGGCTCAACTTTACATTTATTACCAAAACTTGTAGATAAATGCATTACAAAAGATTAAAATGGATAATGATTAAAAATATGTACATGTCACGGAACGTTTGAAGCCTAGAATCAAAGCTTTGATCACTTATTTGTTTCCAGAATTCCCTGAACTGGTTTGCATCGATCATATCTTCTGTCACATGCCATCTTCTAGCTAATGCGTCGAACAATTCCGAGGCAAAGTCTATTGAGTACATCCCTGAAATCACAATATGAATTCATATTTAGATCCTTCTTGACCATTTCTTTGGTTCACAATTTTTTCTCGAATTTTTATAAGATTTACCTATGCATTCTCCAAATTTTGATCTTGGCAGCATTCCATCACTAGTGGCCGTGATCTCAACAAACCGCTTTTCCACGGCGGGCCAGCCAGCAACACTGTCAGCCTTACTGATGAACCTGAGCCCTTTCAAGGCCGTTGGCTTACTCTCTCTCTAGAGACCGATGTCAAGCGCTTCAAATGGTTAGAAACAGAGGCTAGCGGCCTCATGAGACCTGTCCGTTTATCCTTCACGCTCGCCGAGTTTCCAAGGTTTGACATCAACGGCGATGATCCGCTCACTGAAACTACGTCGCTGCTCTTCTCTGTCTCCCAGTCATAGTCTGATATATCGAAGCTCACTCTCTCCATAAGATTCGTCGCTCTTTTTAACGGAATATTGCAACGGGAAACAAAACGATGATTAAATGGAATAATTTCTTTCTTGCATCTCAAGTCAATGCTCTGGCAGGACTTTCTACCTCAAAGAAAGAAAAAAAAAATGGGAAGCAAGATTTAGATGTAATATGAGACGACCGAGTAAATTAGATAAACGGACAAAACATAAGCTACACAAATTCAAAGACGTGGCCCGACTTGGCCACAATCACTCTCTCTTTTGCCTCGTCAATTCTCATTGATTCATTAAAGACCGAATTATAAAAGTAGTCAACGATTAATATGTAAAATCTGAACACTAGCAACATGATTGTCTATATCTTACTTTTAACTTCTTATTCAATAAAACTTTCTTCTTCTTGAAAAATCTGTTTTCCATAGCCTTATATTCAACTCCGTACGGATCGTATTTCTTGATTCATCTGATATCTCAAGACTCTTCTCAGTAACTTGTTCGAAGCTATTCTTGAAAACTCAGCCACAATCTTCACGAAACTCACCTGCAAATTTTGCAAAATCCATTTTTAAGCAGAAACAAGCTCTTTGTAACTTTGATTTTTCGGAAACCATCCAAAGCTATTATTTACCTTGAAGAGAGGCTTAAGATTTTTTTGAATCGTTTTTAAAAATTTTATCTTTGAGGAAAAAATGAGCCAAAAATATTAAACCTTTGAGGAAAGTAAACAAGGTGTGTATAACACAATGTAGTACCTTAATTCCTCCAATGTTCATGGTATCATCAGCTCTGCCTTGAACATTGAAGTATCCTCCTACGGTTCTCTTCACGATGTCACCGTGTCTTCTAAGTCGCTGCAAAACAGAACAGAACAGAGGAACAGTAAAGGGATGCTCGTAAGAATTTGCTTTAGCTGTAAGTAAAATATACAAATCTTACTAACTACTCACTGTTTCTTTATACATTGGCATTCCCTTGAAGTAAACCTCGTCATGGTCACCAAAAGCCTGCGGTTGAAGCGGGCTTCCAATTATGTACGAAGAAGCGAGTTCCGTGCCTCCACAACATTCGATCACAGGTTTGTAATAAGCTTTAGAATAAAGCCAGAGAACATCATCAACATTAGAAGCTTCTCCTGTAGTGGCGAAATATCTAACCAAAGCACAAAACAGCTTCTGAGTCAAAATCTTGTCAGAAAAACACAAAACATACATAACGGAGGTTTGTTGTTCGTTACTTTATCTTTGTCCAACTAAGCCCTTCTATACAGTTTGTCTACTTCCAAGTTTTCACCAAGCTTGGAACAGTACCAAGAACCGTAACTCCAGCATCCTGAAGTAATATCAAGCACAAATAAGTGCGGGATTTAACAAATGTTACCACGATTATATAGGAGACAACAATGGAGGTTTCTTGCCTGAACAAACTTTCCAAAACCACGGCCGAGGGGAGACCCGTGATAGAGTGCGAGCGTTGCACCGGTTAGAAAGCAAGAAAATATAAGAGTTGGTCCCATTACCCATCCAAGATTCGTAGGCCAACAATATGTATTACCCACTTGGACATCAAGATCAGCCCATCCATCACAAGCACTACGAATTGGCGACAGCTGTGTCCAACTGGTGGTTCCCCTAGTTTAGAAAAACAACTGATCAAGCTCTAAACATGTCTAAAAGAAATAAGATAATAAAAAAGAATTGTTCCTGTAGTTCCAGAAGAGAAGAGAATGTTAATCACAGAGTTAACAGGTTGATAAATCGGACGATAGTAGTTCTCTCCAATGCAAGGCAGATTGGAGCCATGTCTTATCTACACTATTTGAGTGATTGCAAATGTGGAGATGTAAAACAATTTACCTAAAATGGCTTTTCGCATTGGACATAAAATCCTTCCACGGTATGTCCTCATCTCTTAACTGAACGCGCAATTCAGTCCCTGAAGTGGAGAGGACAATGATCTTTGATGGAGCAGCTTCAACCACCCGACTACAGAAAAAAAAAAACAAAGAAAGAGACAAGTTTCAGTTTAATTTATGTTGTTGGTTCATGGAGTTCCAAAATCAGCCATGGAAGATTTGGTATAAAGGAAATCTCCGACCTCCTCTGAGTATATAATACTGAAAAAAACATAAGAAATGAATCATCTTATATCTGATGATGATAAGCTGAATATATGATGCGAAGAAATGTGAGTCAGAGTGTGTCACAGACCTGAGTGAATATGCCTTTTGCCTTGGAAATTTTGTAACCTTGTTGCAATTTCTTTAGCTGCAAAGCTGTCTGCGATGGAGAGAACAATACAACCAGCTAATATGATTGCGAGATATGTAATCACTGCATCGACTGTCATTGTCATATCGGTTGCAATCGTGTACCCTTTGCAAAACTTCCACTTATCGCATCCGCCACCAACCTGGTATAAAGTAAATGTACCAAAAACCAAGGGTAGAGAACAGAGAGATCAACGAACAATGGAAGCTTACTAATGAGATAACAACCAGAATGATCAATAAAGACATTCATGATACATACCTTACTCGCTCGCGGAGTTCTTTAGATTTCATTCGATTGACTGGAGAATCATCATACAACAGCCAAACTATCATCCTCCCTTTGGGGATGGCTTGAAGGCTTCAAACAACATTCAGGGATATTAAGAACTGCATCAGGAAGCCATGTCCCTCCAGATTCAAGGATTATATAGTGAAAGCTCATCCAGAACGATTGACCAATAGACCTGAAAGAAACTCTGAATTAGGCCAAAGCAGAGCTTCCACAAAGAGTCTTTTTTTTTTCATTTTTTTTCTTCAATATTTGAACGTCAATACTTACTTCAGGGTGTTCAACTGAGAATCTCCGGAAAAGTTTAAAACTTTCTAGAGGGCTTTTATATGAAGCACCAAGAAGTCTTAAGCCGTGAGTTTCCATTAGCCTTCCTAAATTTGTGGATTTTGACATAGATCTAAAGACTCTTTGTGGAAGCTGTGCTTTGAATAGACAGAATAATAGAGAAGCCGATGCAGAGGATGAGGATGCCATGGCTTAAGCACACTCTCATCCACCAGAGCTTTCCACTGGTCTCTAGGGTCAACGCTTTTAGCCCTTGAAATCACATCTCTCACCACTTTGTCAAATCCCTTGGCGTCTTCCAAAATCAATCCAGCTTTCACATAATCATGGCTTTTCAATTCTCCTATGCTCTTCCACATCTCTTTCTCTATCTCTCCAAACAAATTATCGAGTCCTCAAAAGAAACCAAATCTACCCATCTTGGTCGTTTCCACTGAACACGGGTGTAAGAATTGATCCCTAAAATTTAACCCCCCCCCCCCAAAAAAAAAATTTGATTTGCACCTGAATTTCCCAAATTCTGCAAGATCTTATATGTTGGTAATTATTTTGCTGGGTGTTTTGATCATAACCAAAAGGATTGGCAAAAAAAACAGAGCTTTTCTGTACCGTCAGAAATCTAAAAGCTTACCGAAGTTCATCTTAAAGACGACACAGTAACGCTAAATGTTCCCAAAATACTCCATGGATCATCAAAACATAAAAGACCAAGATTTGACCCTACATAGATCTCATCTTTTCAAATCATCATAAGTTTGTCTTAGGATAAGAAAAAAGAGAGACAATCATAAACTAGAGAAGACTATTAAGAGTGTCGAATCAATCACTGGCTGGGTACAGGTGTGTAGCTCCTGCTTCTCCTAGGGCTCGGGCTCCTGTTTCTCCTCGGGCTACGGCTAATGCTTCTTCTCGGACTCGGGCTAATGCTTCTTCTTGGGCTACGGCTTATGCTGCGGCTCTTACTTCTAGCTGGACTTACACTGCGACCCCTTGAGCCATTGTAGGCGGGTGATCGTGAATATGACCTCCCCCTATCATATCGTTCTTTCCTGGGAGAGACAGACCTGCGACAATACAGAGATGGTGAGCATAAAAAAATATCCGAGTGGAGAATGGTTAATTGTCCACAAAGGTTTGTAATGGAGTTCACACAGAAACCTTGGGTGATGTCTTCTAGAGGGAGGAGAACGAGAATACCTAGGCGAGCGAGAGTAGTAACGAGGGGGACTACGCCTTCTGTCCCGAAAGCTGATGCTCCAACGAACACAAAAGAATGTTAAAGGTCAGGTTTTTGGCATCGACTAATTGATATTGATGATAAACAGAAAAACTCAAAAAGGGAAAGCTCTATGCACCTTCCTCCACGCTCCCTTGTTCTCATTTCAGTCGGTTTCTTCCTGTTCTCTTCCGCAAACACAACAGTCAACTGACGGCCAAGAAGAACATAGCCATCCATATGATATTGTGCCTCAGCAGCATCAGCAGGATCCACAAATTCAACGAAGCCAAACCCTCGCGGATTTCTGCATTTGATATATAAAACAAAATAGGATCTCAGACTAGGAACCAACATAAAAAAATGACGACGAAGATGTATCACTTTACAACAAGCCTGTTGAGGAACAGTTGGCAATATGATCCCCTGCAACTGAAGATATCACAGGATAAACATAAATAAGCAAGCACTTGCCTGCTAACCTCGCAAGTTTCAGTATAAAGATGACTTCTTGAAGACTTGATTCATCTTCAAATCGAATACAAACCCAACTTCACTTCAACTCTTCACTACCATATAGAACATCTTCATAAGAACTCTAATTACTTCTTTGATGTCTTCATTTCTTTAGATTCACTGCTAAACCTCAACAACTTCAATTAACACACTCATAGTGTGTTCACACATGGAACACATCAACATTGTATCCTTCGCCTTAAGCGACTAAAAAGTATGAAGTCTGAACAGGTTCTAAATTCAAAAAACTAATCCACGCTCTTTCTTTTATTGACACTGAATTACTGAAAACTAGGGGTTTAAGACTTCAAATGAAGATATGCTGTCCTAGAAAACTATGAACCAAAATGAAAGCTAATTTTGGTGAAATAAGCGCATATTAGAAGATTTTGGTAAGAACCTAGTATCCATAAGGAGACACATAGAAGTGGAAGAATGGAAAAGGAAAGGGAACTAAACGTCGTAAACAAAGATTAAAGGTGGTAAAGAGGACAAAAAAAATAGAGAAATTATCTAATTAGAACAGAAGTAAAAATCAAGTATTTAAACAGTAGATGTCGTATCTACTAAACATGCTCACCCAGTATAATAATCCCTTGGCAAGTAAACGTCTTTAAGAGGCCCAAACTGCTCAAATGACCTCCTCAGATCTTTTTGCCTGAAGAAAAGGATGAGATGTGAGAAAAGAATTAGATTTTTCAAAAAGCCAAGAAAATGAATACAGATTGGAGTCATAGTCAACTAAACAGAGAACTATGGTTTTCACGAACAATGAACTCACAAAAACATAAGTAGATACGCTTAAGAGAAACCCCGTCTTACATCTTATTTCCAGAATTCTATCACAAAACAAGAGTTCACCAAACCAAACATAGTTATCAAGACAGCTCTGAGGACATACATCAACTTTCTTAAAGTCTTCACAGAACATAAAAGCATCATGCCTAGATATGCTTAAGAGGTATCCGAACAATTCTATAGTCAGAAAACGGGCAGAAGGGAGTTATAGAGAAATCAAGTACGTACCTGCAATCATGGCGTAGATTGCGAACCAAAAGACTGGTCGGAGGGTCCATGCTACGACCTCCATATCGGCCTCCTCTAGGGCTTGGGCTTCGACCCCTCCTCCCATAACCCCTTGGTGGTGACGGAATGTAGTTCCTTCCCCTCATAGCGGCAAGCTTCAACCTCTCTATCAGTCAATCAACACAAACCAGGTAAGAAAATAAACCAGAAATGTCTGGATGTTTAAGAAACAAGAGACCACAAACGCAAGAGTAACACTAGCATCTGAGAGAACTTCAAAGAAGCATTCAATCTGGTTTCGAATCACCAAATCCAACACCTAAAAATACTTACCACATGTGGAAAAACGTATAATAATCAAAATACCGACTTTATTACAATTTACCGACTAACAAAGAGCCCGATATACGAAGCCGTGTACAGGATAAAGGAATCGTGGCCGGGAAAACGCCGGATTATTTGACTGACAAAGACGAGGGTAAGGGTATATACGGTAGGAAGACGAGAAAATTATCAGAGAAAAGACTCACCGGAGAACGAAGGTCGGTGGTGACGAACGGCGGCGATAGAACAACAGGAGAAGCGTTGCTGCAAGAATTGGAAATGACGAATTACTCGTCAAAGTAGAAAACCGAAAGTCCTTTATGATCTAAATGAGCGAGTTGTTAGGTTTTTTTATATATATTTTGTTTTACATTTTAGCCCCCAAAACCTTTCTTAATACTATTGTTAGCCTCAAATTTCCTATTTAATAAAATGTCCCCTTCAGAGATTTAATTTTCGTTTCCACTTTCAGGTAAAATAAAATTGACTTCCTTTTAAAAGTTTGTGAAAGTCTAATTTTGGTTGTTTGAGATTCATAATGTTATTATCAATATCTAGAGGAATATAAAGCAATGATATAAATAAACATATTGGTGTTTTTCCTTCAATCGTCGAAGATTATTTGGGTTAGAAAATAAAATAATGAAACTAATAGGGGGAAATAGAAAATCCTAAAAGAGCATTCTGATTCTTCTAGACGGTTTATCATGTCTCAGACTGTTGAACATAACAAAGTTAAATAGCCTTCGTGATTCAATAGATTTTCGTCTCTTTTCTTTTTAACTTACGACCTCGTCAAAGGAAAATTAGACGTCTTTGCTACAATCTGCAATCCAATTTCGCCAAATTCGTGTCTAAGTTGATCCAGAACATCTCACAGCCAAACCCTTCTTACCTTTGAATGGAGGAACAGTTCATACTTAGGGTTCCACCGTCTGTTTCAGAGCGAATCGATCGGCTTTTGAACGAGGATACTTCTACTTCCGATGAAATCCCTTTAGATTTATGTTTTTCAGGTTGGGTTCTTCACCAATTTAAGGCTTTGTCTCTTATAGCACATTATACTGGGTTTGATCCTTCAAAGTTTCATCCTTTTTTTCCATAAATGTATGTCCTTTAGTCACTGGATCGTTTCGCTGATTGAGATTTGATACTCGGAACTGGAAAGTAGAAGTTCTTGAATGTTTCATTCTTGAATTTGTTTTAAAAGTTAAAGTGGGTATAGAAAATCCATTTAACAGTGTCTCCTTGAGGAACTTGATATTGTAATTTGTCAGAGAAGCCTGAAAGACATTCTTGTGGCATCATTCTTGAATCTGATTTAAGGATGAAAGTTTGTCTAGAGATCCATTTAACATTGTCTATGAATCAAACTTGATATTCAGGGTTTGTGTGTACTTGAATTACCGTTTCTGTTTTGGGTTTGCAGAGGATGGGAGAAGTGGGACGTTTGTAATTGGAAATGAAGAGTTTCCGGCTTCTCTGCTGGATCTTCCTGCTGTTGTGGAGTCTTTTAAAACTTATGATGATTGTGCATTAGTCAAAACTGCTGATATTGGACAGGTAAATTAATCTACTTGACTTATGATGATTGTGCAATAGTCAAAACTGCTGCTATATGTGTTCGTTAACCTTTTGACTAACAAGCAATATGATGAATGCTTTGATTTTTTGGCACACAGATGATCATGGTTAGTGAGCCGGGGGATCCCGCGCCTAATACAGTTGAATACAGACATGGTCTAACTCCTCCAATGAAGGATGCTCGAAAGAGAAGATTTCGTCGAGAGCCTGACCTTAACGTAATTTGCATTTTGTTATATTATCAATCATCATCACACATGCTTTCGCCATTACTTGTTACATTAAGTAGACAAGCCCTATTGATCCTTGGGAAGATTTCGAGTTTGGAAGTTGTGATTGAATATTGATGTTTTAGAATTCACGGATGGTTTCTTCTTCTGACGTAACATGTTTGTTGTCAAAATGTCGCAGCCGGAGCTTGTACAGCGCGTTGAGAGAGACTTGCTGAACATCTTGAGTGGTGGAACAGTCGGAAACGTAAGTTTGTTTTAGTCTGATTGGTTAATTGAATATGATTTCAATACAACTCTGAGGTATGTCCAGTTTTTACCTGATCTTTTTGTGTGTGTAGGTAAATGAGCAGCAAGAGGAAACAGTTGCGAACGAGAATACTAGTAATCATGCAAATAAGAAAGTCTCTTCGTCTTCACCTGCTACACCTGTTGAAAAGCCTGAAGCTCCTGAGACAGGGACTAATAATAATACGAATCCAACCGAAGTTGAGCCGGAGAGAAGTGAATCGGAAGATTCTGATGATTCAATGTGAGAGGTTATTTATGTAACGAACAGCGAAAGCTATAGGATATGATATGATATGTCCGAAAAGCCAGATGGGAAAATAATTGCATAAGGGTAACGTTTGAAGAAACGAACCCAGCGATGATAGTGTATGTCAAGAATCTGGCCGCTATGTTTACCACTTATCATGATTGGTTTTATGGTCAGCAAGAGAACAGTGTTCCGGTCTGGTAATAATAACTTTCATTAGTTTGTTGATTCCAACTCCTGAGCCATAAGCATCAGAGCCGGTCCTGGATGGAAGCCAATGAAACATGGGCTTGAGACCTGATAAGGTTTAGTAAATTTAGGGACCAATTTTAACAAACAAAAAGATTAATAATTTTTCTGGTGATTTGAAAGAGTAAAAAATGATGAAATCGACTCTTGCAAACTGAAATTTTATATAATTAACATTCTTTAAAAGTTAATAGATGTGAGGCCTAAACAAAATATTTGTTTATGGGCTTGATAAGCATCACAAGAAAGTACACTTGTGCTACTCTTCTATCCTTCGGCTTTGAACCAAACCATAAAGTCACATTTTTCAAAAAACAGCAAAAATCATATTTTCCGCGAAAGTTGCAAAATAAAGTTTAAGATTTAATTTCCGTTGGCTTATTTCGGTTTGGTGCGAAATATCGGTTCAGTTAAAAGTCCAGTAAAAATCTCAATGGTCTGCATTTCCTTTTATGTGCCGTGCGGCATTCTCTCTTCTACCTCGAGAGTTGCAGTAGTAGTAATGGCGACGGAATCTGTTTGTCTTAATCCTGTAACTTTCTCGAGGTTTACGAAAATCCCATCATATCAATTTCGTAAAAGAAGAAAACTTTCCTGCCGAATTCGTCGTTCTCGATCCGGTGTAATCTGCTCGAAGACATCTGATTATCAAGGTAATAGCAGTTCGCCAATTCTATTTCTCCATAGACTCTGTTTTTAATTTTCGTGTAAAATTTTTAATTTTTCTGCTGAGGACAAATTGTGTCTCTCAATTCGGTGATGGGTTTGAATGATCATCGGAGTTTATGTCAAATTCACTATTTTCCCCCTCTCTGATTTCGATAAACCAATCATCGGTATGTTCAAGATGTTACTTCTGGTTCCGTTTCACTCTTGAATTTTTGGGATTTTAGATTTCCAGAGTTATGCAAGACCTTTGCGTCTCCTTCCAGCTGAAGAAGTGAAAGTTTGTAGTGCAAATCCATCTTTCATTGTGAGCGAATCTCGATCTCGTTATAAGGTTAAGCTGCAGACAAGTAATTTGTTCGGCTCAGGGATTAGCGATATGAATGCTAGAGTTCTTATATGCTTGATAGACGAAAAGGGAGATTCGATATTACAGACAATACCTGCAAATTTGTCAAGCAATGAATCTTTGGATCCAGAGCTCACTGAGAATGGTGAAAACTTCAAGTTCCAGAGAGGTTCGGTTGATGAATTCACATTCGAAGGACCGGAACTCGGCAAAATCAGAGCTTTTTGGATTAGTCTTGAGTCTGGTTAGCTTTTTTGACATAAAAGTTGTTTTAGTTAGCTTTTGGAAATCACAGCCGATCCATTTGTTTGATTTCTCTTTCTTGTTATTATTCCGTTTTCATGTTTAGGCCAATGGAGAGTTGGAGGAGTGAGCTTGTGGGTGGTTAATCCTCGCGGCCAAGGACCTGTTCTTGGAGAGACCGATGTTGAAACCTACTGTTACCGTTATGATTTTGAAGTCGACGATATCTTGCTTGGAGAGAACAGTGACCTATCAATGGTGGAGCTCAGACCTACCCGTATTACTGAACTCACTGACTCCGATCAAATCTCTTCGTCTTCAGCTCCAAATCTTGACTGTAGAGTCGTTTCCAACCAGCAAAGCATGGAAGAATACGCAAACTTGAAACTCTCTCTGCTTCTTTATGATGCAATTCTCATCTTTCTTGGTAGTTCGGTCTTTTCCTTCTCTCTAGACGAAACTTCCGCCACTGCTTTCTTCTTCGGTGGAACAATTGGATTTCTCTACTTGCTGCTCCTACAGAGATCAGTCGATGAACTGCAAGCACCAGGATCTTCGTCATCCGAAAACTCCAATCAAATCCTCAGCAGAAGACTCAAGATTCCGGTTTTGAGTGTCGCATTGGCCATAGGATTGTCGATTTTAGCCGTTAGAGGTTACAGTGGAGAAGATGTCACTGCATTTGCAATCACACCGAAAGAGATAGTGGTGGGGACTTTAGGGTTTCTTGTGTGTAAAGTAGCCGTTGTTTTGGCTGCGTTTAAGCCCTTGAAGGATGTGTCTTAACGGTTTAAGAGAGCTAATGGTTTGTGTTCTCATCTCTTCCTCGCAAACTCTCACTTGATGAGTTTTATAGCCTGAAAATAGATGTACAGAACTTTGTAAAAAAATATATATATATATATATGTAAATAGATATAGATCCATGTGTACCTTATATATGTGAATGTATTTGTACTTTAGTAGTCTATATATTGATCATCATTTTTCTCATTCAAAATCATGTCTAAATTTTACAAAATTGATCACTCAATCTTTTCAGTCATTGCGGATTTCATATAGTAGTTACATATTTTGAAGATTAGTTTGTGTTTCTATCTTATTTTTGTTTCCATAAGGAAAATGTATACTATTTTTAAGTTGGTATAAATTCACCAAAACATAGTTTGATTCTTATACAATTCTATGTATTACTATCATTGACTTTGACCTAATGTTTTTGTGAATTTTTTTGAAGAAAGTATATTATGAAGGACAAAGGAAGTGTATGGCATACCAAATTGGTTTGTTTTCTTGAGGGTTTAGTGGGATGTCATTATCAAAGAATTAATTGGGCAAGCCATGACTATGATTAAAAGTAAAATTAGGGGGATATTTTTTTTAAAAAAAAAAAAATTTTGTAAGGTTTGTTTTCTCAATATAAGATAGACACTTTTATATCATAACTACTAAATAGCATTATGTTTATGAAACATAGTCAAAATTACGTTTATGCATTCGTATTAAAGTATAATTAAAGTGGTGTTGAAAAATCATCTCTTAAAGTCGTAACTCTTGCCAGTTGCCATCATTGGTCCATTGACATGCATACTTGTGTTTGACACTCGATCATTTATTTGTATAAATTTTCAAATCTTTGTTAAGCTCAAAAATAACCTCATGAAATAACCCTCCAGGAATAACAGAATAATGTTTATATTCTACGTAAGGTTTGGTTAAAAAGGATCAGCTAAATGTGAATAACGATGCTTTTTGTTAGGTTAACCATACTAACATTTATATTAGTTGTATTGTACTGTATCACTTTTGTTATATATATGATCAATGTTATCTTGTCCGTATGTTTGTGTGTCTATTTGCATGCATATATTATATAGTATATATATAACATACTTATCTTTGAACTACATATTTTATCTATCAAATAAAAATAAAATTAATCTCTAGTTTCGACTAAGAAAATAAAAGAAATACTAGTTAGCTAATTACTATCGTTCAGCTAAATATTGTATTCATAAACTTCGATTTTATTTTGTCTGTTGGCTCTTTCCTTTTATGTGCCTTCTTGAAAAAGGGCAACATTATGATAAATATCCTTATATATATATACACCTCAATTATTAATGTGGATAGATATATCGTTTTGTATATATATTCTACATCTAATATTTAAAAATTGTGGTATAAGTATTCTAAATATTTAGTGTCCCATTCCATATGACAAAATTGTCCCCTTCTTTTAAATCTTTGTTGAATGAAGTGGTTGAACAAATTGACGTATAATTTAACGTATTTGAATTAAATGTAATACAAAAAAAAATCGGTAGATGCTATATAGTCCAAACATACCATCCGTAAGGTATCAATTAACGTAATTTGTTGTCCAAACAATTATATTTAAATACATGACAAATTCCGCCTTTAAACTTTTTAAATACAACTATTTTAGTTTCTTGTCCATTTAAAAAAAAATAATAATAACTAGAGTTTGACGATTAATATGAATTTCGTCCAATAAAATTGAAATAAACTAACCTAATTATGTGATAGCTAGAAATATCGAAGTACGCATTTCAATTACTAAATTAAAAAAATTGTTTTCTATTTTCAATAAAAGGTAAACGCATTGGCCTGAATTTATTTCCACCGGCTCGCATTCACAATATTTGAGTTACTCCATTAAACAAATGATTATATATCATAATAAAATAATTTAAAATTAAAATATTTGTTCAATGTTTTTTACTTAATTTAGAAACATATTTGATAGATAGCACTTTTTACGTTGTGAAATCCTTAGTGGAAAAAGTGTTTATAAATCTTAGTAGATTTATGTGTTTACCCTATAAATTAGACATGGTTGAGTAAAAAACAACAACAAATCTTACACCTTTTTTTACTAATGACTGGCTCTATTAATTTTAAGGTCGATAATAATAGAATATTTAATCATGCATTCATTAAGCAAAGTCTAGATTCTGTAATTACCAAAAACAAATACTCCCTCTGTTTCTAATTAATTGATTTTTTAGGTTTTTCACACATATTAAAAAACAATAAATAGTTATATTAATTAATCATTTATTAAGTTGTAATCATTGTGTACATTGAATAAAAGTTTTGATTGATAAGAAAAATAAAAGAGATTATGAAACAAAATGCAGATTTAAAAAGGTAACTTTAACTTTTCACCTTTAATTTGGCTTACATTAATTAGTTTTTAAGTATTAATTAATTTTGAAAATAGAAAATGCATTAATTATATCTAGAAAATACAAGAATAAAAACTTAAAAAATCAATTATTAAAGAATGGAGGAAGTAAAAAGGAAAAACTAAAGATTAATAGTTTTAATATCTACGCTTTACTTCTGTTTCCCGAGAGAGAGAGAGAGAGAGAGACCCACCAGTCCCATTTTCCGTGTAGAGAGAGCGAAGTGGAAGGTAGCTCACGTTTTGCTTCTTCTTAGCCGCACTTGTTCCTCACATGTAGAGTGAGAGATTTGACCTTTTGGTTTCTGGGTTTTTGATTTGCTTCTTCGATCGGTTTACAAGTTTGAGAATTCTCGAGGATCTGTTTCTTATGAGCTTCGGTTTTTGAAGATGGATCTATCTTCTCAACGACAATCCCCAAATGGTTCGAGGGGCTTTCGCCTTCAAGCTCCATTGGTAAGTTCCTACCTTCTTCGTTTCGCCAGAATCACCCGTTTTCGAATTATCCTTCCTTCATTGGTTTTTTATTTTGGGAAATTTCTCGACTTCTTTTGACATTCTATGCTTTTAATTACTTCGATTTTTGTTTCCTTTTTCAGAAACCCTAGCTAAATTCTCCAAATTTGGTAGTCTTTGCTCCTATTTCGGAACTTTTCGTTGACACATTTTCTGCCCTAATTCTTACTTTCTCTGAAATTACCAAATGCTTTCTTTTTGATTTCTGAGATTGGAATCTTTCAGGTGGATTCTGTATCTTGCTATTGCAGAGTAGATTCAGGTCTCAAGACTGTTGTAGAAGCAAGGAAGTTTGTTCCTGGATCAAAGCTTTGTATTCAACCTGATATCAATCCCAATGCGCATCGGCGCAAGAACTCTAAGAGAGAGAGGACACGAATCCAACCGCCGCTAATCCCTGGTCTCCCGGACGATCTAGCCGTCGCTTGCCTCATCCGTGTCCCTCGTGCAGAACATAGAAAACTCAGGCTAGTGTGTAAGAGATGGTACAGGCTTGCTTCTGGAAACTTTTTTTACTCTCAAAGGAAGCTACTTGGGATGTCTGAAGAGTGGGTTTATGTTTTAAAAAGAGATCGCGATGGGAAGATCTCTTGGAACACGTTCGATCCAGTCTCCCAGCATCCGCAGCCACTTCCACCTGTACCCAGAGAGTATTCAGAAGCTGTTGGGTTTGGTTGCGCTGTTTTAAGCGGTTGTCATCTTTATTTGTTTGGAGGTAAAGATCCACTAAGAGGATCAATGAGAAGAGTCATTTTCTATAATGCCAGGACGAATAAGTGGCACAGGGCACCGGATATGCTCAGGAAGCGACATTTCTTTGGTTGTTGTGTCATAAACAACTGCTTATACGTAGCGGGTGGCGAGTGCGAAGGGATTCAGAGGACACTCCGCTCAGCTGAGGTTTATGATCCGAACAAGAACAGGTGGAGTTTTATTGCTGACATGAGCACAGCAATGGTGCCTCTTATCGGTGTGGTTTATGACAAGAAGTGGTTTCTCAAGGGTCTTGGATCTCACCAGCAGGTCATGAGTGAAGCTTATGACCCTGAAACTAACTCATGGAGCCCGGTCAGTGACGGGATGGTTACTGGTTGGCGAAACCCATGTACTTCTCTAAACGGTCGCCTTTACGGATTGGATTGTAGGGACGGGTGCAAACTCAGGGTGTTTGATGAATCCACGGATTCATGGAACAAATTCATGGACAGTAAAGTTCACTTGGGAAACTCGAGGTCGCTTGAAGCTGCGGCTCTTGTTCCACTGAACAATAAGCTTTGTATAATACGGAACAACATGAGCATGAGTCTGGTTGATGTCTCGAATCCAGATAAGAACAACCCTCGTCTATGGGAAAACATTGCGGTAAAAGGACAGTCCAAGAGTATTCTCAGTAATATATGGTCGAGTATCGCAGGAAGAGCTGTGAAAAGCCATATTGTGCATTGTCAAGTGCTTCAAGCCTGACAAAAAAAACTCAACAATGGAGTCAGAATGTTGAGAAGAAACCAACCACATTAAGCTTCTAAGAAGAGAAGACGAAGCAAAGCAACTCTTGTTTACTGGCTCTAGAAATGTTTCAGATATAGAGAATCTTCGTCACAATCATCATCGACCGAATGAATCTACAGAGGCGAAGAACTCAACGTCTGGTCTTACCAGTCATACAAGAGACAAAGGAGAGTGAGAACAACCATCGGCATCTCTTCTGGTGTTGTTCTTCTCTGTCTGTATTGATAGGAAGGTGGTCTTTAAATGGTTTTAGCAATTGTTATAGCTTCTTTATTTGACATTTTGCTTTCTGTGATTTGTAAATCTCAAGTCTTTCGTCTATAATTCGAAACAAATCGAAAAATCCACTAGTATCCGATTTGAAAGATCCGGATAATACGGAGCAAATCAAATTCTCAAAATAAGAATGTTCTTATATGGATTGTTCTCATGAATCACAAAATCGACAAGATACAGGAGGAAAGGATAGTCTAATGAAGATTGTTTCAGCTTTAGACGGATCTTTCAATAAGCTTGAAGACTTAGTTTTCTCGAGCAAGACGGAACATTCTCGAACATGGACGCCGGTAAAGTCTTGGATACGAATCCGACGGAGAACACAATCTTTCCAGAGCTTGGATCCGATTCCATGGCGGTGATTGGTGCCCAAATGAAAAATTCTTTAGCTGATATGCCTTTGACGTCTTTGACAGATCCGTAGCTGAGCTTCCCGGCGATCTTCTTGTCGTAGGAAACGATTTGACCGGGGAAATTGACGTTGCAGGGAGTAATTAGTTCGACGCTGAAATCTCCGTCGTCGGAGAGAGTGTACGATTTGACGTTATCCGGAAGAAGACCTTTCGGGAATCCGTAGAGCGGGAGAAGATCGTGAATGTCATCGGTCGCGAGAGATGGACGGTTGAGATCTAGAGATGACAAAGTGGTGTATGAGAAGGAGAGAAGATCGAGGCCGTTGGATCGAGACGAGATCTTACGGCGGAGATTCAGGGAAAAAGATGGAGTGGCGGCGGAGAGAGATAACAGAGAGAGTAAGAGACAGAAGAGTGTGAATGAAGAAGAAGCCATTGGTGAATATGACACTGAGAAAAAGGGAGCTTAATATAACACAAACATTGAGGCTAGTCTGGGAATAGTTTTGAAACTTGCCACGTGTACTACATTCATAATTTCTCTTGAATTTTGTTTTTTCAGTTAAAAGAACCTGGAATTTGTTACTTTGCCACGTGTTTAGCATTCACAATTTTCTCTTTAATTTTTATTGGAATCTGTCACGGTGTATCATATCACTCGCTCAAAATTATTGGGCCTATTGTATATATCATTGTTGGGCCATATTAGCACGATCCATAAATTACACACTACTGAATTTGTATCTGAATTTATAACTCTTCATACTAACAAGAGTGACCAAATTCTATTGTAGGTTAATTTTTTCAGGTTTTGAATTACATTTGATTATTTAGATTAGTAACTAGTTAATAAAATTTAATTTGATCAAATTCGTTAGATTTGTATCAATTTTTTATTATTAAATCATAAATCATTTAACTAAATAAACAAATATATATATATATATTATTAAATTTTGTTTGTTTTTTTAACAATATAAAAAATCTAGAACGATTTGGATAGCTTATATGGTGATATATAATATATAAAAATATATATATCAGATAAATACGAACACTTCATACTAACTTATATGTCTTTATGAGTTATTTGATAACCAAATTAGGTTTTAATTTGGTCTTTTTAAGTTTTAGTTTGGTTTGGTTTGGTTTGGGTTATCCTAGTTCAAAAGATATTAATCAAATTCATTTATATGAAATCTAGATTATTTTTAGGTTTGGATTGGGTGTCAAATGAAGTTTTAGTAAAATTTTGATGACAATTTAAAAAAGAAAACAATTTAGAAGATATAAAATAAAAATATGATTCTTGATATTTTAACTAAAATTATAATAAAATATTTAAACTTGAATAAAATAAATCAATAATATATTTTATATAATATTATTTTTATGTGTTATTTGATTTTTTTAATCATCTAAAGATCAATCCAAATAATTCAAACATTTAATTAATAAATGTTATTTAAATAGTTTTTTTGTAGAAATATACCTAAACCAATTTGGAATTTTTGGGCTTGGCCATCCCTACCAGAAAATATAATTATGGAATTTTTGCTGAAATTATTGAAGATAAAACCATAAACTACACTTTTATATACATAAGATGAATGACCAAACTACAAATCATAGTTAATTCATTATTGAGGTTTTATGTAGTAATAATTCTACCATGGTTACGTTAGGTTGTTTAATCTAATATCAAAGTTGATATTTTTGAATAATTTTTTTATCAGTTTTATTCAAACGTCTTTTTAAAAAATAAGTTAAGATATCATACATATAATTGTTTATAGGTTTAAATAATTGCGATTGAAATCTAATATTGATATTAGATTTCAGTCGCAATTTTTTTTTGAAACCTGTAAACAATTATATGTATGATATATGGAGGAGGATGATGTTTTTGATGATGGAATAGATGCATCTACTTTTCTTCAATCAACTAAACTCATGTGAATTTTTTGAAAAGTGGATAGTCGTGAAGAGTTAGATTAATATACTTTATTTTCAGTTTTATTTTCTATTCAAGTCGTTGTTACACATATTTTTGGATTTTATTTAGAGAATATGAATTATGATGTAGGAAACAAAAATTGGATTTTCTGAAAAAAGTATTACTCTCTTTTTCTTTGTTGCACGAATATTTTATTGTTTCTAGTTTTTATTTTAGTCGCGGGCAGAGCTCGTTTGTTACATTCAAGTCGTTGTTTCACATATCTTTCTCTTTTTTTTCTGCGATAGGTTTCCATTTCTTCTTATAAACCAAATTGCTGATAAGAAAGACAAATATTGAAATATAGACACTATTAGATTGCTACATTTATTATTTCTAACATATAGAACAACGTAATTTAAAAGACTACATGAAAAATAAAAGTATAGTAAGTCGACAATCTATAAAACACATGCAAGAGAAGGTGGCAACAAGATTATAAGGTATGCTTTGCGTTATTGAAATTTCAAAATGTTACAATTTTTTCACTCATTTACGTGCATAAATCACATGCATACACATGCATATATAAATTTAGATATATATATATATATATATATATATAAATGTAGATGTAAATTGAGAACATTATATTAGATATGTAAAGGAAAAGAACATTAAATAAAGGAGGAAGGTGTGAGAGAAGAGATAATTACATAAAGATGAGAGAAAAGAGCAAATATTAAAAGCTCAACAGCCAACCAACGCTTCTTCTTCTTCTCTCCATCACTCTTCACTGATTCAGCTTTTCCTCCTCCTGTCCCAAAAAAACAAAATTTATAGTATCAGTAAATTCGATAATCATGAGTAATTATTGACCTAATTATATATTGTCATCGGTTTAGATTAATAGTGTGCTTCATTAGATGATATTGTTGATAAAAAAAAAAATCAAATTAAAGAGATATAATAATAAATTGAGCAAATCTTATTAATTTATTTACCTTTAATATTTTGTGAAGGAGATGAGGAATTGGCGTTTCCTTCAATCCTTCCTAAGCTCTCAAACTCTCTAGCCAATGTCGAGTTTGGTGATAAACGCAGAAGCGCTTTCTCATAAAATCAAATGGAAAAAAGTTTAAGAATTTTTTTTTAAAAAAACTAAATAAACTTTAAATTATCACAACAACTTTAATTAAAAAATTTGTGATTCAGTTAAAAGAAGAAGAAGAAGCAGATATCATTAAATACCATCAACTACTCTCATTCCCTACCATATAGTATAAGAACTGAAATAAATAAAATACTCCATAATCTAATTCGTTGTGAGCCGTACATTATAATGTACATGGGTTACCTATATGTATAGTATGTGATCTCCAATATTAGATTTAGATTATATAAAGTGTATAATTAAAACAAAAGTATATAAAGTTACATACGAACTAAAATTATATAAAACGTGGTAATAGTTACTACTTTCCTAATTTCCATACGGTATAACAACTAAAATTAATGAAGAATCTTTCATATAATTAAAATTTGCTATAAAATCTCAAAAATTAGATAAAAAATAACTAAAAAGAAAGAGTGAGACTTACAAATACACTCGGTGATGTTAGGAGCCGTTATATGACAAGCGGTGGGGAGATGAGCGGCTAGGGTTGCGTTAAATTTGAGGCCAAGATTAGGATCATCTTTGTCTTTGATCAATATGCAAACACACTTCTCACTCTTTGTTATAACCTGACCAAAACCTCCACAACAGTCTTTTGTTGGAGCCTTTGCGTTTCCTCCCACGTACGGGAGACACGGTGAGAGTGCTATCAGCTGGTTCGTACACTCTTCTCTGTCTTGATCCAGATTTGAGCTGCCAAACCCTACCAACATGGAGGTTATCACGATGGTTATGATTAGGGTTCTCGTTGATTGCTCCATGGTTCGAGATGTTATGAATGATCTCTCTCTCTCTCTCTCTATGTATCTTTGTCTGTTGATTGGTGACTTTTTAGCTAGATAGATAGGTGTGGTCGTGTGTATATATATATATATATACTTTGTAAGTGTCGATGTATTCGTTGGATGATTGGAATTTATTACGTTTTCACATTTATAGTTTTTTTGGGTAAAATTTCACATTTAAAATTGTGTCAAGATTAATAGTACTTTTTAAACGTATATATATATATATATATTGTTGGAGTGTTGATTAATAATTGCATAGAAATTTTCAAAATGTTGATTAATACTTTAATTTAATTAAGTTTAACTGATGAGCTTAACGTTTTTTTTTCTTTAGTTCTCTCCCCAATGAATTGGTTAATCTAGCTAAAAAGATTTAATATTCTGAACAAATATGCAAGTTATAAAGTTAATGCGTGAAACATCTAAGGGTCATATGAATTTGACACTTGATGTAGGTGTTGATCCCTTTTTCTTTTTGATATTACAATACATACAATCGGTTGACGTATATGAAGAGATTCTATGCCATCATATATTCAATCTTTTTTGCATGTATATTGACCCACATATACTGTGGATTGACAACTGTAGAAGGTCACAATATTTCATTAATAAAATCTATATATTTTTGCCCACGAAAAAGTCACAATTTGGACACACAAATTTGGCTGGAAACAATTTATGCCATTGAAGCAAGCCAATAACTAATTAACAAGCAAAAGACTACAAGTTTTAGGAAATACAATAGACTTTACACCCAAAGGCCTTTATAACTTGGTATTTGTGTAGAATATTAAATCTAAAACTTATAAGACCTGAAGTTTAATAAGTAAATTGCTATACGAAAGTGTAACTTTTATCTACTCATTGAATAGTGATTTTGGATCCTCAACAATTGAATAGAGATTGCAGGTGTTGTCACATCGTTTTTTTTTTAAAAAATATTATTCTATTTTACATTATCCAATCATAATTTTTAAAGTTTGATGGCGAAATGATAAGCCTATGATTTATGAGAGTCATTAATGGTGGTCAAGCCCTAGAAACTCTGCAATGTTCATGCATTTGATTGTGAATTTTAAGCCACTCGAATTCTTGTCTTTTTTTTTTTGTTTATTAGTAGTATTTATGCAAGTTGCTGATATTTTTTTTTGGTGTTAGGTTGCGGATTTAAGTCTAAATTTTTTAAAAATATGGATCAGCCATTGATAACATACGTGATAGATCTCACTTATTTCCTCTCTTTTTTTTTCTTCCTTGCTTGAGTTGTTCATTCTTGCATGCGGGTTTTGTAAAACGAAACAATATTTTTTACCGACTGAACTAAAACATCATTTTGTATGGATCATAAATCCTAGCTCAGTTTCTATTTTCGGCCAATATGTTACTTTCTTCCTAAATTCATAATAATTGAGGAAAAATATATATAGTTTTATTTCCCTATATGACTATAAGATAAAGAGCTTGAAAATTTGGTTGAGATATATATATATATATATATATCATTTAACTAAATCCATTATAATCATTTTGTAGAAAACTTTCATTAACATGATCAATTTATCCACAATCCTTTTGTAGATTTTTGGAAAAATACGTAAACAAAAAATATACATATCACACACTCACAAGTCGCAACCTATAATTGGGAATCAAGCAATTCCACAACTAAGCATCAGTTTGACTGCAAATTGCAAAGATGAAATAGTCTCTTTCTTATCTCTCTCTTTTTGTCCTATTTGTGATGTCTTTGTCGGTCCCATGTCATAAAACGAAGGCAACACAAAAATACTCTCATATACTTCAAAAAATTACACTTTCTCCATAAAGATGCCACCTAATTTCTCATCACCGACTTAGCTGGAAAACCAGAGATTTGGTGGTTATATCTTAACTAACACATTCAGAGAACGGGCCACCATTTCCCATACAGTCTCACAATATAATTGAAGAGTGAGAAGTAAGATGAGATTGTGGACCTTAAGTAGTTAAGTATGTATGTACTAACAACATGTGTCTCTCTGTGTGTTTTACATTTTGACAACCCGGACGTCGCTCTGGCCAAAGGCGGTGCCACAGCCCGGACATATCCAGTGTCGGATCTCTAAGCTTCGTTGGATGCATTGCTTGCAGAAGAGATGATAACATTTCACAATTACCACCTGTTTGAAAGAAAAACTCGTTGTTGATATATATGCGCTGAAAATGATTCTTGATGATGCATGATATTGAATATTGATGATAATTATGAAAGTGATGATAGAGGGATTATCAAATTATTATGTCCGCCTTGATTGTGACATATAGGACTATTATGCGAATCATTACCTCTTTCGGTGACGATATTCTTGAATCAATTTATAAGCGTCGGAGAAACATCCTTTCATCTGCGAACGTAAGACCATTAGTAGAAAGACAGTGAAGGGAGCAGATTTAGAGAGTCGCAACAATTAGACAAGAGAAAGGTTCTAATCCTTGCTTTTAGAGTCTCTACTGATGCACTAATTCTTTGGAGCTGCTTTTCCATTACTTGCTTCTCGGATAAGTGAGTGTTGTAAGCATTCTTTGTCTTGACACTCTCGGAAACAAGCTGCAACATAGATCAATGAAATAATCTAAATCTGATGTGTTCAAAGGCTAGACAGAGGTAAGACAAAGGTAAAACGTATCAAATATAAAAATGTTCTATTTACAATAAATCTTACCTTGATATTATAATCATCCCGCTCAGCCACTAATGGATTTTTAGAATTTATACCCTCCTTAAAAACATCAAAATGAGAAAGAAGGATGACTGTAGAGTACCTCCATTTCAGCAATCAATGCCTCTGCCTCCTGCTCTTTAACTTTGATACCTTCCTTAAGTTCCAAAACGTCCCTGCAAATTACTGATTAATATCCCCTAAACTGGTGACATGGATAGATTGCATGACCTTGGATGTGGTAGTATGAGAGAGCATACCTCTCATAAGTATCTAACTGAGTCCTCAAATTCAGTTATTTCAGCCTTTGCGATAGCCGTTCTTGGCAAGCAGTTTCCGTCTCATTAGCCGCTTTCACTCTCAACTCAAGAAAGTGTTCATCTAAAACGTTTTTCAGCTCTTCAGACTGAGCATGAGCTTTCCGTTGTGATTCCTTGATTTCTCCCAATCCTCTGGAATTGGAAATGCTCACATCTCACATTTTCAGCCAAAAAAAGGCTATTATCCTGATCGAGTTACTAACATGGATTCAAATGGTCAAAATAGAATAGCTGAAACTTACAGGCAACAATATCTTATCAATTCTCCTCATCATATATAGCAGCATTCAAATCATAGAAAAGAACAACCTATGTCGCATTATTAATTTGAGTAACCTGTCTTCACTAGTAATTCGTACAGTGACTAAATAGTCCATCCACACAACTGATAGATAAAAAAAAAAAAAGTTGATGGCAATTAAGGAAAACAGAGAGATAGTATACCAAATATAATCTTTAAAGCTGTGGTTGCGTTCAAACCTTGTTAATTAACGAAACTCTCAGCGACTGAGCTTGTTCACGCAGCTCAAGAGCATCATGTGCAGTGTCCTTCCACCGTTTCAACTGCGCCTCCATCATTTCCATCTCTTTGGATAAGGCTGATGGAAATATTTTTTTAAGTACTTAAACACAGGCAATGAATACTGAAATGGAGTGACCATCACCAGAGTCTTGAATCGCTTCCCCTGTTTCAACTTCTAATCCATTCTTTTCAACTATACAACTCTGCAACTTCTTTTCCAGCACTTTGCAGAGTTGGCTGACCTGAACGGCCTCAGTGTACCGGTCAAGTTCAGCGTTCCAGTGATGAAGTTGATCACTGATCATATTATAAAGTCTGGATGAGTATATATACTGGTCATCCTTTAGTTCATCCTACATTCATTAAGCAAAACATGTCAATGTCAACTGCAACTATTGCTCTTAGAAATATCTTTTTACCCAAATTTTGTAAATATACCTCAACATCTTGACATTGTCTTGACAGGGAAAGATTATACTCTTGTGCAGCTTGAAGCTCAGACAGACGACCTTCTGCCACTAACTAGAGTAATCATTCAAAACACTACTGAGCTAACAAGTGAGGAAGGAAAAGAATATATGAAAAGATGAACCACTCCTATAAAGAGCTAGTTACCTTTATTTCATCAATTGAGTCCTTCAATTCACGCAACTTCGTTTTTATCTAAAGGCTTCTCAGGGGAGAGGCTTCCATTAGCTACCGCTGGTGATGTTACATGAGTTTCACATGCAGCATCCTTCTGCATTTTCAGGTTTATCAATTTTCTTCTATTTTCAGGCACTTCTGCCATCAGAGTCAAAGGGTTGATGTTTCTTGGGTCCAATGAAGAGGTCCATGGCTATGGAGGCTGATGAAGAGAGCATGATTAAGTAGAGCTCTAAGTGCCTGAACTTGGAAGTTGGGAACCATGGTGATGAAGTAAAGGTGTTTGGGTGTAGACAAAATAGTTTTATGTTGTTGAATAAGTGCCAAAGACCAAGTGCAAAGAAGAAAAGACCTGGTGCGACATGTCCCACAAGTGTTCCCATGTGTTAAGGCTTTATGTCTTAATCTTTAGTTTCGTGTTAATGGAGAGAGAGAAAGAGGGGTTTAAGGATTTGATGATTATGAGCAAGAGTTTTATTGGTGCTCTTAAGGGTTAAATAAGATTATATTGAATTTGGAAATGGGTCTAGATAATTCGTTTTGGAAAAGTTTACAAGTAATTGACTTTGATGAAGTAAGGGGTGACGAAATGGATGGCTTTAGGATTAAGGAGTTTATGTTTGGCTTTGAGTCTTTTGACCAAATAATGGATTCTTCTGACCTCTAAGCCCATAAGTTTAATGAGCCCTGAAGTCTCATCCTTAGATTAGTCATTGGACTGAACTTCGTGACCGGAAAACCGAACATACGATACAATTACGATACATATATGCTTTTGCCATGATCGATGAAATTATACAATACTAGAAAAATCCAAGTGAATGTGATATTGATTTTTGTGTAAAATGTTAAAGTTAAATGTTGCGAGAATTCATTAACCTTCTTTAAATTTTCCATGAACGACTTTAAAGTAATAATTTGAAATTTTACTCGTGCTCTCTTAATATTATCATTCTTTCCTCTTTTGATATGGATATTTTATAGCTATGGTAATAATACACAGTTGAAGAAATGATTCTGAGTGAATCGAAACTTTAACAAATACGTATCTACAATTTTTTTTTGTTTTGTTTTTCATTACTTGATTAAGGTTATGACTTATGAGGCGCATGTCTTAATTATATACTATGTAGTTAATCTAATATTTTTCTTGATCTATATCAAAAGGGTAATCGCATAAGAAATTATTAACTTTTATTTATCACCTTGTAACAGTTTCTCACCCAACTTATGCTGAAGAAAATAAGAAACTCAAACATTTGCAATAATAACTCATGAAACGAGAAAAAACATGAAATAAAAACATGAAACTCAAACATGATGCGGAAAAAAACAAGAAATAATAACTCATGAAACGAGAAGAAGAGCGAAGAAAATTTTAAAATTTGTTTGATTTCTTAGTTGGTGATAAAAAAAAATAAAAATAAAACTAAATACACATAAATCACATAACCACGTGCATTAACATTAGCAAATATAAATACTACTCAATCACATTTCTTCACTATATAAACATCTTAATTTTATTGGTCATTTGATTAATTTCTTAACTCACTTAATAGAATTACAGTAAACAATCACATGCATTAATCATCATCACTCAACCACATGCATTATATATAACGTATCGATATCATCACGTACCACTGTAATTATTATTACGAATCACCAACATAAAAAATGATACAGGTTAAACAGACCCGAACTTCCAAATTATAACATAATCACATTCTGTCGTGATGACTGTCAAGTTTACCCATTTGAACAAAACATTGATAAGTACTTATCTTCTTCAAGGCTTCGGTTTCTTGTTGTTCGTCACCATCCTCTTCTGTTTGGTATTTGGTGGATAGACTCGAGTAGTCGACTTTCTCACCGTAGACACCATCAAGAATCAAATATAATGTCATGATAAAGATTGTAAATGCAACAAATAACCAGCTGAATTCGATGTTGATCAGCGACTTAGCCCTATGTAGATCCTCTTGGCTAGAACACCTAACCATCTGATGATGTTTTTCTATATGAAAAAAACAACCTTTAGGGATCAAACTTGGTGTGAACAGCATGAAACCCATGACTATTAACCATGCTCCTTGAAAGGCTACGCTTGATGATCTGACAAAGCTCACTAAAAAACTATTGGGCATGGCAATACCCATTAGAGTGGTGAGGAGAGAAACGAAAATGACAAACTGCAAGAGAAAATGGTATTGTCCTTCCATGCTCATGTTGTCGACAGAGTGAAGATGGAAGAGAAACAATTGCTGAGCGAATGCAGCAGCTAAAGCAAGAAACGACAGTCCCTTAGCGGTCGCAGTTGCTCCAGGCCGTGCTCGGTCGAAGAATATTGCGAAAACGGCATAGACTATGAAGGACATAGATATGGAGGCATGCTCGAAGCTACGGAGATGGCTCGACGCAATGGTGCCATCAGGATCAAAGGGATGGTGTCTCTTGGGTCCAATGAAGAGTTGTCGGACTATCAACATTGATGAGGAGACCATGATTGTGTAAAGCTCTAAGTACCTGATCTTGGAAAATGGGAACCATGTCGATGAAGAAAAACTGTTTGGGTTGAGACAAAAGAATTTTATGTTGTTGAATAAGTGCCACAAACCAATTAACAAGACAAATACACCAGGTATAACATGTCCCACAGGTGATTCCATGTTGTGGGTTTTAATTTGTGTTTTAACCCTTTTTCGAGCTAGAGAGAGAGAGATTTAGGAATTTGATCGTGAACTATAGAACTATTCAGGAATGGGTTGAAATTAATAAGAGTTGAGAATGAGTTAAAAAATGTCCACGAGCCACGACCGCGAGGGTCTATATGTTAGAATCTTTCTTATATAAATAAATTATATTAATTTGTTTAGAAAACGTCAAGATAACAGAAAGTGAGCAACATGATCATCATAGTAAACTCCCAAGCCAAAAAGAAATGAACAACATGATTTATTACACATTAAATGTAACTATCTGTTAGAATCTTTCTCATATAAATAAATTATATTAATTTGTTTAAGAAACCGTCAAGATAACATAAAGTGAGCAACATGATCATCATAGTAAACTCCCAAGCCAAAAAGAAACGAACAACATGATTTATTACACACAAATTTAAATGTCCATGTCAACAAGATCACGGGACAAACTTAAATGATTCCCTTCTTCTTAGAACTTTCATCACTTATATTCAGATTATGTTGAAACGATCATATAACATCTTTCTTCTTTAACCTTTATGTCACAAACTATAGACCCTAAACTCTAAAAGTCTATATAGGATCTGAACTATTAAAATGAGAAACAAAAATAACTCGTAAAACAATGCCAAAAAATAATTCGTCTGTTATAAAATTTTATGGACTGCAACAAGAAAAGCGACTATTAAGGTCTTGATTTTTTGAGTAGAAACCTTGTCCTTATTTTCCTGAAAATAAGTTTAAATATCATTTGAACATATGGTGATGATAATATCTGAAATTTTATTACTTTTTTATTAAGAATATTTGAAAGTTATAAAGCTTTAAGACTCATGTTTTTTTTACAAGAATTGTTTACATTTTTAAAACTTTAAAAGAACTAGAATTTTGAGGTAATAATACAAATGTTTCCGTTTCGTAAAAAAAAAAAAAAAAGAAGTTGTGTTTGTCAAAAAAAAAGAAAATAGAGTTATGTTCCTTTTAGATGTCAAAACGTTAACAAACAAAATATTTGCACTTGTGTAGTTAATATATAAGTAAAAACAAAATTATGTAAATACGCTTTGGACCTTACTGTACCTTGTGTTTTTTTTTTTCTTTAATGTTTCAATGGGCATGAATCCAATACACACCTATTGTTAAAATATGGTGTAATTCAATTGACATAAAATATGATAAACTACACTAAAATATAAGCAAATTCGTATAAGAAAGGTTCATTATGAATATACCAGAGTATAAAATTGAAGTGTATAAAATTATATTAAAAACATAATATGTTTTAAATTGTCCCAAAAATAGACCTACTCTAGCTATTTATCTATAATGTGAAATGTTTGCGATTTTCTGAAATAACTCACAAGTCAATGTTTCTAGACCAATCCTCAAAAGTCAACATGAAATCTGTAACAGTTTGTTGAAAAATTTAGGCCACGGAAAAGAGACATTAAAGAGGAATTTGCGTATCTTTTTACATATTCTTATGCTTAAATAAATTTTAGCTTTATATTAATCCACAAAAGGTGACAAAATATAGACTACCTAAGAAAAAAAGAAAAAAAAAATATATATATATAAAGAGCAAACGATGGGCCCACGACAAAGGAAAGTGGAAGACTGGGCCCTCGCGTAATGGGCTCTCTAATGAAGTCAGGCACGCCCCTAAAGTCAATAATTATGTATACATCTGTCTTTGCATACATACACTGTATAGTCTGTTCTGTATCATATTCATGTGTGTGTGCTTCCAAGAAATCAGACTAATATCTCCTTTCCGATTTTATTGTTATTGCATACTGCCACTTTGTTGGTAGAGTGGTTAACTTGTTATTTTGCTAATTAATAGTTTAAATTCGTATTGAAGGGTTCATAATTTGACGGAAAATAGAAAATGTAATGGAATGAAATATTTTTCCATGTAAATAAGAGAAAGCGAATAAAGCAAAAGCGTGAAAAATACTGCAAAGAAAATGAGACCCATGACCATATATGTCTGTGCTGCCGATTGTCGACTAAAGAAAAGTTTTAAATATATAACATTTTAATTTTTTATTTATTTTATTACGATTAAATAATACTAATTATAAAATGGGCATATTGTTCGACAATTGTCGGATCTACACATTTGATAGAGAAAACTTCAGATATCTTGTATATGGATGATTCTAATACTCTTGACTATAAAAGCAACTAAGATATGACCAACTTGATTCAGAAAAATAATTTTTTTTTTTTTTTTTTGAAAAATGACAAAAAAGGTTTGAGTATTCTTCACCGTAAATCATACGTCTCGATGACACCATGATTATGATAGCTACTACTTCACAGCCTCACACATGCATAAACATCAACCTTCACCATTTATTTTTAAATTAGTTTGTGTTTTTAACTAATCCACAGACTAAACGAACCCATAAATTAAAATAATATGAAGTCATTTCCTCTAGAAACATGTCTAAAGCTCGACATATATATAAATAACATCACACACCTTGTTCTATACACCATTTATATAAACAAACCAGTCCAAAGTAAACACACACAAAAAAAAAACTCATGGCTAAGCTCATTTTCTTCCTCGCTGTCCAAATCCTTCTCCTGGCTGCCGTTTCCTCCACCGGAGACGACGGAGAAAACTTTGCCAGAACCATAGATCGGAAACTTCTTGGTCTCCACAAGAAAGAGAAACTCACCCATTTCAAAGTCTATTGGCAAGACCTCTTAAGCGGTCCAAACCCAACCTCCATCATGATCCAGCCACCGGTTACAAACACTTCGTACTTCGGAGCGATCTCCATGATCGACAACGCCTTGACAGCGAAAGTTCCGATGAACTCAACTGTGTTGGGCCAGGCCCAGGGCTTTTACGCCGGAGCGGCCCAAAAGGAGTTGGGTTTTCTAATGGCGATGAATTTTGCTTTTAAGACAGGGAAATACAACGGAAGCACCATCACGATTCTTGGTCGGAACACCGCGTTGTCTGAGGTCAGAGAAATGCCGATCGTCGGAGGAAGTGGGATTTTCCGATTTGCTAGAGGCTATGTCGAGGCTCGAACAAAGTGGCTTAATCTCAAGAACGGCGATGCTACTGTTGAGTATAGTTGTTATGTTTTACATTATTGATGTTAATCCAAAATTATATATTTAATTTGACGACGTAATAATAAATCATATTTTTTCATTATGTTTTATAAGTTTTTTTTTTTTTGGCTTATAGTTAGTAGTAGTTTTGTCGTTAATTAAATTTAATAATATTAATAATAGTTTTCTTTCAACGGGTTTTTGATGGTATATTTTTAATCTTTTAGTATATGTTGTTTTTTGCAACCAAAAAGAAAATGATATGTTGTTTATGGTATTGGACCGACATATTGACGTAATCGGTACAAGAAGGACACGTTAATGACTTTGACAACTAAGCGAAATAAGAAATTGTGTGACTACTTCAGTCACATTTATCTTTGGTAGTTAATTAGTCTAATGTAATCGCTAAACATATTTATTTCTGATGCTAAGAAAAAAAAAGCAAATATATTTCTCTAAATCATTATAACACGCACAATTTTTACTAAAAAAACAAGAGCAAATGCTTGTTTTAGGTAATTGAAAAACGTACACTCAATTTTATAAATAAAATAGGGAAAAAAATTTTGTAACCAATATCTCTACTCTTCTTCTGCCATGTTTGTGATAATCCAAGCTCTGGCGTTTCTGATAATCTCCACCAAGAAGAAGACTAAGAGATTTTTTAGCTTCAAAGTTCAAATTCTCTCGTTCCATCAGCATTTCCCATTTGCTCGCTTTAAACTCTGATGACGTCTCTCAAGCCGAAGAAGAACAAGAAGAAGCCTCTTCGTTCCTCTCATAAAAACTCAACTGATTTATATTTTCATGAACATTGCTTTTTTCATGAATTTTTGACTTGCACACAGAAACAAAAATTTCAAAGTTGCTTTTCACAATGTATGATTTATATATATATTTAAAGAAGACCTGATAATCTATGTGTAATAACTATTAATCCCAACACTATCGACTCATGGTAAAGATCAGACATTCCATTGAACACTAGAGTATAATCTTGCCAGCAACATTATACTGATCACTCAATTGCTGATAACCATGAATTGTAGAAAAGAAAACTCAAAACTGAAAGAAATTTTAAGCATAAAACATGTCCTAAATTCAGGACCTTTAGATTCGATAAGAGATGAAAAGTACGACACAGCCTGAGTTTTGTTTCCATAACTTCCTCCTCCTGGAAGCTTGTTTATAAGATAAAATACTGTCATAAAGGCATCGAAATACCTGCAATGTCAGATAAAAAAAATGTCAACTTTTTGTGCATTGTGCTAGGCAACAAGTTGATTTCAAAATATAGCCTTAATATGATAAAAGTGATGTCTGATTAGACCAATTATGAATGTGCCAGAGTATTTTGGAAAAAGCCTAGTATTCATGAAATTAAAGCTGCTACAACATGTACACCATATGCACACACAAAGACAACAATTTCAATCACCCCAACTACACTTTTTATGACAAGTAACAAACCAAGAATGTAAAAGCAAGAGCTATCCTTTTTGATAAAATGAAGCATCGATGATAGGATTCAAGTTCATGAGATTCGCAAACTGGTTGAAAAAAGCAGAAGCAAAGCTTATAATCGGTCAGGCTAAAAATACACTTCCCTATCAAGAAGCCATGCCTACAAATTAATAGTAACATCACCCAAGATCAAAGATACAGTCTCAACATTGAGAAACAACAGAATGTGATTCTTCTTGATATCAGGTAGAAATGTAACAAGTCCTTATTCTTCAATCCAAAAGAAACCGAATGTTATTCTTAGATGCAGTAGGAATTACAATAGAGAGGGGGAAAAAACTGACCTTGAGGAACTATACCCCAGCTCTTAGATTCAACAGAGAGACTTGATACTAATCTGGATGATGCTATAGCACTGTGTAGTGGAAACAGCGATACACAGCTACTCAGCTCCACAGGTAATCTGATAAATTCAGCTCCAAAATCGTAATTTCAGTAAAAAGGATAAGTATTTGCAGCTGATTTCAGATTATGACCACCAAAATAATCAAAACCAATGTCACTAATTCGAAAAACGTGATGATCACATCAGTACATTTCCGAAAGGTTGACCCATTTGTAGTACTACCAACAAAACTAAAGAAAGCTTATAGATTGCGTCAAAAACGCGGACTCTGAACAACAATTATAAGAGACAAAGAGATGATATGTAAAAAGGAAGAAGATGGGATTTCTCCATTAACATCAGAAACACTGACCTAAAAGATCGATTGATACGGGTAGTCGCTGCTGAAGATTTAAGGGGAGAGGTGTGAACATTGGTCTTGCTAAGCTTCTGGGTCAAAGAATGTATCTTAGAAGACAATCTGCAGACTTTAGAAGACGCCATGGGAAGGAGTGAGGAGAAATCAGAGATTGAGATCGGACATTTGAGGGTTTAAAGATGGTTCTTTCTGTTTATGGTCGGGTCAACCCACATTTAATGGCTAGACTATCCAAAAGAATATAGGGCAGTTTAAAACGACGGCGTCTTTGCTGACGTGGCTTTTTCTTCTCGGATTTACCCCCGCGTCTGGAGTTATATGACTCGTGACTACAGTAAACTGTTTAAAAGTTTAAACAGTAAAAATGATGACGGTAACTTGGACTTCAAAATCAATCAAACGTCTTTAGCTTAGTGCTCTTTGAAATTTGTACATAAGATAAGACAAAACAAGGTTCGAGAATATGAGACCGACCGCCTTGAGCAAGCAGAAGAAACTTTCAAACTTTGATCCCTAAATCAAAATAATATACAATCATGAATTTAATATGCCACACACGTACGTGATATATTTCTGTAATCCTTCCAAAACTAAAAATTTTGTCCTTTTCTTATAATTTTGAGTAAAAACGGATGATTAGCATACTTAATTTTAGTCATTGATCCATTGCATGGCACATTGCCCAACCAGACATCGGCCACTAAAATGCTTCTGCCCAATTGATTTTTGTGAGATTTTTAAATTTTTTTTGATATTTTTCATTTAATAAGGTTATCAAAAAGTGTGACAAGACGAGACTGATAACAGCCGTAACTATTTAACATCCGGAGGTGACTGACTGGTCGGAAAATCGCAGCGTATTTATGGTCCTGTGATGGTGACAGGTCTAAACTCTATCAATAATGACATAAATACAATATTAAATTCTGTCATTTTATTTACATGTAATGATGTAAATATGATCGTTAGAAAGTTGAAATTTTCAGAAAAGTAACTAAGACAATCGTTATATCGGATACAAAAATTCTTAAAACCATCTCGCTTGATTATACTAATAATAATAAAAAGTTTTTTTTTTTCTTAAATAGTAAAGGTGAAAAAAGTTAAAAGAGTTGGCAGATATTATTGAAATAATACTATAATAAACATAAGTTTTCTTATTATTATGGTTACCAATCTGATAGTTCTGTTTAAAATAAATTTTTATTTTTATTTACTGCTTCTTGAAACAGAGGAACATTGGGAATGAGAGAACTATAATGACTTTTTAATTAGAAAAACCACTAAATTTTTATTTTTGTTAACACTTATCAGTAACGCACACAATTGGTTTAAAAACTTTGTAAAGGTTTTTCCTATCATCGATCGACTATGTTCTAAAAAGCTGATTCACATTTTCTCGCTTTTCTTCTTGTTTCTATCTGAGCAGCAGCATAAATGCTGTCTCTCCTCTAGATTTTCTACATTGTCTTGTTTCTATCTTTAATGTGAAAAGCAGACAACTTTCAAGTCAGACAAAACATAGCTAAATCAATGCTTCAAGTAGGATCATATTAATGTTCTGTTTCTTCTTTCTGATATCTTGCTCGTTTTCATGGCGGTGAAATATATGAATGCTTAGCTTGGTGAGAAATTTCGTAATTCTAATAATAATAGTGTCCCTGTGATGCAGGTTTTACATATTCTTTACACATAATCATTGTTGATAATATATAATATATGTTTATATATCCGATTCTTGATGATTTTTTTTTTTTTTGTATACTCAAGAAATGATTTAATTTAATCCATGATCTCTTTCCATAGCTATATTATTCTGCAAAATATAGTCTACAGTATAGTTACTTTGGTAGTTTCTTTAAATCTTCGGTTTCAATGTATCATTTATTTCATTCTCTTACTGTAGGTCTGATTTTGAAGATTTGGCAGATTCTGATGAAAGCGGATTGAAGCATAGAAATTTTAATTTTTTTTGCCCTTTCTCTTGTTGAAAGGGTTGGATCCAAAAAAAGCAAAAGGCTTCATTTCCTCTGTCTGTTTCTATATAAACATTGACTCAGTGATTTGACACAAAGGGGATAGATTTGAGTGATTGGATTAGAGAGAAAAAGTGCATCTCTTTGGGTCCTTTGGAGTTTTTCAGTCTAAAGATTTAATTTTGATCGAAAGGGTACAAGGCTTTTTTGGCTTCTAATCGCTCCAAAAAGCTGGTGTGGAATCTCGAAAGAGCGATTTTTTTTTGTATGAGGGTTTTGTGGTGAGTAAGAGGTCTTTTCATGTCTATAAGTTTTGTATCCATCTGCAACTCAAGCCAGTGTGTTTGGTTTGTTCGTGTCTTGATGTCCCACTTGCATTAATAATGTAATTATATATAGTGAATCTATCTCTCCAGGAAGCTGCAAAATCTCTGAGGATCAACTATCAATCTTGTTTGAAGAGAAAAGAATCTGAAGAATTGTTCTTCGCATTTGAGTCTTCAATGATCAGAGGAAAACAGGAGAAGAGACCAGGTTCTGATGGGACTGAGAAGGTTCTTGTTGCTGTTAAAGCATCTAGGGATATTTCAAAGACAGCATTGGTTTGGGCTTTGACTCATATTGTTCATCCTGGAGATTGCATAACTCTGGTTGTTGTTGTCACTTCTCACAATGCTGGTACTTTCTCTTCTTTGGTACTAAATTATGGAGATTTACTTTGCTGTGTTTAATTTATTATCTTGTTTGTTTGGTCTTTTATTATGATGAAATTGTTTAGGTCGAAAGCTATGGACTTTCCCGAGGTTTGCTGGAGATTGTGCAAGTGGTCATCGGAAATCTCATTCAGATGCAATTCCTGAGATAAAGAGTGACCTCACTCATACTTGTTCCCAAATGATTCTCCAGCTTCATGATGTCTATGATCCAAACAAGGTTACAAACTTAGCCCATCATAAAAATAATAAATATTAAAAAAATTTGTTCTCATGTTTGTTTCTATGAAAGGTTAATGTCAGGATCAAGATTGTTTCTGGATCACCATGTGGAGCTGTTGCGTCTGAGGCCAAGGAATGGCAAGCAAATTGGGTAGTTCTGGATAAGTATATAATCTTCTAATTTCAATCTTCAATTATTTAGTTTTTACTCTCTCTTGGTGTGGTTAAAATGGTTCTTTTACAGGCACCTTAAGCCCGAAGAGAAACGGTGCATAGATGAGTTACAATGTAACATCGTGGCGATAAAGCGTTCTCAGGCAAAAGTTCTGCGCTTGAAATTGGTAGGGTCACCAACAAAAGGTGCAGTAAAAGAGTGTGCTCTTCCAACTGAACCAGAATTAGCATCTGAAAAGAACAAAAACAAGTCGTTAGATTCAGTAAGAGCAGGAGTTACAACTCCTCTGAGCAGTCCTGAGGTTGGGACACCATTCACAGGTACAGAAGCTGGGACTTCATCAGTCACTAGCTCTGACCTCGGAACATCATCCCCTCTTTTCACAGTGGAAGTGAAGAAGGATGAATCTTTGGTTATCAAAGAGAATGAAAACTCCGGTTCTGATTTAGAGAGCGAAAATCTATCACTGCCTTCCACGAGTTTGAGATTCCAGCCATGGAAATCGGAATATCTTGGCACTCATCGCCTCTCATCGCAGGAATCAGAGGAAAGTCTGTGGAAAACTGATGATAAGGCTCTTCAAGTATCTACTAAAATGGATTTGCTTATGAAATTCTCTAAGTTTGATGATGGAGAAGAAGTAGCTACGTCAAGTAAAAGGAGTGACTTGGAGGAGTTTAGTGGAAATTTAAGAGAAGCAATTTCGCTATCACGAAATGCTCCGCCTGTTCCACCTCCTCTATGTTCTATCTGCCAGCACAAAACGCCTGTATTTGGAAAACCGCCGAGGTTTTTCTCCTACAAAGAGTTAGAGCTTGCAACAAATGGGTTTTCACGATCTAATTTCTTGGCAGAAGGAGGGTTTGGATCTGTTCATCGAGGTGTGTTACCCGAAGGCCAGATTGTAGCAGTAAAGCAACACAAACTAGCTAGTACTCAAGGAGATGTAGAGTTTTGCTCGGAAGTAGAAGTCTTGAGCTGTGCTCAGCACCGAAACGTAGTTATGTTAATCGGTTTCTGCATCGAAGAAAGCAGAAGACTCTTGGTCTATGAATACATATGCAATGGATCATTAGACTCTCATCTATACGGTAAATCTTCAACTATTCTTAACTAGAGTTCAAGAACTAGTTAACTTAACAAAAATTTCAACTCACTTCCATGAAATGTTCATTAAGGTCGCCATAACGACACTTTGGGATGGCCTGCAAGGCAAAAAATAGCGGTTGGTGCGGCTCGAGGTCTTAGATATCTTCATGAAGAGTGTAGAGTGGGCTGCATTGTTCACAGAGACTTGCGGCCTAACAATATACTAATCACCCATGATTACGAACCACTGGTATATTAGAAGTGGCTACAAACAACAAAGTTTTACACTTTTGTTACGTATAGTTGCTTAATAATGGTCTTGGTTTAGGTTGGAGATTTTGGTTTGGCGCGGTGGCAGCCTGACGGAGAGCTTGGTGTAGACACGCGCGTAATAGGAACTTTCGGGTAAAAAAAGTTTTATTATATCTAAATCATCATTCTCTAACTCAAGGATTCTAATGTTTATCAATTACTTACTGTGTTTGGTTTGTTTAGGTATTTAGCTCCAGAATATACTCAAAGTGGACAGATAACAGAGAAAGCTGATGTTTATTCATTTGGGGTTGTATTAATCGAGCTAATCACGGGTCGTAAAGCCATGGATATCTTCAGACCAAAAGGACAACAATGTTTAACTGAATGGGTATAAACAAAATCTATCTTTTAAGAGTTTCATTAGCTCATTTTGGATGTCAAAATCTGTGAAAAGGTGCATAATTTTTGAGTCCCATTTTGTTATGTGAGCAGGCAAGGTCTCTATTAGAAGAGTATGCGGTTGAAGAATTGGTTGATCCGAGGCTGGAGAAGAGATATTTAGAAACCGAAATCATTTGTATGATTCATACAGCTTCATTGTGTATACGCAGAGATCCACATTTGCGTCCTCGTATGTCTCAGGTAAAGAAAATCGCACCAGTCTTGAAACATGTTCATTCATTCTTAAGTCGAACACACTTGTAACATGTTTTTTTTTATTTTGTTGAAGGTGTTGCGTTTATTGGAAGGAGATAGGTTAGTAAATGAAATTTCAGGGAGGTTTAGTGGAAGATTATCGACCGAGACAAGTCAGAGTTCAGAATTAAAGATGAAGTAGCAAAGTTACTTAGTTTTGTCTGTATGATGTCTCCCCTTTTGTTTTTGTATCATTAGAATGATTCTATATTAATTAAAATTCTTGTAATTAGTGGGTTTATCCAGAGGGTTTAGTGTTTCGAACTTTGAAATGACCAATTAGAGCGATTGGATTAGGACTAAAACAGATAATTAACAAACAAAACCATTCGATGAAAAGGTAAAAAAAAAAACAAAAGAAGGAAACATTGTAAGTTGTCAACAAATTAAAAAGAGAAGAAGAACGTTTTCAAGTTTCTCAATCACACAGTAACATTACAGAAAGATTATGAGGAAGGGTATGACGTCAGCCCTGAAGCTTCAGTCGCCGCCGCAGCTTCTTCATCGAGGAACAAATTGTCACTCCTTCTAATCGTGGCGTGGATCAGAACCAACACGACGGCGGTCAACAGCGATCCGAGGATATTCGCCGTCGCGTGTGTGAAGAGAAGCATAACGACGGTCAAAACCGAGAGAGAGATCATGACCGTCCGATCGTCGATCTGGTGACCGAAAACCATGAGAGGTTCGTCGCGGAGGAAATAGAGGAAGATCCAAAAGACGACCAAGATGGCTAAGACGAGGAGCGAGGTCGGGTGGTAGAGAAGGCTTATGAAAAGGATGAAGAGTATGCCTATGGCGTAATTAGCTCTGAAATAGACGAGATTCGTCTTGATTCTCGAGATCGCGTCGAAGAAACCGTGAGGGAGAGTCATTGACTCGCGATCGAACATCGATCTCCATGGGCGACGCGTGGCCAGGCCTGATTTGATACGGTGCTTGGCGCGTGAGATGTACTCGAGATCCACAGCCGGAGATGGATGAGACGACGTCGGAATCGCCCCGTAGTTCGTCATTTCGTTCGCGCGTCGTAGAGAGAGATAAAGAGAGAAAGAGCTAAAAAGATTTGTTATATAAGTAATAATTTAAGGATTAAGTAGTGGTGCAGGCATAAATGTCATATATAAATTAAAGTAGATAGCATAACCAAATAATAAAAACACAAATCCTTTATATTATTGTAACAAACTCCAAATATTACACAACTGTTATACATCTATGTTTTTAGCACTGTACATTTCTATAAATGTTTACCTTTTTATTACAAAATTATAAGTACAATCTGTGAAGCATCATAGAGACGTTTTCTTATAAAAGAAAAAAAATTAAAGCATATTCTGGGATTAATTCCATAAAAACCATTAATTGAGTCCTAACTATAATCTGGGATCGGTTTAATTTTTTCTTTCCGGCAGCATACAAAATTATTTTCAGTCAGTCCTTCACAATAAATTTATCAGTCATTTTCAATATACCGTTTCAAAATTTCAATTAAAAGGATTAGTTTTTGTTTTGACTTTTGACATAAAAAAATTAGTTTTTGTTTTGCATTATTAAATTAAAAGAGTTAGTTTGTCATCCACGTGTCCGAGCCTACTAAATTGGGTCCCAAAGTGCTTTTTCTGGCATCGTCTTACTGCTACACGTGGCTTATCACACCTAATATTTACGAAGATCACCATATTTTCATAATATCTCCATTTTATTCCAAAACTTTTATTTCGATACACTTTCATATTTGCATTTTACATTCGTAGTGTTAAGCCAAATTCGAATGCTTGATTTGTATTCCAAGACACTTCACCTTCAATTTTTGTCATATATAATATGTTATTGAATGTTTTCTTTAAGATTGCCCATGGAGAATCCTACAAATTTTACCAAAAAAAACATATCTAAATATACATATGGAAACATTCTTGTGCATAATGTAATCGACCAGCTTCAAACGCAGATTTCAGATTCGCAGAAAATTTCCTCTCATCCCCTCAAGATCCATTTTGAGTAAAGAGAAGATGGAGCTTCACCAGCACAAAAAGTTCTTCCATGGAACACTCGAGATTACAATCTTCGATGCAACATTATTTTCTCCTACATTTAATTTCAACGCAAGTATGATGTTCTTGATGGTGATGATAACATTGTGTTAATTCTCATGAGCTATTTGTTATTTTATTCGCTGTGTCTAGCTCTATCAATCGCTTACGAAGCCAAGATCAGCTTACGTGACCATCAAGATAAACAAGAAGAAAGTTGCTAAAACCAGTTCCCAGCACGACCGTGTGTGGAACCAGACTTTTCAGATCCACTGCACACATCCGGTTTCTGACACGACGATCACAATCACGCTCAAGACTCAGTGTTCTGTTCTTGGAAGATTTCGTATCTCTGCAGAACAGATTCTGACTTCTGATCCAGCAGTTGTCAACGGGTCCTTTCCACTGACTGCAGATTATGGATCAACGAAACCTAACTTGAATCTCAAGTGTCTGATCGTTGTGGTTCAGACCGGCTTATCTAGAACCAGGATGGTGCAAAAACGCTTGAAGGAGAGTCTTTTCAAGGCATTAGAAACGCGAGCTTCCCTCAGAGATCGAATTGCAGAGTTGTATTGTATCAAGACGCGCACCATAGAGCCACGTTTGGTCCTCGGGTTCATGATGTTTCTTGTAACGCGAGAAATATCTGGGAAGATGTTTACAAAGCGATTGATAGCGCTAGGCACTTAGTTAATTCTCATGAGCTCTTTGTTTTTGTTCCTGACACAAGATAGGAATGGATGGCCTTCCAATGTTTCCACTTGATCTTAACTGAGTTTCTCCTATATACCTTAAATCTAGAAGAAACATACATAACACCACCACACAAAGACAATGATCCGTGGTAATGTTATCTCTTTTAAATTGCATAAACAAGCAATTGCAACTCGACAATTTCTCAAAAAATGTGGCCACAATCATTGTTTTTGTGGGGGTTGAAGCACAAGAAGAGGAATGTCATATAGATTTCCCTCCTTTTGTTAGTGCCAGTATGGTTTTTCCTCTGAGGTTTCTATCAGAGGGATTATCTTTTACAAATAATCAAAACCAGAGAGTATTGACCAGATTGCAGATCTTGTTCTGCACGGAGATCAGACAACTGTCTCGAACCTCTCGGTGAATTCGGTTTCTTCCAGACATTCAGAATGTGACCTGCTGAAGTACAAGGACAAAAAGCAGACCTCAAAACTATCATTACATATCCAAAAAAAAGCCATTAAAACAAAGGCTTACAGAAAAATGTACAAGAATCATCCAACAAGTCAACGATTACATCAATGTAAAAGTTTGGAACCAACATGCAAAGATGCGTTTGCTCAAGTAAGAAAGAAATTAGGGTATTATAACATCAAAAAAGCAACATAAAGCTAACATATACTCTACTCCAACGTTTCGCCAGCACTTCTCAATCCTGCAAACCCCATCATATCTCACTCTTTTCGTCACAGGGGCATATGCAGAATGCTTCTCCTTTGTGAGACATGGTAGTATAAGTGTGAAGAAACACACTGAAAAGTTAAAGACGACTTTCTGCACAGAGTATTTTGATAAAGAAAGATAAAACTAGCTGAGTAAACGATCTATTGCCATCTTTGTTTTTATATTCGTATGCTAGCTACTTAACTAATAATTGTTGTTCGGTTTTAGTTTTTATATTTACATCTACATGGGCTTGATTGGTAAAGCTTTTGGAAAACATTATGCTTTTAATCAATCAATCAATTTTTGCTTATAAAACATTTTAAAAAGTATATAGAAGCTTTAAATGGTTTCCCAATGTTTATTTCCTCCATGCTTTCATAGCATTGCTCTCTATATTATTTAAAAGTTCTAAGAAAAAAAATTATATGATTAATATTTGTTAAATAATATCAAAAACGAAAAGTTTATTTTAAAGTGTAAATTTTATACTCTTAAAACTAATATTTTGTAGCATAATATGTAACATTTTGGTCGTATCATGTGCTTCTCTAAACATTTGAAGATATGCCTATATGAATTTTATATTAAAACTACATATAGCAATCACATTCATTGTCACTTTTCTTTTCTGACTCATAAAACTTTATATATTTTGAGATGGAGAACAAATTGGCATATAAGTATCATCAAGTGCACTCTAAAATATGACCCATAACATTTCATAAATCTTTGCACATGAATACCATTAAATGCAAAAATATGATCTAGGGTTATAAAACTAAATTCAAAGGCAACAATATTTATGACTACATATATGACAAAACTAACAAGATCATAACATAATTATACAGAAAACTGAAAAAGTTACTTTGAAAAAAAAACATGCACTCTAAATTTTTCATTTTATTTATTAAATAAAAATAATAGACCTTTAAAATAAGAAATTATTTATTTTATTTCTAGAGATATCAATGTTAGTTGTCTGTAATCTATAATAATAATAATAATTTTTGGAGAAACTTGATTTTTTTACAAATATGTAATTACACATTATTAGCTGTTTATTTCCTACAAAACTTTCAAATTATAAAAAAATAAAAATTTAATAATAATGAGATGTATTAAAAAATGCTAATATTTTTTGGCTAAGACCCGTGTAAATCTAATTTGTGCAACCACTTTCAAAAATATTGCCACACATTTTTGATAAACCTGAAATGATTCATTTCACTTTTAATGTTGTATTAGTTTTTGATATAAACTCATAAAAAATACATTTGATGAGATGGTTGAAAAAGTTATAATTATACATGTCTTAATCGAGAGATAATAGTACTTTTTTTATAAACTCATCTCATTATTTTTAAACTTTTAAATTTTTACTTTTATAAATTGATAATTTTATAGGACGTAAACAGCTAATAATATATAATTTCATATTTGTAATAATTGAAGTTTCTCCAAATTTTTTTATCATATATTGCAGACCACTAACATTCATAGTTTTAAGAATAAATGTGAGTAATTTATTATATTAAAAACTCATTAGATTTTTCAAATAAATAAAAATTTTGTGCAAAAATCTATTAATACTTTAATCTTTTTTTTACGAAGTAAGTTTTTCAATTTTCTACATAATCATGCTTTTCTAATCATATATATATATATAGTTATCAATATTGTCTCTTTTGAACTTAGTTTTCTAACCCTAAACCATATTCATCAACACCGTTTACTTTGTCATATTGTCATCAGCATAGTATACTTTGAACTTAGCTTTCTAACTTTAAAATTATAAAACTAAAACGCAGAAATCTCTAGAAGATATCAATTAACCCGAAATCGAAGCTACACAGGATCAAAAGTGGCACATAACAAAATAACAACACCAGAAAAGAGAAAGAAAACTAACATGAACGATAAGTGAAGGATCTGACGGAGGAATTGTGAAAGAATCTTGTCTTCTCAGATGAATCGACCGGCTAAAAGAGCCGCCGTGGATCTGAGCTGAGTTGAAAGACTGAGCGTAGCAGGATTCTTAGATTAGGGTTTAACTTTAGTAATGGTATTTTAATATTTTATATATGCTAGATGCAAATGCTGCATCTGATATAATTTTAATATGAAAAACGAACAGTATTTAGACATTTGCACTCAGATAATATTAGCTAACCTGAGAACTCGTACATGATAGCCCAATTGGCAACTAATCCTTAAGGCTTCATTTGCCTTTTCGAATTTCTGCTCATCAAAAGACTAAATGAAGTTCAATAAAGTTAAAGAAAACATAAAAAAACAACCATATCCAACAGCCAGATTTGACAATCTAAGAGAAGCACAGTTGATACATGTCATTAACATAATCTCAAGCATAAGAGGCATTTAACGTATTCATAACAGAATCCATGAGGGTATATATGTGAGTAAAGCGAGACCAAGATCCAGAGTGTACGTGAGCGAGAAGGAACCGTGACGGGGCTTTCAGGTAACCGTGACGGGTCTTTCAGGTAACGGTGCTACGAGGACTGAGCCGTCTTCAAAGCCGGAGCCATCGGGACACTTCCCACTGTTGAATGGAAGCGAGGGATTCGGGTGGTGACGTGAGACATGACGCGTGCCACAGCGTACCGCACGTGTTGCAAGTGAGACACTCCTTCACCATATGGATCGCATGTATACACCGATGTTGAGAGAGATAGATTTGGGATATGAGAGGATGGAGGTGAGACCTGCAGAGGCGGGTTTTTAAATAACATTTGGGAGGAGGAACCCTAAAAAAGATAAGAACAATAGAATCTCTGAATTTGATAAAATCTTGATTCTTGACGAATGGCAGCTATACATGTCATTTTTATTTATCTTCTGTTTATTTTTTAATATATAATATTTATATCCAGTAATACTTTTATTTTATTAATTTCTTGAGAATATTAATTTCTTTTTATTCTGACTAATAATTTGATTGTTGTTCTGATTTTATAGCTTTTTTTTTTTACAAGAAAAAGAACAATAGAAAATCAAAAACCGAAAATAGAAGCTGAGAAATATATATTATTGAAAAAGATTGGAGAAACAAAACCAAATATTAAATAGGAAAAAGATTGGAGAAATTTCAAAACAATGTAACTTATAATATCCAAGTAAGCTGAAATTTATTTCAAAAGAAGGACGTTCCACAACTGTTTGCGTATCGAATTTATTACAATCAAAAGAGAGAGAGGGTTCCTTTAAGCAGAGAGTGATACTGTGTCCAGTTTCATCTTTTTGGTCGGTGGTTCATCTTCATCAGCAACAGTCTGAGTTTCTTCTTCTTCTTCTTCTTCCTCCTCTTCCACAACAGCCTCATTTTCTGTCTTATTCAGATCTTCTATCAGACGCATCACTTCTCTGTTCACCTGTTTTCACACTCATCTTATGTTAGCCAAAGTAATTACATTCATTAGGTATTTGATGATACCTAAACCTGATACGGATGCAGCCACATTAAGAAACTAAATACAGACGGTTTTATGTTTACCAAATCAATAGGGTAGACAAAGATGCTTAAGGCACATAACACCAATGCAAGAACAAGAGATGATTATGTTTACCTGTGGGTTCTGGAGAAAGTCAGCAATGTCCGCTTTGCAACAAGGGCAGCTCATTACATTCTTCCGTGGACGTAGTGTGCGCCCGCCTCTGCTTCTCTCTATCACTTGACTTATCCCAGAGAATTCATCTTGCAAGCATACCTTGCAGAAGTTGTGACCACAAGGTGTTGTCACTGGAAGGCTCATCACTTTTTGACACATTTGGCAACCAAAACCTGTGTCAACAGAAAGGAACAAAAAAAAAGCAGCAGTTTAGATTTGCCATAGGGATTGGTTCTATCTAGAAACCACACTTATAAATCTTGAGTCTAAAGTTATGAACACGCAGACCTTTAAGAATTTGCTTCGAGGTAGTATTGTTTTGTTCCTGCTTTATGGCTTTCTTCCTGATCTTCCTCTCTGCAGGATCCAAAGCCTTAACAGCAATTCTGCTAGCAGGTGGAGACTTCATCCACTTCCAACGACCCTCAGTTTCCTGATGTGTCAGCAGGGTACTTGTCAATCCTGTAAACCCCATCATATCTCACTACTTTCGTCACAGGGGCATATGCAGAACGCTTCTCCTTGTGAGACCTGGTAGTAAGTGTGAAGAAAGATATTAAATACGACTTTTCTGCACAGAGTATACTGATAAACAAAGCTAAAACTAGCAACAACCACCCTTTATTTAACTTAAAAGTGAGAAAGATGTTGAACGCAGTGGAATTTGGGTCAACGAGCAGCTTACCTGACAACTCGTACAGGATATCCCATTTTGCAACTAATCCTTAGAGCTGCATTTGACCTTTCAAACTTTTGGTCAAACGATTGTTCATTGTTGGTTCTTTTATTTCCTTTGAGGTGTCTTCCTCCACTGCAAGACACATTCACACATATATTCAAGGCAAAAAAATAGAGAGAGAGAGCAAGTGTACTTGTATAACCAATGACAGAAGTCACTAATATACAAGATAAATTAAGAAAAGAGTACTAGTCCAAGCAGCTATATATCAAATACATGAAAGGTTATTAATGGTAATGCAAACCTTCCAGTGTAGAGAAACCATTCTCCATGATCCTGATCATCCTCATAACCTCCAGAGAGTGCCACAGACTGAGCTCCGTAATCTGATTGGCCATGTAAGGAGTGAGCACCCCACTGCTTGCATTCTTGCCTGTCAGCCCAAGTTTATTTCTGGTAGGGTCGTTTTCAGCTGTGATCGGACCAAAGTGATCACGTGGTACTGTCACGAATATTCTACCAGTACAAGCATTAGCCTTGCCAGTTTTTTTGGCACGCTCAGTCGTAAATGCTTTCTCAGGGCGGTCTTGGTTGCTTATGTGATGATAAACCTTTGGGGTAGCAACAAGAGCACATTGGGAAACCCTTGCTAATCGTATAGCAGACACAAGAGAAAGGTTGATACGAAGATTATTTACCATTTTTATAGGAATGGTGGTCCGGCATGTCACACATGTACGATCCCAAAGCATTTCAGGCAAACATTATGCCCACAAGGTGTCTGTGAAGACAACGTACAAGAAAGCCATCAGCATGCAGGACATATATATTAATCATTCTCGTCAAGGAATACTAAATTTGGAAAGAAATATGTACATGAAATATCTAAATTCAGCAACAGATAGAAAGACAAAACGAAAACACTCTTACTGTGTACTGACACAATTGCCACAAATGATAAGCATAAAAGAAACCTAATGCTTTTGTATAACAACAAAATGTACTGGTTCCAGAGATAAATCAGAGCTGTCTCAAACTATTTATAGGTCATCTTCAATTTTTCTATGAAATGTATATTTAATGTGGTGAGATAGTTATTAGACATTAAAAAGACCCTATACAATTATTCCTAACAAAATTTTCGTTTTCAAAACGCTACGTAGGTGCTAATTTACACTAGTGGATACAGCAAATTAGCACCATATTTCTGGTGCTAAAATACGGCCCTGAAGTAAAGTAATGGTTACGGAAAACATAAAAACAACCATATTCAACAATCTAAGAGAGACATTACATTAACATAATCTACAAGCATAAGATCAGGAGGCATTTAACCTAATTATAACATGATCCATGATGAAGGTATATGTGAGTAAAGCGAGAGAACGAACCGAGACGGGCCTTTCAGGCAACTGGAGGCAGATGGAACAGTTGAGGTTATCTCGAAGTGCAGTCAAAACATCAGAAGTTTCGTCCCCTTGTATGTTCTTCTCCTCCTTGTCCTCCTCAACGGCTTTACCGCTCATCAACCGCTGCCTCTTCTTCAGTAAAACTCAGAAGATGTCGACGTGATTGGATGGCCAAGAAAGTAATAGTTAATTATTTCTTGGATTAGGTCAAAATGCCTTAGAGCCCAGTCGAGTGATGGATGAATACTTTCATTTTCCAGAACATTAATGGTTAGTGGGTGTTACCGTGTTAGTCGTGTTCATGTATGATCGTTAAGAGTGTTCTTCATTAGCGTGAACCAATATTAGCGACAACATAAATTTTCTTTTTTAAAAATACCCTAAGGTTCCTTAACCCTTTTTCAAGTTGACATAAACCAAAGAAACTCTTATATAACACGAATTAATCAAATCAAGATTCAATCAAATTGAATTCTTTACCAGTTTAGAAAGTCAACTGATCAACCAATTTAGTTAAACCAAACTTTGACATCTTAGTTTCTTCATTTTCTCTACATTTTTTTTTTTTTAAATCAAGTTTTTTCATCTATTACATCATTGTTACAAAAAATTGATCTAGTTATATTACATATAATTTAATCAGTAGAATTCAGATATATATTAACATATTTAATTATAATAAACAGTTATACAAATAACAATTCTACAATGCATCTTTTCTTAATTACAACACTTAGATTTACGATGAAGAGCTCTATACACACAATGGATAGTTCTATTCACAACACATACAACTACTGACGGTTGTGCCTGCAGCATATTAAAACTTCTAATAAACTTTGTATTCATTAAGTTGTAAGAAATTGATATCTTTTAGAAATCTAATCAAAATTCACAAACAGAAAATGTTTTAAACTTTTGACCATTAAACCAAAAATATTTCACGAAAATTGAATTTAAAATCATGATTTAGGATTAAAAAGTGATCAAAATGTATCAGATTGTCGGAAAATACAACAAAAGATATCGACGAAGTTGATCAACAGTTGACCAGTGTTGAGACTTCATAGGTTTTTGATTATACGTATCGGAACTATTTATTTGGATTCTCTCACACTAAAAGAAAAATAAGCAATTTACTTGAGAAAACAGCTTTTTGATTAAAAAGCTAATCCCATCCTCTTTGTTCCTTCTCCCTTTCCACCAGCCACACGAAATTGGTCATTTTCTTTTCTAGTTATCCATAGAAACACAAGACCGAACATCGGACCACTGTCTTCCGAAGTTTACTGGTTTCAACATTCAAACTATTTTTTTGTTTCCAAAAGCAAAAGAATTGATATCCCCAAGAATAAAAACTGAAACCAAATCAACACAGAAACTGAAATTTCAATCAGAGACTAGGAATGGTTTTGGATCCTATGAATTGTTTCAGAATCGCTTTTTCTTCATCAATCCTCTTCTTCTCTTCTGCGTTTTTCGGGTTCACTTTCCTTTTCTCCTCCAACATCCATTTGAAGAGCTCACGTTGTTGCTTCTCCGGTATTGGCTCACGTGCCTTGATCACCACTGGCTCTGCAACCACCCCGGAAGAGACAGGCTTTTCCGTGGTAACAGAAGCCGCGAGTGAACCTGATTTAGTAGCAATCTCTTCACTTGCAGGATCTATGTCCTTTTTCTTAGTCCTCAAGAAAAGGTAACCTGCAAAAGCAACAAGGCCAAGAACCACCAATAAAAGTGTGTCATGAAAGTCTATGTGAAGGCATTTGCCACCATATATTGCAAAGATTGTAACTTTAGCAGTCCTAGGTTACATAGATATCGACAGCTTAACAAAGCCCACAAGGATTTCCATGAAACCTCTATTTCCAAGATCAGGAATAAAAAAAAAACTGTTTTAGAAATGAATCTTGAGTGGGCTAGGTGTTGATGTAACTATCTTACATGACTAAATTACATCATACATCGCACTGACAAAAAGATGGTAAGAGTAAAGACCTAATTAGATATGGCAAAAACGGTGATCCATCAACAAGGTTTAGTCATATGCTTCAGAAGAGAAAACAAAAAGCTGACAACATTATGAAAAAGGCTGTAGATCATGGCATGGTTTGCATCTAAAAGTATGTGATGGTATAAAGATGACCAAAATTGGTTAAACCTCAGAGTCAAAGTGTGTGTATCACTTGTAGAATGTAATATCACAAAGATCTACCAAGCGAAAATTCAGGCATTCACAGACATTTGTAGCAGAAGATATAATCTAAAGCAGATCCCAAAAGGCCCAAGAGCTTTGGGCTTGATCCATTTCTAAGCTCTAATTTCAAACAGAAATGCAAACGGATACGAAATTATCTGTAAATCTTCCACAAATATCAACCCTAAATTCCGAATCAGTAAAACGCTTGATTACCTCCGACAGCGAGATTGACAGTGAGGAGAAGCGGCCAGACATATTTGTACCTTCGAGCGAATGATTCCTTCGGTGGCGGAGGAGGAGGAGGAACAGAACCACCACCCATCATATAAGAAGCCGCCGCTGCTGCAGCCGGAGACGATGCTGATGATGGAGGAACGGTGGAACAGTTGAAATTGGCTTCGACGTGCTTCAGCTTAGCAATAATTTCTGATTCAGATCACAATCGAAACGAGATCACAAGTCAATCATAAAAATCCAACCGTGAAATGTGAAAGAAAAAAAAAAACATCATTAGGGTTTTACTTTGTTAAATTTTCTTACCCTTCTTCTTTGGCTTATTTGTGAAAAGCTTGGGACCTTCGCCACTCATGGTGATTTCGTCGTGCGATCAAAGAGTTCTCGCAAATGCTTTTTTTTCTTTTTTTTTTTGTTTCCTCTCATGGGATATTAATTAATTATTAAGGGATTTAATTGTAATTTTTCATACCTTTATCTATTTCTTAATTACAGATTTAATTTCAATTTTTTCTTTTACACCCCCCAGTAATCTATATTTCAAATTAAAACCTGATATTTCTGGATTAGTTTCACTATCATATTTGTCTAACCTTTTTTATTCGCATTTCTATGGATTAGTCTAATCATATCTATCAACTAAATTTTGCTGTTGTAATAAACACCAAAATTTTGCTAAATTAAATTATTTATTTATCTACAACAAGAGAAAGAAAATGTAAATAATATTCCTTTCCAAATTAAAGTTTGACTTTTCCGAATTTCATTATAATTTTATTATTTCCAACACATATACGCGCAGTTTCATGGATAATAATTACAACAACCATATGTAAAACAAATGTCACTTTTCTATTAAAATTATTAATTCGTGACGTAAATATGATTATAACTTGCCCATCTCATTAACCAAACTAGGAAGAAAGAAAAAAAAAAGCTATCTAGAAATGACATGGATTCAGCACTATTATCAAAATTTTGCTAATAATTAATTAGAATTTGTTTGTCATAAATTAAATTACGACAACGTCATCTTTGATTTTGTTCTTAACAAAAATCATACCCTAATTCGGATGATCGGATCAAATGTTATCTTATATGTTTAACGATTTTTTTTTGTCAATCTCAAATGTTTCAGGAACAAAAAGACAGTGAGGAGGCAAAAAAATAGAAAGTAAATGGAAAAAGAAAATCACTGCTCCCTAAAAGCCAGAACACATACATAAAACAGTGATCAGCTCCAGCCCCTTCTACTTCCACGGTCTCTAAATCCTCCAAGCCCTGTTTCCATAACATAAAACCATATTAACAAAACTCAGAAACTTTGTGTATTTTCTAGTGAACTGCGAATATACTTTAGTCAAGATCTTTGCTCGTGTTTTCTTTTTTTCTTCTGATGAACTAACCTGGAGCAGGAGGAGCGGTGCTGCGACCCATTGATGCTAATTCGGGGCTCACTTTCTGCCCAGCTTCTTCTAGTATGTTGATAAGCTCTTTGGCGAACCTCGCATTTGCAACTGTGAAGAAACTGTAGGCTGTTCCTTTGGCCCCGGCTCTACCAGTTCGTCCAATCCTGTGCACATAATCCTCCAGTGATCCAGGGAAGTCATAGTTTATCACATACTTCACATCTTTAACGTCTGTTCAACATGAAAAATATATTGTTAGCTTGCCTCAGGCTAAAATGTTGCGCTAGAGGATAAAAAGATATTAGTACCTAATCCACGGGCTGCAACATCTGTGGCAGTCATTATGGGGCTTTTGCCTGACTTAAACTCCGAGAGAACCCAATCTCTCTCGGCTTGACTTTTATCACCATGTATTGACAGAGCAGGCCAACCATCCATGCGAAGCTGACGAGTGATTTGGTCACAGCCCTTTTTGGTATCAAGGAAGACAAGAATTCTGCTTCCATCCATTATGTCTTCAAGCAACTTGACCAACCTGAAAAATCGGTAGAATAGTATTGATTCACCACAAGTTCCATGACAAGTGAAATGAGAAAGAGGCAGGGAGATCACAGGTATGGAGACGTACTTGTTATACTTTTGGCTTTCGGAAATGACATCAACAATTTGACGGATTGCACGGTTAGCTTTTAAATCAGAAGATCCTATTATCACCTGCACTTAAGACCAAAGAAGCCTGCTAAGTTTTTGTTGACAGCTAAACCCATATGAAAAGACAAAGAGAGGTGTCTGTTACTTTGTATGGGTTATAAAGAAACTTCTTAGAGAGTTGTTCCACCTCCTTCGGCCAAGTAGCACTCCAGTACAAAGTTTGACGGTCTGGCCGAATCTGCACAGGTTTCAAAAGATTGTAAGACAAAGCAACTAGAATACACATATTAGGTGAGTGAAAGAGAGGTAAGAAAACGAACATGTGAAACAATTTTCCTAATCTGAGGGTCAAACCCCATATCCAGCATTCGATCAGCCTCATCCAAAACAAGATAAGTAACCCTTCGCAAGTTTGTGTTGTTCGACTCCATCATGTCTATTAACCTCCCAGGAGTAGCTATAACAATTTCCACACCTAAATTCATAAACCAATAAATACACATCAGAATGATCTTACAATGAATAAGAAAAGCTAATAGTTTGAGAAATGACACGAAAAACACTGAACCAAGTAATTAACCTTTCTGGAGATCACGCACTTGAGGCCCTTTTGGAACTCCACCATAAATGCAAGTGCTCTTAATTTTTGAAGATGAACCAAATTTAGACGCCTCTAGTTGTATCTGCACAGCCAGTTCACGTGTCGGAGCAAGAACCAAGACGATTGGACCATCCCCAGGAGCTGGTAAAAACATTTGAAATCAGTATTGCCTTTACAACTTTACATCAAGCAAGAACAAAAAGAAAATTGGTTGGGCATTACCTAAAATTGGTTGAGCATTCACATGGACTATTGCAGGTAGTAAGTAAGAAAGGGTCTTGCCAGAGCCAGTTTCAGCAATGCCAATGAGATCACGTCCCTTCAATGCCATTGGCCACCCCTGAGATTGTATAGGTGTAGGTTCAGTAAAACCTGCCTTCTTAACCTCTTCCAAAACATAATCTGGGACAATCAAGAAACTCTTGTCAATCGATAATACAAACGAACAGAACATCCATGATACACCTAAGAATCTTTACGGATGAAACAAAAGTGAAGCTAGACCCTCAAGATGAAATCCAACTTACCAGGAAACCCAACATCACGAAAACTTTTGACTGGTTTTGGAATATCTCGACCTTCAACAGTAATTTCCCTCAACCTTCGATATTCCTCCACTTCTGCATCTGTCATAGCTGCCACAGCGGGCGACTCGACATAGAAATTTTTCTCAAAGGAAGTCAAACCATCCAAATCTGGCTTCCTTGGAGATTCATCGCCAACATTATCCCTTTTGCTAGCTGAGCTTCCATATGCTGAAGCTCCACCAAACCCTGAGTCACTAAGAAAAAGCAAATTTGAAAATGAAGCAAACTCTTCTTCCTCAACACACCAGGATCCAAAACGGATGGATTCTAGAAATTTCCGTGTATTAGAAATCATATATGTAGTAAATTTTCTCTGCAAACGGACTTGATCAAAATAAATTCGATTTTGTTCATACTCAGTTCAAATTGAGTGGAAAGGGCAACACTAGTAGCTAAAGTCGTAACAAATTTCTTACTTATCGTTTCCCATACGAAAAGCAAACACAATTACCTTCGACGGTCACGGTACGAGGTATAATCGCCGGTCCGGCTATCGTAGCGACTCATGATGATGTTCGTCGAGTCAATTTCTCCGATTAAGAAATACAATCGGAAAGTTGAGAAAAGGAGTTACGGAACCGAAATCTAGTCGTTAGGGTTTTACAAATCGTAAGGAGAGAAAAGGAGAGACTGTATGTCGTCAGGAGAGACATGCTCGCATTGCTAAAGCTACGGCAAGCTTGTTTTTAACTTTGTAAAACAGACAAATTACAGTACGCCACGTGAATGAAATATCTTTGTTCGTCATTATTAGAACTGAGTAAAATACCCGAACAAATGAAATATCTTTGTACAAAGTTCGCATCATCATTATAACTGAGTAAAATACTCTAATATCCGACTCGAATAAGAAGCTAATTTGAAATTGACAAAATATCCGAATAGATTTAAACATTTTATAATTAAATAACCGAATTCGAACCAAATTCAAACAGAAAACCGAATGGATATCTAAAATATTTGAACTATAATTAATATTTTCAAATTTAATAATTATATTTAAGTTTATAATAATTCAAATATTCAAATTTACAAATAAAAATCTGAAATTATGAGTTATTTTAAGACTTAAATAATCAAAACACGAACAAAATTAAAATATTTAAAGATTTTGAGTTATAAATTAGAAATAGATAAAAAAAAATTCTAAATCAAAAAATCAAAAAACCAAAGTTAGAACTGAACCCGAATAGTATATGAATACAAAATGGAATTTAAAGTATGTTACCAGAACAGAACTGAACCCGATGAAAATCGGATCAAACCCAAACCGAACTAAAAAAATATACAAATGAAACCTAAACCTTTTCATCCCAAAACTTGAATATCGGAAAAACTCGAACCAAACCGTTCACCCCTAATCATGATCATCGCTACCATTTTGGAGAGAAAAAGGACAATCATAAGTGAGTTTATGATTGAAAACCAGTGGATTTGATCATCGTTCATGAGCAAATATGTGTCCCATCGCGAAACCCATTTGATTTAACTCTCCTGCATATTTCAAGCATCAATATGTGTTTTGAGAGCGAAAATAACGAGCTCTGGTAAGAAAGTAAGTTACCTTAAACGTGACATCATATGTAAAAACAATTTATTTTCCCCACTCTTTGTATTCATGCAATATACTATCCAAAAGGAGAAACAAAAGTCGGCTTATAAGAATCGAGAGGAGTCAGATTCTTCAATAACGTTGATGATAGATAAACAGTAGACGATACCTGTTAGGAGTAACCTCAAAACCAACAATACGACAATAATCACACGCTTCGTCTCTGTGGTACATGACTCCAAAGCTTAAGTGGTTATGGATAAAGTATTTTTTTCCTCTCTATTCTACAAAGGCAAAGCAAACTACTCCTGATTGGTAAAAGAAAATGACAAAAAGAAAAAGGGTAAGAGTGCAGCCATAACAAAAAGATAATTTTGTTAGCATTTTGTGTAAATCTACAATGTGTCTTTTAATTGATGTATAGAGATATACCTGCTTTGCTTTGCTTTGGTCACTGCACATCAACACTACGTACTTAGTATTCTTGTTGGTATCATTTGACTTGAAGATTCTCAAGTATACCGATGTGTACTCTTCTATCGCCATTTGTTGATCTGTTTCTTTTCTCTCTTTATTATAGTTGGATTTGGTCTAGATATATTAGAGTATGGTAAAACTTGATTGAGTATTATATTAATAATTTTATTAGAAGACAAGTGTTAACAACTTAGCTAATTAGATTTGTTTATTTATTTATGTAACATATATTTTTAAAAAAACTCCAGATTGTTTGCTTTTCAAATGGTTCGAGGGGCTAAAAATGTACAAGTTAATTGCAAATATAAATCCATTAATCAAAGACCAAACAATTAATTAACCTTAATTCCATGACAATTGAGTCAACATGCATATTTATCTACAAACCATCCCAGTTTTTGGTAGAGACAGTCAAGCAAAAGATTATCATACGCTTCTCATTTACCTGGGCCTATGGGTTTGAGAAAGAAACCCTGAAGCAGAGCATTTCTTCTCTCAAATTTACAATTGAACATCAAACTCTCTAATCACCCGATCCCGAAATTATATTTTCTTCTGGTATGCATTACAAGAATTTTGTGCATTAACCGTTTAACCTCACTTTTGTTTAAGGTTTGCAGATTGGAGTAACCCACATATCAACCGGCAGAGCTAATAGACTAATTAACCCACATAGTCTAAAAGATAAATAGGACCACTGTGGAACGATTCGCTTGGAGCCGGGCCAATCCGTTTAACAACTTATCACGTGTCCTTCTGTTCTTCTACGGTTTCACCATGACTCTCTGCTTAATGGTACAATCCAATTACAGTTTGTCACGTGTCCTTCTGGTCTTCTACGGTTTCACTGACCAGTCTTTTTCACTTATGTCTGTAAGACGAGTGGTTGCAGTAAATTATGTCATACTATTACATGTAACACATTATTATAAGTATATATCAGAGCTTCAATAGACGATATAATATCAAAAAGTAGAACTATGTAACATGTGCACCTTATTTTTTCCATTTGTCGTAATCAAAATTCAAACTTATCACTAACAAAAGAAAGAAAAAAAAAGTTAAATTATTATAATTCTATGGTTAGAGGCCGAAAATGACGTCGGCGAAAGATTAAATTTAAACTTGAGAAATGAAATGTATACAAATATATATTATGGTCCTTTTAATATACTTTCGTAGTCTGAGTGGGATCCACTCTGTCTATCTCAGCTTAGTGTATTCCTCTGCTTTGATTATTGACCTATTCTCATTTCTCACATACCTTTTATTTTCTTTAAACATGTTTACCAAAATTATTTATAAAAACCTTAAGTAATTATACGGCTAAAACCAAACATGATGGGGTTTCTGATTCTGTAAAGTAAGTTTAGGTTTTGTTTTATAATCTCTAGTTTTCTTCATACGTCGAGATATCATATTTGTAAAATCCGGAGCCACGCTTTGTTGACGTAGAGACGACATGGACATGTTTTCTTTTATTGACCTGTGGTTTTCGAATATTGAGCAATCATATGCTTCGTTATTGATAAACTATTTTTTTTTGGTTATCTAATGAATGTTTTATGAATGATTGTTTTGTATACTTTTTTTTTTTTTTAACAAATGCTCAAATACTCGAATGTTGGTTTCGAACATGTCCGAACAAGGGAACGGCGATGTTTCGTAAAAAAAAACCCATATTTTATTGATATTTTTGGATATCTCTGTGTAGACTGTATTGGTTTGGACATTTCCATTGCATAGTGGTTCCCAAAATTTATATTGGTTATCAAAAACATGCATGTTAAAGATCGTTTAAACAAAAGAAAAACAATGTAATAGATAATAGTTATTTTGGACCTTTCGTTATAAAAACGCGATCTCTAAAGCGAACGTTGGAGACAATGTCAGATCGATGTTTTATAACATTGTTTTCTCAATCTATTAATATTTATTTATCTAATACAAAAAAAAATCTTGTTAAAATGATTATATGTTGTTATTTGCAATCTAATGATGTTAAGTCTTACAAACTTTTACTTGTCTCTTTTCAATATGTGAAGTTTTATAATTGTTTTGTTTAAGATAAATTGAATATCCAATCCCAATTCGCATCTTAAACTTTGTTACATATATTTTGAGTAAACTTCTATTTCGTATCCTTTACCCTCATCGTTTTATATATAACGTACAGCATCAGACTTTGTGATCAAAAGTTCACATGATTATGGATTCATAGGTGTTACGAAACACAATGCCGCTTTGATGTGAGTGGACATTTATGAAATTTCTTTTATTTTTTTTTCAAGAAAACTACTCCATATTTAAGATAAAACTAATCTTAACAATTTCTTGGCCATAAACTATAGAAATATGTAGCAAATCGGTACTATTACCAGTCGAAGAAATAGTGAAGCAAGTGTATTAGTTTGGTCCGTCGTAAGAAAAAAAAGAAGAAGATATGTATATTAATTAGTATGGTCCAATCTAAAAAGTGTATTTGATTTTTATTTCATTTTCTATCTATAGCTCACGTATGACGTTAACAAACCATGTAATAAAAGACGAATTAAAATCGAAAAATGGTTGACAAAATAAGTTTTAATAATTATAAGTTTTAATCAGTATTTGTTTTTGATTGAAATGTAGAAAAGATAAGGAGTGTAGTGGTGTCTAGTCTACGACCTTGGACCGACCTTGGACCGACCATGGTCTACGCAAATGAATTATAATTTATAATTTTTCAAAAATGCAAAAATTGTCAATGATTTGTGTCCATAGCTCGATGTAGATCGTAAAGTAGGTTAGGGCATGTGTCACTGAATAAATTTTATTTTCGTCCACTGAACCATAATTAATCCATTCAATTTAAATTTTCTTTTAACATGAAAAGCCTCAAGAACCCAAAGAAAAAAAAAAAGAAAAGTGAACCTTTTAATCAATGAATCAATAATGTCTAGTACTGTAATTTACGACGTAACTTGAAATTAAAAGAAAAATAAAAAAACAAAAATTTAGTCTTTTGATGTGAGTTATAAAAAAAAAAGGGTCTAAAGTTTGAGGTACAGAGAGGCCAGTGAGACTTCCATTGAAGATAAAAAGAGATTTATATTATATATTTTCAAAGTAGATTTTAGAGACTTAAGCATGGGAAGTGCAAATTTTGTTAGTCATTTTTTTTTTTACAACACACACACATCAAAACATACTCTCTGGATTATAATCAGATTTGACAATTTTGTCACAAATGTAGAAACCAAAAAAATTAAAGAATCTGATCCATAAATACAGTACAATTATGAAGACTGAATAGTTGAAATAAAATAATGAAAATCAATGAAAAAATAGTGCATGCACTAAAGCAAATTCAAACATGTCTTCTCACTATCTCGAGAAACGTACAAAATTATAAACTTACAATCTCCTTTTTCTGCAAGCTTTTCACACAACTGTGAGAAAGTATATTAATATTTGACCCACTTTTCTTTATGAAAACAAAACCAAAAGATTATGAAAAAAAAGCAGAAAAATGAAAAACGGTAATAATAATTAAAAAAGGGACAGACTGCTCTGTGCTTCTGTGTAAGTGTAAATTTATAATCAGAGAAAAAGACAGAAAATTGGTAACGCCAGAAGAGTTTTATATTTTTCTTTGCTTTTTTTTTTCATTAGCGGTAGGGTTCAGATTATAAATAATTTATTTTCTTTTTAAGTTCTGAATTTATAAGCTTCAAATATCACACAAAGAGAGAAAAGATAATAGAGTTTCTTCTCTCGTCCACAATCTTTTCCTCTCTCCTTCTTCTTCTTCTTCTAGGTATTTTGGATTTTCTTCCTTCTTGGCTCTTGCTTTGTAATTAATTTTGTTTCTTATATTGTTTTTCATTCTTGTGTGTAGTTCTTGTTGGAATTTTTATGTTTTTTTTTTTGGAGTGTTGTTAGTAAAAAGCATAGCCTTAAAGCTCTTCTTGTTCATGTTTGAAACGAACAAGAACAAAAAGTCTGGTTTTTTTTTATATTCAGCTTTCAAACAAACTCTCTCTCTCTCTCTCTCTCTCTCTCTCTCTCTCTCTCTGCACATCTCTTGGATTTATTATTTTTGATCCTCCCATAAGTAAAAGATTGTCTCTTGGGTTGAAGCCAAACACGAAAGCTAATTAAATAGTTAGAGAATTATGGGTTTCACTAATTTCTTGGATGTTTCTGCTTAAATCTTCTCTTTGCTTGTTTTTCCCATTACTCTTTGTCTGATTTGTAATACACACATAGATCTGAGAAAGTTTGAATTTTTTTTTTTTAAATTCATCTTAAGGTTTTACTATACGGATGATGATGAACAAAGATATGTTATCTCATCATCAACAACAAGTGGAGGAAAACATATCGAATCTAACATCAGCTTCAGGAGATCAAGCAAGTGTGTCGTCAGGGAACAGAACTGAAACTAGTGGCTCCAACTTTCACTATAACATAAATCCAAATCAGCAACAAGAACAGTGTTTTGTTCCCCAATCATCTCAAAAAAAGAAGAGAAACCAACCAGGCAATCCAGGTAATGTTTTTTTAGTTTTAATATAGAATTTTTTTTTTTAAAAAAAACGAATCTTTCTTCATATTATGGACGTTTTCCTTCTAATTATTTCGTTTATCATCATCGATTGTGTTTTTGAAAATTATGGGTCTTCGAAAAAAGAATATTCGTCTCTATTATTAAAATGGGCAAAATGAATAAAAATCAAGACTTTATTAGTTGTTTCTTCCAAATCCTTTTATTTTCTGAAATGCGTTTCGTTAAATAATTTTCTTGGTTGTTCTTGTTTAATGGAAAACAGCAAACCCAAAAAGTATTTGCTGCTACTATATATTTAAGCAAATTTCAATTGACTTTTTGATCAGACCCCGAAGCAGAAGTGATGGCTTTATCACCAAAAACACTAATGGCAACAAACAGATTCATATGCGAGATCTGTAACAAAGGGTTTCAAAGAGACCAAAACTTGCAACTTCATAAGAGAGGACACAATCTACCATGGAAGCTTAAACAACGATCAACTAAAGATGTGACAAGGAAGAAAGTATATGTCTGTCCTGAGCCAAGCTGTGTCCATCACCATCCATCAAGAGCTCTCGGAGACTTAACCGGAATCAAGAAGCATTTCTTCAGAAAACATGGCGAGAAAAAATGGAAATGTGATAAGTGTTCGAAGAAATATGCGGTGCAATCAGATTGGAAGGCTCATGCTAAGACTTGTGGCACTAAAGAATACAAATGTGACTGTGGAACTCTCTTTTCTAGGTAACACATTTATTTTATATTTTTAAATATGTTTTTCTTATTTTATCAAAGATGCATTTGATGAAACTTGTGCATTCATACTTAAGTCTAAGTTTATATATATTTACAAGGAAGAAGACAAGAGTGATGGTGATGAAACTGTAGATGTGTCGTGTAATGTGAAAATGAATGACACATAGTATATGGTACCATCTATTGGTATTATGAGTAGTTTCATTTAATTTTGAATAGGACAAAGGTGGTAATTAATTAAGTAGCTCAAAGAATCTCCATTTAAACAACTATTTATTATTGTGGTACTTGTTTTTTTATTTAACTTGTTATATTCACACAAAAAAATATTTTTCTTTCTTTTCTTTGTTGAGTCTAATACATAAATTCTTTATACGGTTTTCATTGATTGCATATTGATCTATCATCTTATTATTCACACGTGACACACCCCACAAATAATACAACATGCTTTAAATGGACCTACAAAACCTAAAAAAGAGTCGTATTGTTTATTTGATTAATTTGAAAGTAATATTAAGTTTTGGCTTCTATTGTGAATATTTGCAGAAGGGATAGTTTCATAACTCATAGAGCATTTTGTGATGCATTAGCAGAAGAGAGTGCAAGAGCCATTCCAAACCCTGTTCTCATCCAATCTTCTTCGTCTCCTTCTCCTCTTCACCATCATCATCAAACTCAACAAAACATCAATTTCTCTTCTTCCTCACAAAACATCATCAGCAACAATAATCTCCATGGTCATGAATTTTCTATGAAGCAAGAAGAACCACATCATCACTTCCAAAACATCCCTCCTTGGCTTGCCTCATCAAACCCTAACCCTAATGGCAATAATGGTAATTACTTCCCTCTTGCTTCTTCTTCTGCAACTGCAACCACCAGAACATCCAACTTTCACCGCTCATCTCCGGCTATGTCAGCTACAGCTTTGCTCCAGAAAGCAGCACAAATGGGTCCCACAAAGTCAACAACTACGCAAGAGGAAGAAGAGAGGTCGTCGTCAAGGTCAAGCGCCTATAATAACCAGTTCACGACTACAATGGCCGCGGCGATGATGACGCCACCATCAGAATTTCAAGAGTACTATATGATGAATCATCATCCTCATCATCACGGCGCTGAAGAAGCTTTCAACGGTGGTTTCATCGCCGGAGGAGAGAAGAACGATGCCGCAGATGACGGTGAAGGGGAGACGAGAGATTTCTTGGGGTTAAGATCGTTAATGTCTCATAACGAGATTCTAAGTTTCGCTAATAATCTTGGCAACTGTATCAACACTTGTGCTTCACAGCGACAACAGCAATATAGCCATCAAGATTAGGTACGTACTAGCATATGTATAGAGATTTATATATAAAGTTAAAACATATATGTTAAGTGTTCTCGAAAAGATAATCATCCCGGTGCAAGCAAGTTTATACTTTATACCAAAAAATAAAATTAGTCTTATAACTTCGTTTACTGGTCGTCTGTTAATTAATAATTGTGTTTATGATTTTACATTTTTGCTTACACATAAGAGGCCGGCATCTTTGCGTATTTATGCATGATTAATGAAATTGTCAAAGTGAAATCAACATATGTATTTATTAGTAACGCACTTCAAAGTAAAGTCCGCACGTGCAAAAGAGACACGTGTTGGAAATTTTTGTTCGTCACTAATAACCATTCAAAATATTATTTGTTCCAGAATAATTAATTTTCTAAGTTTTTATTCTTGTTCCAAAAAATTGATTTTTAAGATAGAATTAATACATTTTCTATTTTCAAAACTAATTAATACTTAAAAATTAATTAATGTAAACCAAATTAAAGGTGAAAAGTCAAATTTAACTTTTTAAATCTACATTTTGTTTAATAATCTCTTTCATTTTTCTTATAAATCAAAACTTTTATTTAATGTACACAATGATTATAACTTAACAAATGATTAATTAATATAATTATTTAATATTTCTTAATATGTGTACATTAGAAACATTAATTAAACATAAATATAAATATTTATTAAACATTACTATAAATATTTATTAAACATTAATTAAACATAAATATTTAATTAATATAACTATTTCATGTTTCTTAATGTTTCTTAATATGTGTACATTTTCTATTTCTATTTTCATCTGTTCTATTCTATTATATTATATGCTATTCTTTTTTATTATATTTTATTATATTCTATTTATTTTTATTATATTTTATTTTATTCTTTTTCTACTCTTTTCAGTTCTGTTCTATCCTATTCTATCCTGTTTAATCATTTTTTATCTTGTTCTATCATTTTCTATTCGTTTATGTTTTGTTCTATTATGTTCTGTTATATTAGGTTATGTTCTGTTTTGTTCTATTATTTTTCTATATCTATTCTATTCTATTTTTATTCTATTAATTTTTCTATTATTTTCCTTTTTCTATTATTTTTATATTATTTTTCTTTTTCTTTTTTTTTTTCTATTATTTTATGTTCTGTTTTATCATGTTCTATCATGTTCTATCATGTTCTATCATGTTTTGTCCTGTTATGTCTCATGTTCTTCCTTTTCTGTCCTGTTCTATCCTGTTTTGTCATGTTCTCTTCTCTTCTGTTCTGTTTTGTTCTGTTTTGTTCTGTTATGTACAGTTCTTTTATGTTATGTTCTGTTTAGTTTTGTTTTGTTCTGTTCTGTTCTTTTTTTTCTATTCTATTCTATTCTATTATATTCTATTTTATTATACTCTATTTTTTTTCTACTCTTTTATGTTCTGTTCTATCCTGTTTTATCCTGTTTAATCATTTTCTATCCTGTTATGTTATGTTCAATTTATATTCTATTTATATATTCTATTTTAGTCTATTCTTTTTCTATTTCTATTTTATTTCTATTTTATTATATTTTATTTTATTTTATTATATTCTATTCTATTTTATTCTATTCTATTTTTTTCTTTTCTATTATTTTCTGTTCTATCCTGTCCTGTCCTGTTCTGTTATGTTATGTTCTATTCATTTATGTTCTGTTTTCTTATTTTCTGTTCTGTTCTGTTCTGTTTTGTTCTATTCTATTATGTTCTATTCTATTCTAGTCTATTTTATTCTATTTTTTTTCTATTCTATTATATTATATTCTATACTATTTCTATTTATATTCTGCTTCTATTCTATTTCTATTCTATTTTATTCTACTTTATTCTATTATATTCTTTTCTATTCTCTTCTATTTTTTTTCTATTCTTTTCTGTTTTGTTATATCCTGTTCTATCATGTTCTGTTCTGTTCTGTTTTATTTCTATTCTATTTCTATTCTATTATATTATATTCAATTATATTCTATTTTATTCTTTTTCTATTCTATTCTATTTCTATTCTGTTTCTATTATATTTATATTCTATTCTATTATATTCTATTCTATTTATATTATGTTTCTATTCTATTTTTATTCTATTATATTCTATTCTATTCTTTTATATTCTCTTGTATTCTCTTCTTTTCTTTCTATTCTGTTTTATCCTGTTTTGTTATATTATGTTATGTCCTATTATATCATATTCGTTTCTGTTCTGTTCTGTTATGTTCTATTTTTTTTGATTATCTTCTTTTCTCTTATTTTATTTTCTATTCTTTTCTATTCTATCATATTCTATCATGTTTTATTATATTCTATTCTATTCTATTTTATTCTATTCTATTATATCCTATTATATTATATTCTATTCTATTCTATTTCTATTATATTCTATTCTATTTCTATTATATTCTACTCTATTATATTTTATTATATTTTATTCTATTTTTATTTTATTTTATTTTATTCTATTTCTATTCTATTATATTCTATTTTTATTTTATTTTATTTTATTCTATTTTATTCTATTTTATTCTATTTTATTATATTTTATTTTATTTTATTATATTCTATTCTATTATATTTTATTCTATTCTATTCTATTCTATTCTATTCTATTTTATTCTATTTTATATTTTATTTTATTCTATTCCCATTCCTATTCTATTCTATTCTAATTTTATTCTATTTCTATTCTATTTATATTTCTATTTCTATTTTATTCTATTATATTCTATTCTATTCTATTTCTATTCTATTCTATTCTATTTTTATTTTATTCTATTTTCTTCTATTCTATTATATTATATTTCTATTCTATTCTATTCTATTTTATTCTATTCTATTGTATTTTATTTTTATTCTATTCTATTATATTCTATTCTATTTATATTCTATTCTATTCTATTCTATTTTTATTTATGTTCTTTTCTATTACATTTCTATTTTATTTTAATTTATTTTATTATATTCTATTCTATTATATTTTATTACATTTTATTCTATTTTATTCTATTTTATTCTATTCTATTTCTATTCTATTCTATTTTATTTCTATTATATTCTATCATATTCTATTCTATTCTATTATATTATTTATATTCTATTATATTCTATTCTATTCTATTTTATTCTAGTTTATTCTATTTTATTCTATTATATTATATTATATTATATTCTATTCTATTTTATTATATTTTATTCTATTCTATTTTATTTCTATATTATTCTATTCTATTCTATTCTATTTTATTCTATTTTATTCTTATTTATTCTATTCTATTCTATTCTATTCTATTTTATTATATTTTATTTTATTTTTATTATATTTTATTATATTCTATTATATTATATTATATTCTATTCTATTTCTATTTTATTCTATTTTATTTCTATTCTATTATATTTTATTTTATTATATTATATTCTATTTTATTATATTTTATTTTATTTTATTCTATTTTATTTTTATTCTATTTCAATTTTATTCTATTCTATTCTATTATATTTTTACTTTATTATATTCTATTCTATTTTATTCTATTATATTATATTCTATTTTTATTCTATTCTATTCTATTCTATTCTATTCTATTCTATTCTATTCTATTATATTCTATTTTATTTCTATTCTATTATATTCTATTATATTTCTATTCTATTCTATTATATTCTATTCTATTCTATTTTTATTCTATTCTATTCTATTTTTATTCTATTTCTATTCTATTATATTTCTACTCCATTCTATTCTATTCTATTTCTATTATATTATATTATATTTTATATCTATTTTATTCTATTCTATTTCTATTCTATTCTATTCTATTTCTATTTTATTATATTCTATTCTATTATATTCTATTCTATTTTATTTTATTTTATTTTATTATATTATATTATATTATATTATATTATATTATATTTTATTCTATTATATTTCTATTCTATTTCTATTCTATTCTATTCTATTTTATTTTATTCTATTTTATTTTATTCTATTCTATTCTATTTCTATTCTATTCTATTTTATTTTATTCTTTTTTATCCTATTTTATTTCTATTTATATTTCTATTATATTCTGTTCTATTCTATTCTATTCTATTCTATTCTATTATATTCTATTCTATTCTATTATATTTCTATTCTATTCTATTCTATTTTATTCTATTCTATTGTATTTTATTTTTATTCTATTCTATTATATTCTATTCTATTTATATTTTATTCTATTCTATTCTATTCTATTCTATTTTTATTAATGTTCTTTTCTATTACATTTCTATTTTATTTTAATTTATTTTATTATATTCTATTCTATTATATTTTATTACATTTTATTCTATTTTATTCTATTTTATTCTATTCTATTTCTATTCTATTTTATTTTATTTCTATTATATTCTATCATATTCTATTCTATTCTATTATATTATTTATATTCTATTATATTCTATTCTATTCTATTTTATTCTAGTTTATTCTATTTTATTCTATTATATTATATTATATTATATTCTATTCTATTTTATTATATTTTATTCTATTCTATTTTATTTCTATATTATTCTATTCTATTCTATTCTATTTTATTCTATTTTATTCTTATTTATTCTATTCTATTCTATTCTATTCTATTTTATTATATTTTATTTTATTTTTATTATATTTTATTATATTCTATTATATTATATTATATTCTATTCTATTTCTATTTTATTCTATTTTATTTCTATTCTATTATATTCTATTTTATTATATTATATTCTATTTTATTATATTTTATTCTATTTTATTCTATTTTATTTTTATTCTATTTCAATTTTATTCTATTCTATTTCTATTCTATTATATTTTTACTTTATTATATTCTATTCTATTTTATTCTATTATATTATATTCTATTTTTATTCTATTCTATTCTATTCTATTATATTCTATTCTATTCTATTCTATTATATTCTATTTTATTTCTATTCTATTATATTCTATTATATTTCTATTCTATTCTATTATATTCTATTCTATTCTATTTTTATTCTATTCTATTCTATTTTTATTCTATTTCTATTCTATTATATTTCTACTCCATTCTATTCTATTCTATTTCTATTATATTATATTATATTTTATATCTATTTTATTCTATTCTATTTCTATTCTATTCTATTCTATTTCTATTTTATTATATTCTATCTATTATATTCTATTCTATTTTATTTTATTATATTATATTATATTATATTATATTATATTATATTATATTTTATTCTATTATATTTCTATTCTATTTCTATTCTATTCTATTCTATTTTATTTTATTCTATTTTATTTTATTCTATTCTATTCTATTTCTATTCTATTCTATTCTATTTTATTCTTTTTTATCCTATTTTATTTCTATTTATATTTCTATTATATTCTGTTCTATTCTATTCTATTCTATTCTATTCTATTATATTCTATTCTATTCTATTATATTTCTATTCTATTCTATTCTATTTTATTCTATTTTATTGTATTTTATTTTTATTCTATTCTATTATATTCTATTCTATTTATATTTTATTCTATTCTATTCTATTCTATTTTTATTTATGTTCTTTTCTATTACATTTCTATTTTATTTTAATTTATTTTATTATATTCTATTCTATTATATTTTATTATATTTTATTCTATTTTATTCTATTTTATTCTATTCTATTTCTATTCTATTCTATTTTATTTCTATTATATTCTATCCTATTCTATTCTATTTTATTATATTATTTCTATTCTATTATATTCTATTCTATTCTATTTTATTCTAGTTTATTCTATTTTATTCTATTATATTATATTATATTATATTCTATTCTATTTTATTATATTTTATTCTATTCTATTTTATTTCTATATTATTCTATTCTATTTTATTCTATTTTATTCTATTTTATTCTTATTTATTCTATTCTATTCTATTTTATTCTATTTTATTATATTTTATTTTATTTCTATTATATTCTATTATATTCTATTATATTATATTATATTCTATTCTATTTCTATTTTATTCTATTCTATTTCTATTCTATTATATTCTATTTTATTATATTATATTCTATTTTATTATATTTTATTCTATTTTATTTTTATTCTATTTCAATTTTATTCTATTCTATTCTATTTCTATTCTATTATATTTTTACTTTATTATATTCTATTCTATTTTATTCTATTATATTATATTCTATTTTTATTCTATTCTATTCTATTCTATTCTATTCTATTCTATTCTATTCTATTATATTCTATTTTATTTCTATTCTATTATATTCTATTATATTTCTATTCTATTCTATTATATTCTATTCTATTCTATTTTTATTCTATTCTATTCTATTTTTATTCTATTTCTATTCTATTATATTTCTACTCCATTCTATTCTATTCTATTTCTATTATATTATATTATATTTTATATCTATTTTATTCTATTCTATTTCTATTTTATTCTATTTTATTTCTATTTTATTATATTCTATTCTATTATATTCTATTCTATTTTATTTTATTTTATTTTATTATATTATATTATATTATATTATATTATATTATGTTTTATTCTATTATATTTCTATTCTATTTCTATTCTATTCTATTATATTCTATTTTATTTTATTCTATTCTATTCTATTTCTATTCTATTCTATTCTATTTTATTCTTTTTTATCCTATTTTATTTCTATTTATATTTCTATTATATTCTGTTCTATTCTATTCTATTCTATTATATTCTATTCTATTCTATTCTATTTCTATTCTATTATATTCTATTCTAGACTACTCTATTCTATTCTATTCTATTTCCATTCTTTTTCTATTTCTATTATATTCTATTCTATATTCTAGACTATTCTATTCTATTTTATTCTATTTCTATTCTATTTCTATTATATTTCTATTCTATTTCTATTCTATTTTATTTTATTCTATTCTATTCTATTTTATTCTATTCTATTTCTAATTCTATTTCTATTTCTATTCTATTCTATTCTATTCTATTCTATTCTATTTTATTCTATTCTATTTCTATTCTATTCTATTCTATTCTATTCTATTTTATTCTATTCTACTCTATTCTATTCTATTCTATTATATTTCTATTCCATTATATTCTATTCTAGACTATTCTATTCTATTATATTCTATTCTATTCTATTTCTATTTTTTTTTTTTTTATATTCTATTCTATTCTATTCTAGACTATTCTATTCTATTCTATTTCTATTCTATTTATATTCTATTCTATTCTATTCTATTCTATTCTATTTTATTCTATTCTATTCTATTATATTCTATTCTATTTCTATTTTATTTTTATTTCTATTCTATTCTATTCTATTCTATTCTATTTTATTCTATTTTATTCTATTCCATTTTATTCAATTATATTCAATTCAATTCAATTCAATTCTATTCTATTCAATTCAATTATATTCAATTATATTCTATTCTTTTCTATTCTATTATGTTCTATTCTATTCTATTCTGTTATGTTCTATTCTCTCATATTCTGTTATATTCTGTTCTGTTCTGTTCAATTATGTTTTGTTCTGTTCTGTTATGTTCAGTTTTGTTCAGTTCAGTTTTGTTCTGTTATGTTTTGTTCTGTTCTGTTCTGTTATGTTCTTTTGTTTTCTGTTCTGTTATGTTATGTTCTGTTCTGTTCTGTTATATTCTATTTTATTTTATTTTATTCTATTTTATTCTATTTCTATTCTATTTATATTTTATTTTTATTATATTATTTTCTATTCTATTCTATTCTTTTCTATTCTCTTCTTTTCTGTTCTGTTCATTTCTGTTCAGTTATGTTCTTTTCTGTTTTGTTCAGTTCAGTTTTGTTCTGTTCTATTATGTTCTGTTCTGTTCTGTTATCTTCTGTTTTGTTCTGTTCTGTTCTATTTTGTTCAGTTCAGTTATATTATGTTCTGTTCTGTTATGTTATGTTCTGTTCTATACTATTATATTCTATTCTATTATATTCTATTCTATTCTATTTTATTTTATTCTATTTTATTCTATTCTATTTCTATTCTATTTTTATTTTATTCTATTCTATTCTTTTCTATTCTCTTATTTTCTCTTCTTTTATGTTCTGTTCAGTTATGTTCTGTTCTGTTCTGTTCAATTATGTTATGTTTTGTTATGTTTTGTTCTATTCTGTTCTATTCTGTTTTGTTCTGTTTTGTTCTGTTCTGTTCAGTTCAGTTATGTTTTGTTCAGTTCAGTTATGTCATGTTATATCCTGTTATGTTCTGTCATGTTCTGTTATGTTATGTTATGTTCTGTTATGTTATGTTCTTTTCTTTTATTTTCTGTGTTATGTTCTGTTATGAATTAAAGGTGTCAAATTTACCTTTTTAAATCAACATTTTGTTTAATAATGTCTTTCATTTTTCTTATAAGTCAAAACTTTTATTTAATGTATACAATGATTACAACTTAACAAATGATTAATTAATATAGCTATTTAATGTTTTTGTGAAAAATCTAAAAAATCAATTATTTAAGAACAAATAAAGTATATATTGATCATCATGAGCGAAAACTTCCTCACTATATTATGTTTACTGAATTAAATGAAATCTTTATTAACAAAAACAATACTATAAATATATAATTACGCTTTTCCAATTAATTTATATTTTTATTTATCACTTATCTAAAGTTGTCAAACTTCATGTAATAAAGTCTAAAATAACTCAGAACTTGACATATTTATTATGGTTCAAGAATCATAGCTTTTCGACTCAAAATCGTTAGCAATTGATAAATTGATTTATATCTCTTGTATACTTTTATAAGTTCATCAACTCCAATATAATTTTTTTTAAAGACTCACTTTAGAATTCTATTATTTTATAAAGTAGTGAATAACAACAAGCATCTCACTTAGCTTTTATAATTATTTTTTAATCCAAAAAACTTTTTTGACATTTACTAGCAAATTAATAAAAGATTACATTTTGTTTTGAGTTGATCGAAGAATATTAATCTTTAGCACAACAACAAATGTTACCATGACCTGTAGGACTGGCTTGGCATAAGCCAATGGTCTCCGGTGGAAAGTCAGGCGGTCCACACTGTCTCTTACAGTCTCGGTTGCTCACACACGGACCTTTGTACTCGCACTGTGAAGGATGAATACCATTCTCTCTTACATCTATTAAATCACCAAAAGTTAACAATAGTTTTAGAACAATTGTTAAGGTATATATATGATTCTTGATTTTAGATGAGACGTATCACCTTTTGATTGGGAAGTAACTAGAAGAGAATTTATAACGAGGATGACTATAAATTGAAGCTTTGATAATGCCATTTTATTGGTATGAAGTAGAATTTCAATGATCAGATTTTTCTTTCTTTGCTCGTGTTTTGAAGATAAGTAAAAAGAGCAAGATCATGCCTACATATACCAGGGGGAGAGAGAGAGATTGAGAAATTTATCGATATTGTTTATTGCGTGAGATATTGAGAAATTTGTCTATATGTCTTCCAAATCTTTGAAAAAGTTATACAATCTTCCATATCAAAAGAAAAACATTGTATATTATGAATCAAATCTTCAAAGGAAATTCAATTGATCGATTTGGTCTGATATTAACTTTTTCTTAAAAAGGAAAATCAATGTTTTAAAAGTAAGATCTGCTATAAAACCGGTATTGTTGTCGAATCAATTCAGTTTTGTAAGATAAAAATTACACGAACGTTTGAGTTCAAACATAAAATTATGAAACTAATAATGTAAGAAGTAACCAAACGCAGTAACAATAAGCAGAGCTCTTGACTTGAGTATTAAATATTATAATTGAGTAACATGCTAGAATTAAAAAAAATTACTATTACACATAGCAAACTAGATTTTTATTTCAGAAGTATGGTAAACTTTAAACTGTACAAACATCAGTTTATTGCATATAGCATAATACCATTCTTTTAACCAAATTAAATGATCAATGATTCATGGCTTGATCATTGATTCATGATTCATAGCATAATACCATTATGTTCTGTTTTGTACTGTTCTATTTTGTACTGTTCTGTTCACAATTATATTTTTCATGTCCAATCAATTTTGTTAGTAAAATATTTATAAGCTTCAAATGTTAAATATTGTTTTCATATGAAGCTTTGTGGTAGAACATTGATTCCTAAAATATTTTAAAAGTCAATTTTTTTTAAATAATGTCAATAATTGTGTTTATATATGAAAATGTAAAATTTATACTTTTAAAATTCATATTTATCATTTGTTTATTTTCTATTTTATTTTAAATAATAATATTTTTTTAACAAAATCAAATGATCAATGATTCAGGGTTTGATTGATAGAGAACATTATGTTTTTTTATCATTTAATCAATTGTTATTAATAACATATTTAGCTGCAAATGCTTTCCAAAGTTTTTTTCCCTATATGTATTCATATGAAGTTTTTGGTAAAACATTCATAAAATATTTTATATAGCTAATTTCTTTTCTTAAATAATATCAATTATTATGATTATATGAACGTGTGAATTTTAGACTTTTAAAACTAATATTTAATGTTAATTTAATTTTCTATTATTTTTAAAATTTATTCTAATAAAATAAATTTTAATCAATATAACTGAAATTTCTAAAAAACATTTTTAAAATTATGTAATAAGTATGAATATAGACATAGTGCGCATGAATAAATATATCAATTATTTATTATAATTTTTATATAATTATTTTCTACCAATCATTTAAAATGTATACATTAATCATTTTTCTGCTTACTCAGCTATGCCAATCAGACCTTAATGTCGCACTCTAAAAGTAATGAACTTATTGGAAGTCGTTCCTGTTGTTTTTATTGTTTTCTCTTAACAGCAACTTTATATATTTCAGTGATTCAAAGATGTTATTTGTTTCCCTACTATTCCAAACTTCCACTTTGGGTGAAACATAGAGGTTTAGGGAAAGATGTTAATCAGAGACCCGCGCTTGGGTCACCGGAATTTGCTGCCACGACTCCAATTTCTTTGCCGGAGCTTGCTTCTTCTTCCGGGAAAGCAACTGAGTCGCCATTTAAGCCGTCAACAATCTCGTCAATCTTCTTAAACTGGTATGGCCACTTGCTGTTGTACAGAAACTGCCTCAGATCGAATCTGTTGTCCTCTGGAGAGTAACTCTGCAACAAAAGCCCAATGAGTTTTTCTCTCTCAAGATAGACTCAAAACATGTTTCAGACAAATCTCTGACTAGAAGTAGTACCTCAGCGTGGTAGGACGGTGTGAGGACAGTCATCTTGTGTCGATTGATCGAATAATACTTGAAGAAGTATTTCACTTTCTCAGCTACTTCTGCTGGGCTTAGCTTTGTTCCCCATTTGTAACATAGATTCTGCAGAATCACAGACCAGTTTCAGTTTCAGTGTATCATGATTTAGTACATTTGTCTGAAGATCAGAACTAAAACCTTGAACATGGAAACTGGGCCACACCGGAATATCTTCCTCATTCTTCCATAGACTGAAAGCTCTTCATATGTCATTCCCATGTCGACTTCATCAAGCTGTTTTCACAACTTAAGATGTCTGAATAGACGAAGTCGTTGGCTTTAGCTATAGACTCACAAACAGTTTTGTCATTTACCTGAGAATAGTCAGAACGAATGGGCTCAAGCTCGGCTGTTGGTGGAGCAGCTTCTATGTCTGCCAAGGATTGATAACCGAGATTAGGTGCAGCCCATCTTAAGAACAACCTCAGATCCTGTTTACTGATACTTCCAATAGGATTTATGTCTGCTGAGCTACAATCATACTGTTTCAACCAAGATAATGAATTATTATCATTAACGACCAAGAGGATGCTGTGCAATCCAAGGTTCTCAACGTTTGATCCTCCATCAAAAGTAAAAAGAGAGAAGTCCCATCACCTTTGTCAGGTAACCACGAAGTCCTTCATCAACGTTGGAGCTGCCTAGAACAAGGTAAAAGCCTGGTTTGCTATGAACCCAAGGTAAGAGAGACGCTAACATAAATGCTAACACCATTCTCATCCGTGCTTGAATGTTCTGCAATCCAAGATTCTCAACGTTTGATCCCCCATCAACCTATACACAAACCAATAACCATGTCCTCTTTATTTCATTATGATCAGATTTTGGTTGTCCCGCCTTTTTATGTAGGCAATGTACACCCTTTACCTTATACCGAGGACGCTTGCCTGTAACCGTTTGAAATAAAGATAGAACCGCAGAGACAACGCCATCTATGCAAACATCAAGATGCCACGCGCCGATCTCGCCTGCCAGCTGCTTTGCACGCATTTTTGTCGCCTCAGAACTGCAAAATCGAGATTTAAATAAGGGAAACGTTTCATGTTTGCTGCAGCCATAGCCTCTTTGCTACTGTTAAATTAATTTACCTGTTTTCGGAACCCATAAAGACAGTGTAAAATATTCGCTTGGCAAACTCTTTACTATCAGTGGGAAACTCTCCATTAAGATAATTCCCAATTCGTTTCGCATCAGTTTTCACTCGCTCATCTCCATTTGCAATCTCTACAAAGAAGGAGATATCAACATCATCTTAGTCCTTAAGTTATTCATGTTGTTGTCCAACAAGACCAACACAGTTCAGCATACCTTTAACAACAAGTTGGCACATGCAGCCAACAATAGCTGCCACGGACGAGCTGTCTGCTCCACCAGAAAGGGGAAGCAAAAACCCTGAAGCGCCACTTCTTCTCAAATAGTCCCATAGCCAGCAAGCAGGACCAAAGGCTATTTCTTCTTGGGGAGAATGGTACATAATCTACATACTAAGGACTATAAGAATTGGACTTTTAATTTATAAATGTTAAGTGAAGATCAAAGACATGGAAAGGATTGAAAACCTTCTTCGGACTGCTTAGTGTCATTTTCAGGTTGAAGGAAAGTGTCAGCTTATAAGGCACGGATACTGATGATACTTTAACCTTGCAGCTTGCTTGTTCCTGGAAACTACTTATAGATCCACGAAGACTAGCAACCTTTCTCAGACAACGAAAGCAAAATGGTCTTATGAAATATTATTCATTTGTATATCAAGAAACAAAGAAACTAAGCCAGAGGTTAACTGTGGTTACCGCATCTAGATCCACTGGGGAAATGATGACCTCCACGTCCTTCAACGAGAACTGTGACCCTTGAGCGACAACATCCCCGTTTACAACAATACATGCACATCCATCTACACTTGTGTTAAAAATGATCAAATTAAGATGATTATTAAGAAAAGTATATAAGATTACTCAAAATAACAAGGTTCTTAGAACATACCGTAATATAAGCGGCCACCATCGCATCCCTGTTGATTACTGTACATATATACCCCACCGCGAGCGTGAGTAGCCCCCATGAAAGCATTCATACGAATATTTAGCTTTCTTAGCTGGTGATGACTCCCACTTGCATTCATAAATACCTCCACCCCGTTCAATGCAAGCTCAGCATGAGGAGGGACTGGACTAAACAGTTCCTCGCAGACTTCGGCTGCAACAGCTCTGATACGAAATATAATAGTTGGCAGTTTAGGATCGCAGACAAAATCATTGACACCGTTATTAAAAGGAAGCACTATACCCAAACTTACGTGTCGATAAACTGGATGTAGCCATAACCGAAAGGGACTGATTTCTGTGACAAAGACTCTGAAATTTCAATAGGGAGCTGAAATTCCTCGAGCTCTCCTCTCTGCTTCCAAGCCGTGAACCACCTCAGCTCCCTATAGTTTCCATCGTTTGCGAGCCACATTTTTGGTCGAATCATGATGATTCTTTTGTTCATACAGAGAACCTGACAATTATACCGCTCTGCTCCTTTAATCACAGGCATTCCTATGCTACATAATATTCCATCCGTCCAATCACCAAGCAGCAATTCCTTCAAACACTCCCACCTGAAAGACATATTCACAATAACATCAGGAAAATGTGTTTAACATGATCCGAGAACTAGATTCAGAAATATATCAGTACCAAACCATTCAAGCGATTCGTCATCAAATGGAAACTAAGAAGAGAAACGTTACGCGTGAGTGACGGTGTCCAGCTCCAAAAAGTGATCCTCGCAGCCATAGCCGGTGATCTCGAGCTCGGATCCGAGCCTGATGACAGCACCAGCGGCTTTTGCCTCGGAGATAGAAGCCTTAATGTTCTTCATGTTGCATTCGAATTCCATGGCCCATTGGTTCAAGTTACACGTCGCGACCTTCAACAGTCTCATCTTCGTCGCTCAAGCAGTGTACTCTACATACAGTATAGTGTATAATCTGTTAACTTAACGGAAACAAAATAATTTACATAATCGACAAAAAAAAAATACTTAATGAAAACAATGTAGATGACGTGGGATACAAGGCATCTACCTAATCAAAACAACAACGTATGTCTTTCTAAACCGAACTAAAGCTCTCTGCACCTGCAAGATTCTCTGAAGCCATTACTCACGTTACAATTTAGTAAACCTCCGTATCTTAACACAAAACATTGCAATGCCAAGTTCTTACCAATCCAAAACAAACGACAAGCATGATGATAAATATCCAGAAATCAAAATGAAGACCAAAGTAGCAAACCTCAAACATAGTGTTCAACAAAAAAAAACAAAAGCATCAAATTTAGCTCTCTCGTTTTGAGCATTAAGAATTGCTATCCTTTCTAAATATTCAAAATCCATGCTGAAAAGTAACATGAAAAAGATACAGAATCAGAACATCGCATCTTCAAGAGCAGAATCAATACAAATCAGAAATCAAGAAGAGCCGAAACTATATGCAATTGGATGCCAAAACATATGAAATTGGCTCAATGAAGACAGAATCGACTACATAACAGACTGATCAGCGATCACAAACTCAAATGGAGCCGAACATAGAAACAAATTAATGATGGAACAATCACGGAAAAACAGAAGTCGAAAGCCATTCACACTCTTTTAATCAAAAAAAAGAAGCAAAATCAGGAGCATCTAAAAAGCAATGCTTCAGATAAATCTCCGAAGAGCATCAATTCTGAATCAATAGCAATGCGGCGAGCTATTACGAAATAACAAACCCGATATTGGGTTTTCCCACACACAAAAAAGCTAAGGCATTTCGATGATTGGATTAAGAAAATCCAGGAAGGACAAAGTGAAAAGTGAGAGATTGCGGAAGAAAAGCACCACGAGATTGTAAAAGAGGAAGAGAAACAAACCTTGGATGCTTGTCTAAAGCCTTAGTGTCGATCTCACTGAAAATACGACTTCGCGTTTTGAAGAAACGCACCGAGAGAGTTTATTAGACACGACGGAGACGACCTTCGCCGGCGTAGGAATCAACTTTTACCGGCGATGAGAACAACCTGAAAAGCGATTCTGAATTCGTCTCTCACTCGCACACAATTCGAGACCTGGTCTTGTGAAAACCATCGGTCGTGAGGGAATGAAAAAAATAAAAATTTGTTCTTTAGCCCATGTATTTCTGTGATGAGTTGGGCTTGGACTTTTTGTATTGTAAGCCCACTAATATTGTTAATAATCTCGAGGATATAAATATAACGGCGTTCAACACGAGGAGTTTTCATCAGCAGCATCAGACTACGACGGCGACTAGTGAGATCGGAGCAATGGATCAGTTCTCGGGAGGCAATTGGTCGATGATCCCCAACGTTCAAACGCAGGGTAACTTCGGTACACCGTCGAATCAAGACCATCTATTTCTCCAGCAACAACAACAACAACAACAGTTTCATCATCAACAATTCCAGCCACAACAACAACAACAACAACAACAACAAGAGATGCAATTCCAGCAATTCCAACAACAACAGTTCATTCAACAACAGCAATTCCATCAACAGCAGCAACGTCTGTTACATTCTCCTCCTCCTCCGCAGCAGCAATCCTCGTTGCAATCGCCTCCGCCGCCGCAAACGGTGGTTCATACGCCGCAATCGATGATGCATACTCCGCAGCAACAACAGTTGGTGCACACTCCGCAGCAATCGGTTCAGACTCCGCAGCAACACCAGTCATTAGCTTCTCATTTCCATCTCTATCCGGTAAGAAACAAATAACTCAATTTCTTCCCTCAAATCGGAATCCTTTTCTCTAATGTCTGGTATTCGCAGTTGGTGGAGAAATTGACAGATGCTATCGAAACTGGAACACGAGATCAGAATTCTGATGCTCTGGTTTGTTTGTTGTCTCTACAAAGACCCAATCTTTAGGTGAATTTCTAGGGTTCTTGGATGTTGAATTGTTTGGGTGAATTGTGCAGGTGACTGAATTGAACAGCCATTTTGAGAAGTGTCAACAGCTCTTGAACTCGATTTCAGGATCCCTAGGATCTAAAACTATGGTAAGAATTAACATTTGGATCAGAAACTAAGTGTTTTTCTGTGTGATCTGGTATTTACTATTGATCTTCGTATTTTTAGACTGTTGATGGACAAAAGAGAAATCTAGAAGAAAGTGAGCAATTGCTTCAACAGAGAAGGTAAGCAAGCAAAATTGTCACATGATTATATCGTCTTTCATTTTATCACATTTTTCTCTTACTTTGTCTTCTTTAATCTTTGGCCAGGGACTTGATTGTGGAATATAGGAAATCTATTGAAGACCTTGTCAAGATAGAGCCTTAATTCCATATTTCTCCCAATATGTGTTTTGAACTTTGCAGGTTTAGCTTGCTAATAAAGACCAACAACTGTAATCAATAAACCAATCTTAACTCACATAATAAGGATATAGTTTTTTTTTTTTTTGGTTTCTTTCAACATCAACACTTGAAACAAAACCAAAATCTTTGTCTGTAAAACGTACAGGGCATACACGACCACTTCTATACTCTTGGCACCTGCCACAAAAACCAGTGCCTCTCTCTATGAACGTACTTTTAAATTCCTCTGATCAACACCAAAAAAAGAGGTGAAATCGAAATTTAAAGATCGATTCACCATCTCCCCTCTTTAGTCAGCTTGTGTGTTGTTGGAAACGATTTCCGTTGAAGATAAGCTTGATGAAGATGAACCAACACTGCTGCTTACTCCGTTTGCTGTAACCTTGGATTGAGCTTGTTGAGGGTTACTATTCGCAGATGGAGCTTGTCCTTCTTCCGCGAGTTGTCGAAGCAGATTCATGACGGTAGGAAGAAGCTTGGTTGATAAGGAGATCAGTCCAGGTAGCTGTTGAACATAAGTCATTGATTTAGAATAGATTGTGAACTTAGGAAAAAAGGAATTGTAACCAGAGAAAATTCAAGCATTATAGTTAGATTTCACAGTGAAGTTCGAAAGAATATGTACCGCGCCATTACGAAATTCTGCTGAGATGTCTAGTTGCACCCACATGGCTTTGGCAACGAGGTAGACAACAAAAAAGAAGCCAATATATAGAGGATTTCTGCCATGAGAGAGATGTAAAGAATAAGTTCAATGAAAAAGCAAACTCAAAATTTTGAAGAGAACATGTAAGAGCACCTTAAAAGAGTCATAAATTTATTGAATCCAAGCACGACTAAGGCAACCATTGCCCATGGAGGTGGCATCCAGTTATTATTTCTTCGGTTAGCTTCCTGAAACTCAGTATAACTCCATTCAGATTACATACAGTAAATATCTGAGTAAGGAGTAAACCAAGGAGTAAACTCACAAAGTCTCATCATTAGCTCCATCTAAGAGAGCTTCCACTGGTCCAGCTAATGCTTCATTTAGCTTTGACTGCAAAGGTGTAACTCTATTAGGAAGGTACGAATGAGATTTTCCAACTATTTGTAGACATATTACCAACAAGCTTGTCTTTTGCAAAGACAATTAAAGGAAAAACTTGTGCAATCTATACAATCTGATAATACGTAGTCAGTTCAGACAACTTTTCAGCACGAGCAGAATCTATATGGGCATCAATATCACGCTGAAGCTTTTCCCGAGTTTTAGATGTATCCCAGTTTGCTTGTTCAATTACGGCCTCTGCATCAAACGAAAATTAAAACATATATAATAAACAACTGTTCAATAATTTATTCTTCAAGCTCCAAAATGCTGTCCTATATCATGAAGTTATTAACTGTAACACTAGCTCTACCTTCACATCCTTTGTCAAACCGAGACATGCAAGACTGAGCACAGGAGTGTGCAGATGATGAAAACCCTTCTCCTGCATTCAAAGCTTTTTCAAAAGCCTCCTTGAAGTTTTCAAGTGTTGCAGATCTCAAATGCCCAAGCACGTCTTGGAAAGCTGGTTGAACAAGCTGGAAAGATAAGAAGAGAAATGAGTCGAAGGGGAAGTATCGGCATTGTGCCACACCATGAGTCTTCTGTATGACAGTCACAAGTTATAAGTATACGCATTACTTGCAGTAACTTTTCTTGCAGCTGTTGTCGCTTGGAAGATCTCACACCTTCGTCAAAATATGTGGCTTCAGTGATCATACCTATTCAAAAAGAAATGTTGGGTTTGAACATATCCAGCAGCAAATACATGAAGTGAAAACTCCTACCCCTGATATGTACATGAATAAAATCGTTCATTAATAAACTGTAAAAATGACTTAACCAAGTGTCTGAAAAGAAAAATCTGTGGCATATTGGTAACGCCAGAGATGTGACCTTACCAGCTAGAAGAAATCTTTTAAGTATATAAATAGGATATTCTTACTCAGATAAGCAAGACTGGAGAATCGAACTCAGCTTCTTTCCAAATCCGGTAACAGGAGCTGACTGTGCAGCTTCTTCCAACTGATGCCAGTCCTAAAGAATTTTAAAAACATCTCAGAGACGGTCTAGTAACATAAGAGCCATTATAAGTAAATAAAGCATTCTAAGAAAGATAACCTCATTTTCCAGTGAACCACTCTCCATATCTTCGATTATTAAAGCCAGAGATTGTCTGAGTAAAATAAGTAAAAAGTAAAAACCAAGATCGTATTGGTAAAGACTCGCTTTTAAGTTGTGCCTTTAGGTATTTGGTAATAAAAACTGTAGAAGCTATGAGTATAATTTTGAATATTTATTTTAAAATACATATATATATATATAAATTATGACAATATCTTAATGAGATTTGAACAAATTTTTATGGTCTATATTATGGTCAAAATAATTAATTAATAATAAATTTAATACTTAATTATTAACATAATAAGAATATAATTTTATGATTAAATAACCAAAAAAAAAACAGAATTGCTACATCTCAAAACATACAAAAGCTAAAATTCTATTTTATATCTTTAACTACCAAGAGTTTACTAAAATTTCGTTTTTATTACATCTTTTCATTGCTTTATAGAAAAAATATATAGATAAACATAAATTCTTCTATAATTTTTTTTCATGGTTATACCAAATTAATGCACATTAGAAAATATCAAAATTTTGGATAAAATAATATGTTATCTTTGAAATTAAAACGATCAAATGATAGAATTTGTTTTGAGAGTATTAAATGAATATAACATTTTTAATAAAATGTATGTTTTGTTTAGAGAAAGCACAACAAAACTCTAAAATATTATATAAGTTAATGTGGTTGTTAGTTTTATTCCATTTTTTATTTTTTAGATAAATGCAAAAATGATACTCCATGTTTTTGCTTGGTTTATCGAATCTAGATAAGGTTAGGTTTTCCTCCGTGAGGTGCTGCTTACGTTTTACTATAAACCCTGAATATTGGATCTGCTCGGCCAACGAAAGCCCCGCCATCGATCAGGAGTCACATTCTTATGCTTTAAAGCGTTGGAATATAATATTCGGTAAGAAACGAAGAACACTCAATAGCTCATTCTCAAAAGTCAAATAAGATACACTTCCTCTGTATATTTTACTCAAGACTATTCTTACATTCACTATTATCAGTCGCACCTAATTTACCCTTGTAGTTTATCAGAGTGAAAGAAGTTCTCCCGGTAATCAAATCGAATCTCTAATACCTAACATGCATCAAAGCAAACGATCATTCGTTGGTTGAAGTTTACGGTTGCTTTATAATACAAAACACCATTGATGCAAATCCCATTGTCATTAATTACGTTTCGTCATGGCGGTGTACTGTTGGAATATCTCATTAAAAACTAGAAACGTTGCCCTGAGAAGACAATAGTAAGATTTTTGTAACGAGCAAACATCTTTATAGGTCAGATTTTCTTGTTTTGCACGTGGCCAAATTTCTTTGATAGGGTCAAAGCTGATGGTAAGATTAATTTGGCTATTTCAGGAGATCTCGATCTTAATGCTTCAACCACGCTCAATCAGTTGGGCTTTGTTAATCCGAAAACAAGTTGGGCCTTTATTACGGCCCATTAAAAACTTTTTTTTTTTTTAGCTAAGATAAAAACGCAACTAGATTAGTGGGAGGGAATCGATGCCGTGTCGACTCGCCGACTGTATTATTTCTGCTTAAAATTCATTTTTATTTATTTATTAAAACTTTAAAAGTATATTAAACAGAAATCGATTTTGTAGCTCTTCCTCTCGTATTATTTCTCTTCTTCGCCCAGACAGAAGCTGTCTTTATCCGAATTAAGGAGTTTCACTTCTTTCCCTCGTCGTACAACAAAATCATCGAAACCCTAATATCAAGATCAGGTGAATCATCTCTCTCTTTCTCCCTGCCGAATTATTGGTTCCTGTTTCTTTTACATACTCCAGTTTTCATGATTTTTCGACGATTTTTTTTTTTTTTCTCGTTGATCGATTAGAGTTTTGTAGACAATTTTATCCTCTGATCTGAATAAGTTCTTAAATATATTGTGTATTCGCTTCATCCCAAAATTATTGCGCTTGATTTTTATTATTGTTGTTTAAAATCGATATCGATTTTAGATCCGAGGAATATCTTGTTTTTTTTATAACTGTATGAAAATTGAGACTTCCTTTTGGTTTCGTTATTTTATATTTATTTTTTAATATATCTATCAGATGTTAAATAGCTCGTTTGATAATCTCAAACAGCTATCTCGACGATCACGAGTTGTTGTCACTTTGTAATGAAATCACTTCTCTTTTTTTTTTGTGTGTGTGTTTTAAACCCAGAATTCTTAATTCGAGTTCTCCTGTCCTTGTCCAGGCTTCAGCATCCTTGTCGTTTGCTCCCTTGTTTCAACTAAGGTTCATGTCTGATCTTGAAGTTCAAGTCCCCACTGCGTTTGGTAAAATTACAACTGAATTAACACCTTTTGCGGTTGAGAATGTTGTGAATAGAATTGTTTATTTTGTTCTTATTAGATTGGTTGGAAGGTAAATTTATTTTAACCTGTTTGGTGATGTAAGATCCGTTTGCTGATGCAAATGCTGAGGACTCTGGTGCTGGAACAAAGGAATACGTGCACATACGTGTTCAGCAGCGTAATGGTAGAAAAAGCCTGACGACTGTCCAGGGATTGAAGAAAGAGTATAGCTATAGCAAGATACTTAAAGACCTTAAGAAAGAATTCTGCTGCAATGGCACTGTGGTCCAAGACTCTGAATTAGGACAGGTTTGTGTGTGTTTCGAATTTCTATTAATCTTGTTGTACATCTGTCTAGGCAACTTTGTTCTGCAGCCATGCCGTTTGTAAACAAGAATAGTCCTGATGAATCCTTTTTGCCTGCAAGAGCAAACTTAATCAACAGATAAACATTTAGATATGAAAGTTGAAACTTTTATATATACTTTATCAGTTGCTTTATGACTTGAGAAATCTTCAACCAATTGTAGGTTATTCAGCTTCAAGGTGATCAGAGGAAGAACGTCTCTACGTTCCTTGTTCAGGTAATTACCTTAGCCCCCATACTTTTTTTTTTTCGTTTGAAATTGGTTTATAGCAAAAGATCGTGTTTTCTGATCTTAAGAATGTTGAACCAGGCTGGTCTGGTGAAGAAGGATAACATCAAGATCCATGGTTTTTGAGCAAATTTGTGGAATCAATCAGCCCTTCTTAAAGGCAGTATAAACAATCACTTATGTATTATTAATGCTTTTTTTTTATATTGTGTCAGAAAAAATTAATGGTTTGCTTATGAGAGAATAGAACAAATGTATGAACTTTTCATTTGCGTTTGTAGTGAGAGATTATCAAGAAAACATACTATTTGAATTGAGTGATCTTACATGACTAGCAATAGAAGACTAAAACCGAGTGCTAAACCGGACGTTAGAGGAGGTTTACGGTTTGATGCAAAAACCAAAACGGCTCTAACCGGTTTTGAGCCATTTGCTCGTGTGGTTCACTGGTTTGTCAGGCAGGCAGGCAGGCATCATCAGTACTTGCGGCTGTACGGAAGCTTTCAGTCATATAGCAAGTAGTCTGTGTGTATATTCCATTAAAAATAATTTATTAAAAAATAATATAAAAAAGCAGAAAATTGTGGTTAGCGATTTAATTAACCAACTAATCAGTTGAAAATGGTTGGTTTTATTCGACATGACTCGTGTTGATTTGTGTAAATCCCAAAGAATATTATTTTTCTAAATTCAGTACTGATTGCAATGAATCTAAAAGATGTAAATTAATAACAAAACATGTAACGGACGAATAATTTTTTGAAGTTGACTATCATTATTTTAGCAACACAAAAAAGCAAATTTGGGTAGGTAACTTATTGGACAGAGCTAAACAGGACAATTTGAGGCACTAATCTTTAGTTTTATATTTCGTTTTTTAATTAATAAAAAGTTTAAACAGTGGCTAAATTTCGTAATTAAAAATAGGAAGCTGAATTAGAGAGAGAGAGAGAGAGAGAGAGAGAGAGAGAGAGAGAGAGGAAACGAAAATCGCTGCGTTGGTTTTGAGTTGCAGAGTGAGAGAGTGAAGGGGAGAGAGAGAGAGAGAGAGAGAGAGAGAGAGAGAGAGATTAATCTCTGTGATCTCTTCTGTCTTTAGAGAGAGAGAGAGGAGCCTGGCCTCTCCTTCTCCTTCCATTATTTCGTTCCTTTCCTCTTCTCACATCGAGGATCGGTGCTTTTTTTTTTTTCTGTAACCAGAAACACGCGTTTCTTCGATTTGATCGTGAACGAGCCTCCCGATTTCAGGTAATCTCGCGACGGAAGTTTCTCCGATCTCTCTCTCTTTCTTTGACGTGATGTCCACGGGATTTCCGCCGCTGTCTTGTGTGGCAAGCTTTCGGGGGTTTCTTGGAGAATGTTTGGGTATATGATTAGATTCGCTGATTTTTCTGGATCTTTGGTTTCTGGATCACACACCGATTGTCATCTTCTATCGCAAGTGTGATACTGGGCAAAATTAAACAACCTAATTTCAGATTTTGTCTCCCTTCTGTATTTGAAATATCTGCGTCGTTTATAGAATCTGGAGCCCCCGATTAGGGATCGCGTTAAGCTAATACGTTTTTTTCATTTGTCTTGAATTTGGCAGTATCGAGAGTTTCTTCAACAGTTAACGGTGTGCTTGTCTTTGCCTTTGAGGTTGTGAAAAGCTTTTTGAAGAAATGGCTCGTCGTGGTAGAATTAGATCAAGGATCAGGAGAAGCCATTTCTATACCTTTAGATGCCTTCGACCCAAAACGCTTGAAGACCAAGGACCTCATGTCATTAATGGACCAGGGTACACGAGAATCGTTCATTGTAACCAGCCTCACATGCACCTCACGACTAAACTCCTTCGGTACCGCTCAAACTATGTATCGACCACTAGATATAACATGCTCACTTTCTTACCCAAATGCTTGTACGAGCAATTCCACCGTGTCGCCAATTTCTACTTCCTCGTTGCTGCGATTCTCTCCGTGTTTCCTCTCTCCCCGTTTAACAAATGGAGCATGATTGCTCCGCTTGTTTTCGTCGTCGGGCTTAGTATGGGTAAAGAGGCGTTGGAGGATTGGCGCCGGTTTATGCAGGACGTAGCAGTGAACTCAAGGAAAGCTAGTGTTCACAAAGGGAGTGGTGACTTTGGTCGTAGGGCGTGGAAGAAAATCCGCGTGGGGGATGTAGTAAGAGTGGACAAGGATGAGTTTTTTCCAGCTGATTTGCTCTTATTGTCATCCAGTTACGAGGATGGAATCTGTTATGTGGAGACGATGAACCTAGATGGAGAAACTAATTTGAAAGTAAAGAGATGTTTGGATGCTACCTTGGCATTGGAGAGGGATGAATCTTTTCAGAATTTCTCTGGAACGATAAAATGTGAAGATCCAAATCCCAACCTGTATACGTTTGTTGGAAATCTTGAGTGTAATGGACAGGTTTATCCACTAGACCCTAACCAGATTCTCTTGAGAGACTCAAAGCTCAGGAACACGACTTATATTTATGGGGTTGTGATATTTACCGGTCATGACACAAAGGTCATGCAGAATTCAACAAAATCTCCTTCAAAGAGAAGCAAGATTGAAAAGAGAATGGATTACATTATATACACTCTCTTTGCGCTTCTTTTGTTTGTCTCCTTCATCAGCTCTCTGGGATTTGCTGTGATGACAAAACTTCGAATGGCAGATTGGTGGTACTTGCAACCAGACAAGCCTGAGAGCTTAACAAATCCAACGAATCCTTTGCACGCTTGGGTAGTCCATTTGATCACTGCTCTCTTGCTTTATGGGTACTTGATTCCCATCTCACTGTATGTTTCCATTGAGGTAGTAAAAGTCTTGCAAGCAACTTTCATCAATAAAGACTTGCAGATGTATGATAGCGATAGCGGGACTCCAGCTCAAGCACGCACATCGAATTTAAATGAAGAGCTGGGACAAGTTGATACGATCCTTTCTGATAAAACAGGAACGTTGACATGTAACCAGATGGACTTTCTTAAATGCTCAATAGCGGGTACTTCTTATGGTGTCCGTGCCAGTGAAGTAGAACTAGCTGCTGCAAAGCAGATGGCGATGGATCTCGAGGACCAAGGTGATGAAATTACAAACCTTCCAATGACTAAAGGCAGGACACAACGCTACGCGAAACTTACCAGCAGGACGTCATCAGATTTTGAACTGGAGACTGTAATCACTGCTAGCGACGAAAAGGATCGGAAGCAGACCACTGGTATTAAGGGGTTTAGTTTTGAGGATAACCGTCTAATGGATGACAACTGGTTAAATGAGCCCAATTCAGATGACATTTTGATGTTTTTCCGTATACTCGCGGTTTGTCATACTGCTATTCCTGAGGTGGATGAAGATACTGGAAAATGTACTTATGAAGCTGAGTCTCCTGATGAAGTTGCTTTCCTTGTTGCTGCTAGGGAATTTGGTTTTGAGTTTACTAAGAGAACTCAATCAAGTGTGTTTATCGCTGAACGGTTTTCACCTTCAGGCCAGCCAGCTGAAAGGTGAGTGAGTTTGGTTTTGAGTTTACTATATAAGAGAACTTAATCAATCAAGTGAGTTTGGTTTTGAGTTTACTAAGAGAACTTAATCAATTCTTGTGTTTATTATGTATACCTTTCTTTTGTTTTAATTGATCTCTGCGTATAAATGTCTAATCACGTGGTGGTTATTTTACAGAGAATACAAAATATTAAATCTATTAGACTTCACTAGCAAAAGAAAAAGAATGTCTGCCATTATCCGAGATAAGGAAGGGCAGATTCTTCTACTATGTAAAGGCGCTGACAGGTTTGGCTGCATAATTTCAAGCCACTTCCATATTGATTATTACTTCCTCTAAGCAAACTTTAATGAATTTTTCTTAATTTTTTGAAGCATCATATTTGACCGGTTATCAAAGAATGGAAAAGATTATCTGGGAGCTACTTCCAAGCACTTGAATGAATACGGTGAAGCGGGATTACGTACATTGGCACTCGGCTATAGAAAGCTGGATGAAGCCGAGTATTCGGCATGGAACATTGAATTTCACAAAGCCAAAACTTCAGTAGGAGCTGATAGAGATGAATTACTCGAGAAGGTATCAGATATGATGGAGAAGGAACTGATCCTTGTTGGAGCTACTGCTGTGGAGGACAAACTGCAAAAAGGGGTATGATGCATAGTTCATTATGATTATTAATCACCCAATATCGCTAGCTTTCGAAAAATCCTTTTCAGCTTACTGTTTGTAGTTCACTTCAGGTTCCTCAATGCATAGATAACCTTGCCCAAGCTGGTCTCAAGATATGGGTTTTGACAGGAGATAAGATGGAGACAGCAATAAACATAGGGTTTGTTCTTCTTTGTTACTGATACCACAGAACATGGAACTGATTTTTTATTTATTTTTCTTTCCGAATAGATTCTCCCTTAAAATTAAGTGAACTGAATAATTTGGTTGGCCAAATGCAGATACGCCTGCAGTTTACTTCGACAGGGTATGAAGCAGATATCCATTTCATTTACTAATGTAGACGAATCATCACAAGTTTCTGAAGCTGTATGTATTATGTCCATACTATTAAAACAAACTACATTACTGTTTCAGTAGAATCTTGCATGTGATGTAGAAAATATCGTCAATGTTCAGGCTGCAAAAGAGAGCATTTTGATGCAGATCACAAATGCCTCACAGATTATCAAAATAGAAAAGGATCCACATGCAGCTTTTGCCTTGATCATTGATGGGAAGACACTTACATATGCTTTGAAGGATGATGTCAAGTATCAGTTTCTTGCACTTGCAGTTGCCTGTGCATCAGTAATATGCTGTCGCGTCTCTCCTAAACAGAAAGCACTTGTACGCAAAACTCCATCAATTTTTAAAACCCTTTTTTCATTGATTGGAATCCTTTGAAACACAATGCATCCGAGAACATGATATTGTCTTGCTTATTTTTTCAGGTAACAAGGTTAGCTAAAGAAGGAACAGGGAAGACAACTTTAGCAATCGGTGATGGTGCAAATGATGTTGGAATGATTCAAGAAGCTGATATTGGTGTCGGCATCAGTGGCGTTGAAGGCATGCAGGTGCTGAACCTTTTCTTCAACACAATGAGACATACTTAAGTTTCGCCAGTGTTTTTATTTGAGAAAAGTCATTTCTGTTTTTTTTTTGCAGGCTGTAATGGCAAGTGACTTCTCCATAGCCCAGTTTCGGTTTCTGGAGAGACTACTTGTTGTCCACGGACATTGGTGTTACAAAAGAATAGCTCAAATGGTAATATAAGCGTTTCAATAGTTTGATATATTATCAGACAACAACTTGTATATACCTGATCTTGATTGGAAACTGTTGTCACAGATCTGTTATTTCTTCTACAAGAACATAACGTTTGGCCTAACTCTCTTCTACTTCGAATGCTTCACCGGGTTTTCTGGTCAATCAATATACAATGACTCCTACTTATTACTCTTCAACGTTGTTCTCACTTCTCTCCCCGTCATTTCTCTCGGAGTTTTCGAACAAGATGTTTCGTCTGATGTCTGCTTACAGGTTATAGTTTCTCCATCATCTTCACATAAAAAAGTCAAACCTTCATAATTTTCATATCTTGATTCATTTCTTCGCCTTTTTTTTTCTAGTTTCCTGCATTGTATCAACAAGGTCCCAAGAACCTATTTTTCGACTGGTACAGAATCCTCGGATGGATGGGCAATGGAGTTTACGCATCCATAGTCATCTTCACACTCAACCTCGGAATCTTCCACGTCCAATCATTCCGCTCCGATGGCCAAACCGCAGATATGAACGCCATGGGAACCGCCATGTTCACTTGCATCATTTGGGCAGTAAATGTTCAAATCGCTCTAACCATGAGCCACTTCACTTGGATCCAACATGTAATGATTTGGGGAAGCATAGGAGCTTGGTACATCTTCCTTGCCCTTTACGGTATGTTACCACCAAAACTCTCTGGTAACATATTTCACATGCTCGCCGAGATTCTAGCGCCTGCACCGATCTTCTGGCTTACCTCACTCCTGGTCATAGCGGCTACAACACTCCCTTACTTGTTTCACATCTCCTATCAAAGATCAGTGAACCCTCTTGACCATCACATTATACAAGAGATCAAGCATTTCAGGATCGATCTAGAGGACGAGCGAATGTGGAAACGAGAGAAGTCCAAGGCTAGAGAGAAGACAAAGATTGGGTTCACGGCTCGAGTTGATGCTAAGATCAGACAGCTAAGAGGAAAGCTTCAGAGGAAACATTCGGTGTTAAGTGTCATGAGTGGGACCTCGTCTAATGATACAACTTCAAACTCACAACAGACTTGATTTGAGACCAAGTAAGTTTTGTTTAACTCATTATGTTTACTTAAGTGGACTGAAGATAGATGACAAAGTAATTTTTCTTATGATTTTTTTGTTCTCACTATTCAAATCGTTTATATAATTAGAAAAAGTTAGCAAAGAAAGAGGGGATTTGTACTGTGTTTGTGTATGTGTACACTAATACTAACGAAAAAACCACAAAAAGAGAGATGTGTTTTACTGATTAGAATAGTATGACAAATAGTTGATTTCTTTTGTGTATTTTTTATCTTTATTAAAGCTTAAGCTGATGACATTTTTTAATTTTCTTTTCTTGCCAGCAGCCTAGGCTGATGTCTTTCTAGGAAAAACCGATATTCAAACTTCTTTTTGTTTCTCTCAAAATGATTCAATATTTTAAAAATACTGAAAATTTTATTGGCTACGATCTGTTTTAGCCGACTGAAATAGCTAACGAGCCCATTACTCCAATAAATGGCTAGACCGAATGATCAGGAGAAGCTCTGCTTAATACTTGTAATTACAATCATTAAATTCCCATAAATCGTCTAGTTACCTTGTAAATGCTATCAATCGACGCCTATAACGAAAGCTTTGTGCATCATACAAAATAAATAAATATTGCATGAGACTGAAAAGAAAAAAGGTCAGATGAGACATATATGTTCGACAGAGTGGTGAATACCAGAAAATGAGAAAAGAGGTATCGATGGTTAAGAGAGAGAGAGAGAGAGAGAGAGAGAGAGAGAGAGAGAGAGAGAGAGAGAGAGAGAGAGAGAGAGAGAGAGAGAGAGAGAGAGAGAGAGAGATGGGTCAAAAATCAAATAAGAAACTTGTAAAACAAGTAACCTTTTCTTCTTCTCCGCGAACAACGGTGGTTTTCTCTGATTCTTCTTCAAAGCAGATCGGCGACGTTTGATGGCAGCTCCTCAACAACCACATTGTAGAATTTCTGAATATCAAATAGCATTCTCTCATCATCGCGAGTCACGAAGTTAATAGCCACACCTTTTCTCCCAAACCTTCCACTTCTTCCGATACGGTGAAGGTAATTCTCAGGCTGACTTGGGAGGTCAAAGTTGATGACCAGAGAGACTTGCTGCACATCGATACCACGGGCCAAGAGATCGGTTGTGATGAGAACACGGGAAGAACCAGACCTGAATTCTCTCATGATGATGTCTCTTGTGTTTTGGTCCATGTCTCCGTGAGTTGCTGAGACTGTGTGGTCACGGCTTCTCATTTTGTCTGTGAGCCAGTCCACCTTGCGACGGGTGTTGACAAAGATGACACTCTGAGTGATGGCTAAAGTCTCGTAGAGGTCACAGAGAGTTTCCAGCTTCCACTCTTCTTTCTCCACGTTCACGTAGAATTGCTTGATACCTTCAAGCGTTAGCTCGTCACGCTTCACCAAGATTCTCACTGGTTTGCTCATAAATTTCCTTGTGATCTCAAGAGCTTCTGGTGGCATTGTAGCTGAGAACACTCCAACCTGAATCTTTGGTGGGAGAAGCTGGAATATGTCATAGATCTACAAATTCACCAAAAAAAAAAAAAAAATAACAACATAGTAAGTCTAAGATCAGAGTTTTAAGTGTTTACTAATAAAGCGGAAAGATTAAAACTTGGAAATATAACGACAAACCTGATCCTTGAAACCACGGGAGAGCATTTCATCAGCTTCATCAAGGACGAACATCTTGATGCAGTCAGAGCGAAGAGATTGTCTTCGGAGCATGTCAAACACACGACCGGGAGTTCCAACCACAACATGAACCCCAGCTTGGAGAATACGCTGATCCTCACGAACACTTGTTCCACCAACACAGGCATGAACCTTGACGCCAAGGTAATCTCCGAGGGCACGCATGACCTTCTCAATCTGCTGAGCAAGCTCTCTGGTTGGAGCCAAAACAAGAGCCTGGCACTGGACAAGAGTGAAGTCAAGCTGCTGCAAGACACCAGAGCAGAAAGTGGCGGTCTTTCCAGTACCAGACTGTGCCTGCTGGATCACATCAAGACCCTTGCAAAAGGGTACAATTCCTCTTTGCTGAATAGCAGAAGGCTTTTCAAAACCTAGAAAAACAAATCAATCGCGGGAGAGCACGCATGAGATAAAGTTAACAGGAAGTTGTCAAAACAATTAAAAAAAAAAAAAGTTAAAAGAAATCCCAACAAAAAAAAAAAACAAAAAAGGTTACTATGATTCTTCTTCACTTACCATAAGCATAGATACCCCTAAGAAGGTTCTCTTGCAAACCCATGACATCAAAGCTCTCATGGACCTCATCATATGAGGTGAAGAACTCATCCTGTCCCTCGAGGCTGCACCCAAATAGAAATAACATGAGCCAAAATACAGCAAAATCACGAGAGGAGACAAGTATGAAAAGTATAGATACTAAGACTTACACTTCATTCAGCCTCTGATCAAACTGACGCGTATCAAACTGTGTGCCTTCTGGTGCCGATCCTGCCATGACTATAACACACAAACAAAGAAAACAATTTAGATATAAAAGACACCAAAATAGCTTCTTTGATGAATAAAAAGACTATAATATATCACTGGAAATTTTCTTCAAGAAAAAAGGGAAGAATGTAACAGAATAGCCAAACTTGAAAATCCATATAGAGAGGAAAACAAGCATTAATATCTGAATATATAGATGTCAGGAGAGAAACAGGCCTATGGTTCATCCAATATCATAGATACCATTCAAATATATCTCTCTCCAGAAATGCATATAATAACTAAGTTTTAAAAATCAAAGCTAATGAGTTAAGATGGGGGTGAGATATATAAATACCGAAACTCTGATTTATTATCAGCTTAAAATCAAATCGAGAGAAAATTAGGTATTTGCAGGTTGCAGATACTAATTGATTCCTGTAACGAGGACTCATGACGAAGTACAGATCTTTATAGATCAAATTGAAAAACTTTTCGACCCAGAAGCCAAATCCATCGCGAAGACATTAAATCAGATAAGATCCAAACGTCCATCTAAAACAAGAACCAATCACGGAGAAAAGAATTAAAAAAAAAAAAAGCAGATATGTCCGAACCTGGAGATTGAGTTGAAGGATAGAGAGAAATGAAAGCTTAAGAGCAAAAGTGAAAGACTTTCTTAGAGTGCCTGAAATCTTCCGAACTGGGATCTGAAACGAATGATAGAGATAAAAAAGATAGACTGAATATTACGTGTTAGCCACATTTATATAGTCCCCTTTTATTTCTGTGGTCTTAGGGTTTTCTCTTATGAATGCTTCATCTATTCGATTTTTGAACTTCCCATTTTACCCCTACTTTCCTTTTTTTTTCTTTTTCAATTTTTCCACCTCTCTTTATAATTTCCTAAATTTCGTGTAAATCGCAATGTAGTCTTCGAGTGGAAATATGAATCAAACTTTGTATACAAAACAAGGAAAAAACCAAATTTTCTATTGGAAAGCATAATCTTTCCAGCACCTTTTGATGCTTTATGACGTAGCAAACCATTCTCAAATCTCGTCACTTATTTTAGGAAAAAGAAAAAACAAAATTGCTAAACACCCACTACAACCAGAAACACAACATGGTTAGTATGTCCTGTGATAACCTGTCTACTCTTTGATCAAAGAACCGGTTCTTGAACCCACCAAGAAGAGCTATTTACTTGGTTTAATATCGCGTAAACACTAGTACGAAGCTCTTTTACCGTAAGAGAACCTTTTTGCCAAAAGCACCTGCAAGAAAACGAAGCAAAAGACAATGACGATGAACATCTGATGATGAAATTGATGTGTGTCATGTAGGTTCTTAAGATTACATTGTTCATGCATATCTAAGCATAATTGAAGCATCAATTGGCTTTCTTGCCAACTATTGCATTCGTTCTGCATCTTTGACTGCCTCTACTGCTATGAAGTTTATCTTTTCTGCCTCCACTAGTCGCTTTGCTACTACATCTGATGCTACAGCACTTAAGTGTGTGTAGAGGAGAAAAGTACACAAACTAGTTACCTTGTCGAGTTTTCCCTGATAAACAAGGGTTCCCAGGCTGTCAAACAGCAGCTTCCTAAAGTTTTTGTGGTATCGCTCGTGCAATTAACCAACCACAAATGAATAACTTCCAACTTGGATCCAATGTTATCATAATTTAATTTTATGACATTGGTGGATTGAACATTTTTAATATCAGAGATATCCGAAGCCTGAAGCTTTGATTTGTGAAGAGCAAAAGATTCATGCTTAGAATCAAAATGTTGTAAGAACGAATAAGAAAACCAAACTAAGAATGTTTCATTGTTCCAAATTCCATCAGGCGGTTGGTAATGGCATGCAATGATATGTGGTAGACTACTTACTCCCTACATATATCTACAACCTTAGAGGTTGCAAACTGATTGATCAATATCTAAAATTTCCATATCATCCACTGTTTTATGGGAATATGCAAGTTAGTCTATTCCTGACATAATCTACCACAAAATAACCCCCTATATAATTACGTAACTAGCATTTTAATGTAAACCTTATCATATTTCTTAAATCTCACAAACAAACAGTTAATCGTCATTAGTAAAGTTGCAATATACATTTTTTATTTTCCAAATGAACTCAGCGAAAATTTTCAGTATCTGAGAGCAACACAGAGGTTCCAACAGATCCCGTTGGTAATGTGATTGTCAAAGAACAGAGATAACTATCTTAAATATTCATTATCTCTATCCGCTGTGACCAGTTATTGACTCACTTTCAGACCAAGATAACACAATCTATTGACTCAGTCAGGTGATGAAAATAAGCTTTTGAATCTACCAAAAGGAGAATAACGAAATCCAAGGAAAGAACTCTAGCAAGAAATTGAGATAATTGACTCAATGGAATGTCATATATAAAACAAAGACTTGGATTGAGAGATGTTTATAGACTCGATAAAGCTGAGAATCCCACTGAAATAAGAACCGTTTTCATCATTGATTGTTGATATAGCCTCAAAAACCATTGCACTATACCCGGAAACAATGGTTTTATCTTAATCATAAAACCCAAACAAAAGTAACTAAAACTGATTAGTTAGTCAAATGAAATCACATTTTATAGTCTTCCTTTTTAATAAAAAACAACACTATCAAAGAGCTGGTCGTCGAACATCATCTACATTAAACTTGCTCTTGTACAAGAGTTGATTCATTGAAATAGCAAACGTTCAACACAAGATAAAGCTTTATAAAGCTCAATGTTAATTCGGGTTTGATGCCAGATAATGATCAGTCAATGGCATCTCAAAGCTTCCTCATGAGTAGGAAGAGCCTCTGGTCGAGTTCGAAGTGAGAAATGTGAGCTGGATCTCCCTGAAGCAACATCAGGAGGCCGCCGAACGAAACATATAGCTCTCTGCAAACACATCATTGAAGAAAAAAAGACAAGGTTGAATTGGATCCATTGGGTTAACATTGGATTAATTTGATGGGATATTCTTACGCTTTTGGAGTTTTGCCGTCACGCTCAGTGATCTTGTAAAGCTTCCCGTGCATGATGTATTCATACTTATCCGCAAGCGTTTTCTTTGCTCCCTGTCAGATATCAAGATGAAAACTAAATAAGCAACATTCTTGGTTTTCGGAGTTAGATTATCAAAATTCAAGACACCAAATCTGGTTCAAATGCCATATAATTACTCTAATTCCTAGATGTGCAGGCTTCCAACGGAATTGTTATATCAAGCATTTAGCATTAACGGGTTATATCCTAACGTTCCCTAACCATATGCTCATGCGGGTTCCATTGTTACCATCCATCAAATTTGGCGAAGCAAAAAAAAGAGTAAGTATATACACGAAACAGTAGAAAACATAAGAAGAAAGAAAAGCAGTAGAGTTTTATTACAGGAGTAAAATAACCGGTATCAGGGGTTCCATCAAGATTCAGCGTGGGAGCCATCGCCAGTGTGAACTTATCACCAACAGCCATCGGATAAACCTCTGTGTTAACATCTAATTGCATAAACATTTCCAAGTTGTGGCTCCTAGCTTCAACACGCGTAACTGTAACCACAAACACACACACAGACAAATCATTTGTAGCTTAAGAGAAAGCCTAACAAAAACTTAACAGAAGTTCAGATTTTTCCACAATACGCACTCACTCAGATCAAAAGAAAAGTGATAAACGGAACAATTCATGACCAATACATAAAACGAATTAGCGTCGATTAGAGCCATAAGAAGTATTACAAAACGTGATTGAGGTGAAACAAAAAGTATATACCTTTATCGAACTTTTTGCCATCAGGGTCTAGCTTATCGACCACGAAAATATCCTCGAACAAGATGATATTGCTCGCCATCTGCAAACACGGACATTTAAACAGCAAGTGCTCTTTATTACTTAATAAAACCCAAATTCGACCAATAAAGAAGAACTGGTGAGAACAAAAAAAAAAAAAGATTTCCGAACCTGGAGGTGTCTAATCGAAGGAGAGATGAAAGCTTGAGTGCAGACGCGAAGGACTATCTTCGAGAGCTTGAAATCTCCCAAACTCGGTGGAGAGAGACTGCATTTTAGTTTCAGTGGCGTTAGGGTTTTACTTCTTTTCACTTTTTGCATTCCCAATTTTGCCCCTACTTTCCTCTTCCTTTTCAGTTTATTTTTTTACCTCTTTAGATTTTGTTTTTTTGTTAAATTTCCTCTTCCTTGGTTAGAGTCAAAATACACACAAAGAAGTGCGAAACGAAAATCGGATCGGCTCAAGCAGTTCCGATTGCTCACCAATGGCTTATGCGTCACGTATCATCAATCATTCCAAGAAGGTAACTGTTTCTCGATTCCATTTTCTCCTATCATTTTATGTTCTTCAGCGATCGTATGCACATTCGTTCGGTGTTATTAATGATTGTCTGAATTGGGTTTTACGTATTGTGTTTCTGCTTTCGAGATTCAATTGAATTGTGTTTTCGTCTGATTTTGTAAGAATCTGGGATTATTTACTTACGGGGAGTGATGCAGCATCAGCTAAATTGAAGAGCTTTATGATCAACCTGTAATCATTTGTGATTTATGGGTCACTTTGCTTCTGGGAGATGATTGAGATCTGTAACGCCACTTGGTATTTTTGTATTTTTCACAGTTGAAGGATGTTTCAACTTTCTTGCGGCGTGAGCATGCTGCAACAATTCGCTACTTTTCGAGCACTAATCGGGCTCCTATAAACAGAGAAGGTAATGTTATGGTCCTCTATTAGAAAATTTTCCAAATGTTACTACCTGTGAGACTCTCTGCTTGGCGCTTCAGCTTTTTTTTTATGGTTTTCAGATACCATCAATGCGCATCTTGGTTATTCCCCAGTGGAGAGGATTTCCAAATGTGGCACCAACACTGTAAGTATCTTACTATTCTCTGTAGCTGACTAAGCATAAACCTTTAGAGTTTTATGTGGTCTTGATGTCGTTAATTCTGTTATATAGGTGCCAGTATCTATTAGTTTTTCAACTACGAGAAAAACACTAAGCAGTACAATGGGAAGGCCAAAACTTGGAAAAGAATTTTTATGGTTCGATCTCTTGCTCTTACTCTTACTCGTATGTTGCAGATGTGCATTAGCCTTCGCTGCTTGCTTGTATACCTTTTTGTCCTAACTATAAGCTTATTTTTTTCTGCATACCAGCTCGATGCAATCAGTTAGAGGATTTTCATCGGGTTCAGGTAGTGAGCAATTCATCCCAGAGCTTTACTTTTGTTTTAGGCGCTTTTTTCACTCTTCACTCTTGTAGTTTCCTCCTTGCTCTAATATACATCTTCGCCTACTCAAATTTAGCTAAGGTTAATTTGTTTTGCAATGTCATTCATCTGGTTTTACATATGCGTTATCAAAATTCATGATTTTCCTAGAAAAATGATCACCTCTAATATGCTAATTATGTAACTTGATAACGATTTAAGGGCTTCACCACAAAGTCCCTTCTAGATAGTTGCGTTGTGCTTTAAAAATTGCCTAACATGATGGTATGTGCTTTAGATTAGTTCATTTTACCAAGAATTTTGAAAATGTGTTTCAGATTTGCCTCCTCACCAAGAGATCGGGATGCCTTCTCTCTCGCCAACAATGACTGAGGCATGTACCTTCATTCTGCCTCTTGATCAATACTTATGTCCGTTTATCTTTATCTTCTAATATGCTGTATTCTCAGGGTAACATTGCCAGGTGGTTGAAAAAAGAAGGTGATAAAGTTGCGCCTGGTGAAGTACTCTGTGAAGTTGAAACTGTAATGCCTATTTAGATTGACTCTAATCTTCATATTTTTATTTTCATACTGGAAAATAACTCTAACTAGGCTATGTTTTTTAGGACAAAGCAACAGTCGAAATGGAATGCATGGAAGAGGGCTATCTCGCCAAAATTGTAAAGGCGGAGGGGTCAAAAGAAATTCAAGTGGGAGAGGTATGAAAATTCTTTTGGTTTCTGTAGATTTGTGTAAGTATCATCGTTTCTCTTGGCACCCGAGGTATTGATTTTAGGATCCACAGTTCATTTATGGAAATGTGAACTGGAACTGTGTAAATCATGTCAAATGTCTTTTGCCTTCAAGTAGGTAATTGCTATTACAGTTGAAGATGAAGAGGACATTGGAAAGTTCAAAGATTACACCCCATCATCTACTGCTGGTGCCACTCCTCCTAAAGAAGAAGCAGCTCCTCCCCCACCAAAAGAAGAGAAGGTCGAACAGCCATCATCCCCTCCTGAACCAAAGACTTCCAAGCCTAGCGCACCTCCCACAGGAGATCGTGTTTTTGCTAGTCCTCTTGCAAGAAAGTTGGCTGAAGACCATAATGTTAGTATTCACAATGTTCTAAGATATTATTTTGTTCTTAATCTTCATGCTAATTGACCTTTTCAATTCTTTAAAAAAAAAATTAGGTGCCTCTTTCAAGCATCAAAGGCACAGGTCCTGAAGGACGGATAGTGAAGGCAGATATCGAGGATTACTTAGGTATTAGTAACTCAATGGCTCTCCTTTCCCTTGCTTTATATTTCAGGCTGTTCTTGCCTCTGTTTACGGTATTTCACCCATCCTTTTGTCCTAATATATTTTCTAATGGTGCAGCATCAAGTGGTAAAGAAGCTACTGCAAAGCAATCTAACGTCACTGATCCTAAGGTTCCAGCTTTGGACTATGTTGACATCCCTCATTCCCAGATACGAAAGGTAAAGCCTTAGATAACCCTGCGGGGTTCGTTATCAAGTTTCAAGAGGATCAAGGATTCTGAAACCTCTTTAACTGGATAATTTTGACAGGTCACAGCCTCACGTTTGGCATTCTCAAAGCAAACTATCCCTCACTATTACTTAACCGTCGATGCATGTGTTGACAAACTTATGGGGTAATTATTAAGTTTCCGATGATGTATTTTGAGTCGTTGTCACTGGGTAAGCTAGAGAAAGAGGTCTTTGTATATGCAGTTTGAGGAGTCAGCTCAATTTATTCCAAGAGGCTTCTGGTGGAAAACGGATATCTGTCAATGATCTTGTTGTTAAGGTACATCTTACTGGTGTATACTTGCAAGCAAGCCGACAGATCTTCTGAAATAACTTGCCATCTGCATGTTTCAGGCTGCTGCATTAGCTCTCAGAAAAGTTCCTCAGTGCAATAGTTCATGGACTGATGATTACATCCGCCAGTAAGTACATCCTTGATAAAAAATTGGATCTCTGGCTTAGCAAACATCTTAACCTTTCTCTATAGGTTTAAAAACGTAAACATCAACGTCGCAGTGCAGACCGAAAATGGGCTCTATGTTCCTGTGGTGAAGGTGTGAGCAAAGCAGCATTCAATAAATTTGTTTAAACCCTTCAGTGCTGCACAAACTGCAGATTGCTGAATTATATCAATATCTGATTTCAGGACGCAGACAAGAAAGGTCTGTCTACAATTGGAGAAGAAGTTCGGTTATTGGCTCAAAAAGCAAAAGAGAACAGCTTAAAGCCAGAAGATTATGAGGTGAGTGAATTCACTTACTTATTGATTATATCTATCTTTCGGCAAATCAGCTAATAAAAAATGGTTTTTTCTCAGGGAGGAACATTTACAGTCTCTAACTTGGGAGGACCTTTTGGAATCAAGCAGTTCTGTGCAGTGGTTAATCCCCCTCAAGCCGCCATTCTAGCAGTTGGATCTGGTAAGCTCTCCCTCATTACAGAACAGAGTATGTTACTATCTTCCCAAAGATCCAATAACCGATTTGTGTTATGTGTCTGAATCTTAAAAAAACAGCTGAAAAGAGAGTTGTCCCTGGCAACGGTCCAGATCAATTTAACTTTGCTTCTTACATGCCTGTAACACTGAGCTGTGACCATCGCGTCGTAGACGGTAAATCGTCTTTCTATCAGCATACATTCATAGTCATTATGAAACTGTTAAATTGAGTAAAATCTAAATATGCTGCTTTCTGCAGGTGCCATTGGAGCTGAATGGTTGAAAGCATTCAAAGCCTACATCGAGAACCCTGAATCTATGTTGCTCTAAAACAGAACGAACCACACAATGACAAAAACACATCAAAGCTCATAAGAGTCTCTGATCTCGCATTTCTCTGGTTTAACACTATGTACCAATTTGATTTTTTGGGTTTTGTACGTTGAAAATCTCTGTTTTTTTTTTCTTGTGGGGTTGAAACAGATTGTTTCTCGGAATAAATATGGGGGATTCAGCATTTCTACTTGTAAACTGGATATTAGAGTTTCTTCGCTGGTCCTGATTGATCATGGGGATTCGGTAAAATTAACTCCATTAATTATTTTGTTATCGAAATAATATTTGAGTTTTTGTGTATTTTACATTTATGTTTATCCTAGATAATACCTTGCATGTCTTTATTGATATTTTCCATTTATGTTTATTCTAGATAAAGACACTCGTGTATAGGTGATGTATCGTAGTCTCTTAATCAATAAGATAAAACCAGAGACCACAGATCAATTTTACTTCTATTCTTAATTTGTTATACTCTCTCAAAAACAGCGGCCGAACATGTCTGGCAAGCTCGTTCCGGTCTACAACATGGTGGATCCGCCTTCAAACTATATGTCATCTTCCTCAACATGTCCAGGATAACCAAGCTCACGCCAACCAACTACCTTACGTGGAAACTTCAAGTTTAAGCTTTGTTTGAAGCTCATGAATTGCATCACTTTATCAGCGAGACAGATTAGACTTCTGCAGCAACCATCATAATATCATCACCTACGGCTTTGCTGGGTCGAATCGGAAGCACGCTTCCTTCCTGGAGACGTCAAGCTAAGATGCTTTACAGCTCCTTAATCAGCACTCTTTCGCACCCTGTCCAGCCGTTTGTTGCCCGTGCAACAACGACACGTGATGTCTGGCTCATCTTGGCACGCACGTATGGCCACCTTTCTCGCCTTCATTAAACAGGAACTTAGAAAGACTCTCAAAGGTAGTCAAACGATCACTGAGTACATGGGAAGCGTCATGAAGAAAGCGTATCAGCTTGCTCTCCTTGGTTCTTCGATTGATCACGAGGATTTTCTTGACATCATCGTTGATGGTCTCGGAGAAGAATATCGTGAAGTGATTATATTGAGATGGTGAATGGCAGAGACATCATCATCACTGAAGAATTTTCACGAGAAGCTTCTCAACAGGGAAAACACACTCAACATTATTCAAGAAGCGTCGCCTGCTTGTGATTAAGCCGCACTCACCACTCAAAACCCGTCGCCTTCTTTCTTCTTACCGGTGATGGCGGCGGCATTCGTATTTTTATTCTTGATCAGCAGCCCATCCGCAAGACTAAATCATTGTTAGGCAAAAAATTTAAAAATAGTTTACTTTTTTTTCTGATTATTTCTATGTTTTTCCTTATTTATTTCTATAATCTTCCTGATCTATTAAATTTAAGTTATGCGTATTTAACTGGTTTATTTATGCACATGATCATATTATTGTCATTTTCTTTCCAATTTTTTTTACTGCCGTTTTTTTTTGGTCTTGAAACTTATTAACAAATGTAACAAAACCGAGAAGAACGAAAGCAAAAATTAAAAATAAAAAAAGTATTGGCAACGAAAGCAAAAATTAAAAATAAAAAAAGTTTTGGCAACGAAAGCAAGAATCTCTCTTCCCGTAGGTCACGGTCCCGAATCTCTCAGGCAATCTCTCTCGATCGTTCGTTGAAGAGGTTTTTCATTTTCCGGTAATATCCCTCTCCCTCTCTGTTAATTTTACTCTGAATTTTTAAAAAAAAGTCGTCCTTTTTCTCTGAGAATTTTGTTTGTTTTTCTTGGTTGCTTTCTTCTCGGAGCCCTCAGACTCGTAGGTTTATTGTAAATCCGTTGTTTTTCTATTTTTTTTTTGTAATTGGATCATCATAATTTCGGAAATCCGTTGACTCGTAGGTTTCCGACATTTCTCTTCAATTTGTCTTAATGTTCCTCAAATGTTCAGTATCCAAAGGATCAGCTTGGTGCTTTTTAGAAAAATCTGTATAAAGGAATCATCTTTTGTCTCTCTTACATAAGAAATGTCTGCTAGATTTTTTAAAATTGCTCAAAAGAGTTTTAAAAAAAAAAGTGTATTCGTTCTGTTTGATGTTGAGGTTTCTTGGTGACAGGGAGTTTAATCGGCGAGAATAATATATTCATTCGCCATGAATGAGAGTAAGTATGTTCACGGTTTTATATTCAGATTCTCTACTATCCCCTGTATGATTGTTAACTGTTGAATAGTCCCTTGGGAATATGTTGTGAAGCAGATTTTGAGGGACAAAAGAAAGGTAAGTATGTTCTAATCCGTGATGGTGATGAGGACACTGAGTTAGGACTTTTCTATAAGCCCCTTCCTTGCTTTGGTTGTGGAATCGGATGGTTCTCGTGAGTGTTTCTTCTACTCACTCTTCTTTTTGTTTATAGTTATTGTGGCTTTTGGATATTTATTGTCTTATTCATTTGATCGACCTCTTTCTGTTAGGTTTCTTCTTGGATTTGTCTTCCCGTTTGCGTGGTACTTTGCTACATTTCTATATCTCACGAACTATTACCATAGAGATCCACGAGAAAGATCTGGTCTTGCTGCCTCTGCTATAGCTGTGAGTATCACTCTCAGATGCAGTTCCTTCTCCTCTCCTTTCTTAATCTTCGAATGAAATGAAACGACAAAACAATAATCAGTTGTAATAAGAGGATTTACCAATATTGCTACAAATTTGTGTTTTCTCGCAGGCTTTGATATTCACTGTTGCAACTGTGATCACCGTTCTTGTACTTGTTTTCTCGGGTCGCTAGAGTCCGATGACACGTTGCATATTATTTCTGGGGTTTTCAAGAGAAACAACTTCAAGTCTCTTTCCGCAACATGTAAAAGTGCTCTAAGAAGAGAAGGTACTGCTAGTCTTTTTAGATTCAAAGTTTGGTTTGTTCTTGTACATAAATGTCAACTTCTAGAAAATAAAAAATGTGATACCTAACTGGTGGAGGAGATCTATATAGCTTCAGGCTTGTACCTTATTTTAGTCACATTAGAGTCTTAAGCCAGATAAGAACCTTAACCAACAAGGTTATGTCTGGTTATTATCTTCCGTGTTCAAAGTCTTTTTTTTTATCTTTTAGTTTCTGTGAAAACATTGAGAGAGGGTCAATATTATTTGGCATTTGGCAAAGATTATACACATATATAGCTAAATAACATGTAAAGGTGAAGGTGAGATTCATGATGCTTGGACTGCGATGGAGAAGATTAGATTGAAATGTAAGTATGTAATCCTGCCGCGTAGTGACTTTTCGTGTCCTTATGCTCTCTTTTATCATTTTTGAATGGAGCATGGTTACTACTCGTTGATGGTTTAGTGGAGTGACTTTTTCCATAAGCAAAAGATGTAGCTGGGTGGAGCTATCAATCCAGTGCGAGGTCTACGAGCTGGTGCTCTGCAAAGAGCTTACACAGTAGTGCCTCTTTTCATGTTCATTTACGACTCAAAATTTCCTTACGTCTTTTACTTGCGTGTGCTCCATTCTCTCCCTCAAGAGAGTTTGTTTCGTTTCCTCCACTATGTAGTCAATGTAAATTTTGATTCACACCAAGAACAGAGAACAACAAATGCTGAAAAGTTCTTGTATTGATCCATCACTTTTACAGCTTTTATAGAAATGAAAAATAGAATTAAAAACAGACTCTCCTACAAAAGTGGGAGTGTTTACACGATTGAAAACAAATACGAGAAGTGAAAACTAAACAACTAAGTGGACGTAGACTTCCGTTATAAAAGTCTTCTCTGCAACTAAACACTGGAGCTTTTCTGCAGACAACTCTAATTCCCTAACAGTCAATGTGTCTACACCCCAATATTATCGAGTTACTTCTCTTCGTTGATATTTTGATCACAGTCATTCGATTAAACCATCTCACTCTCATCTTTAAAGCAGAAGACGATAAAGCCATTGAAAATATCATCAACTCATCAAATCTATCATCAGGATGTCGATAATATTAAAACACTATTACCTTGTGAGAAACGTTTTTTGGCGTTCCGTTTCAAATCTTGCACATTTGTTCATACATCTACTGATTTCGATATTATGGTGAGTTAGAAAAGGCAAACAGAATCTTGATATATATCAAAAGAAGAATCTGGATGAAGGATCTTCAAAGATGCTACTAAAAATGCGGAAGAATCAATGAAAGTGTATATGAACCATGATTTTATGAAGGTTAAAACAGTCGATACTCCTATCATTTGTAAAAAAGATTTCATTTTTAATTCTTGATCTTCTGATATACATATCAAGAAATTTAGATGAATCTTTTTGATATATGTATATCAAAAAGAAGAAAGGAGTTAATTTGGATGAAGAATCTTTAAAGATGCTACCAAAAATGCGAAAGAGTAAATGAAAGTGTGTATGAACCATGAAGGTCAAAACAGTGGCAATGGTTCTGACTTTTGACTTTGGCAGGCATAAAATCTATAAATAGGACTTTCACCAAGAAGAGGATCCTATTCTCTTTCATTTTACACATTATTTTATTTCAAATTTAACCACTCCCAGTTCCAAATTTTTTTTTCGGCTCATTTATGATAATTTCAATCATTAAAATCTTGAATTTCTTTTGTTATCTACTGATTGAGCTATTTTGTAAAGTCAACATTTGACGGTTTCATTTCTTTCAGATTAGAGCATTTCATTTTCTTTACTCTATTTTTTTTGGGTATTCAACATTATTTTATGGTTTTTCTTCGATATTTATTGATTTGAAAGTTTGAGAGTTACCCAAAAAACATTTTCTTACCATGTTTCTGAAATTTTGTGTCATTTTATTTAGCAGAAAAACATTACCCAAGAATCCTTCGGAAGCTTCATTGGGGTTTTAGGGTTTGAGATTCTCCCGCACTCTACTCTCATCCTCTATCAAAGCAAAGTGTCTAACATCCTCATTTTATCTTTCTTTCCTGACTTTACTGAGAAAGTGACTTTATACATAGTCGAAATACAACGATGCTTTAAATTTAGGCTATTTAGCTATTTTCTTGTCTGATTGACTGATTCCATAAAAACCAAAAGAAAAAAAAAAAAGAAAGATTTGAGATATGGAAAACTAAGTTGTCTACATCTCTTGTTGATACAAACATCATTACATATCTCGTTTTCAGACGCCAAATTTGTTTTTTAATGGAACTTGTATCACATGATGGCAGGCAATAACTTAAGTCTTCTCTGTGCATTATTTAGTTTAACGAGTGGAGATTTGCAAGCGCATCCCTGGATTTTCTCAACAACGACTTAGCTTCTTCACTCTTCTCGAGTTCAATCAAAGAGATAATCTCAGCCTTGAAATCTACTTTCACAGGATGCAATGACGAGACCATGCTATACAGTTCGATGAGCTCAAGCAAGCATTGCGAAGCAGCCACATGAACCTGAGGATTTTCTTACGTTAACAACACTCGATTAGGATTTAGTTGAATGACAAGATATTACTACAATCATTTTGGTTTTCTCAAGTGACAGTTGCATCATATTCATGCCATTCAAATGATAGTATGAAATCGTCAAAAGGATTTCCATATGCAAACCACTGGTAGGTGGAATCTTGTTGAATAAAAACAATATATTCCATCAATTGTATATCAAAATGTTTTGTCAATCTAAAGGACTACACTGAGCACACTCCTATACTTCGTCCAAACAAAGGTTCTTCCTTTCTAGAATAACTTGAGAAGTTGTCTAAATGCAAGTAAACTGGAAATAATTAATAAGGCTTTTCATCAAGTTACTCCGACTAAAACCTAATAAGGATAACAACTTCAAATTATTATGGCTATCTATGCCCTAGTTATAGGAATTCATGTCCGTGAAAGAAGAAACACTAAAACCATGATTTTTGTCTCGTTTTCATTTGGTGCAATTTGTTAGAGAAAATTTAATACGAATCAGAGAAGAGCATACCTGCGCTATCTTCACTGTGTTTATGCATTCCAGTAGTTTAGGAACAAGTGAGTGAAATAACTGAAAAGACAAGAAGAATACTTGAAGTAAAAATTATAAACGCGTAGGCTAAAAAATGTAGCTGTGATTAGTTACCTCATTAGTAAATTTTGTCGCATCACTAGGTAAAAGGCCATCCATAGAGTCATTCCATAGATTCTGAAACCTTGAGCAAAGCTTTCCCAGACATGAAATTCCAGACATTTTTACTGCCCAAGGAAAGTCAGACTGGTAAAGATAATAAAACGTTATCTAGAAAATAAAGCGAGAGAAGAAACCAGTACCATTCCACAGAAAACCAGGTGATAAGGAAATTAGAAGAACATGAATCAAATCTGCTTTCCGGCTGAGAATGTCATCTATGGTTGCCACTTGGATGCATGCCTTGACGCATTCCATAATTTTTTCAAGTGGGACATGTCCGTCTTCTCCATTTTCTGATTCTGAAAACAAAGGGTGGACAAACTATTCAGATTACCAAGACAAGTTTCCGATGGCATAGTGCCTATTTCCTCTATGAGCTATTCAATAAGGTAAGGGATGTCTCATTTCCTCTATCAAATTTCAGGAGGTTAACACTTGCCGTGCAACTGACTATTTCTACACAAGTTTCCTAATCTAAGAATGTAATCACCCAGCTAGCTGAGACAACAGCAAAAGTTTTACCGATTACTAAATATTTTTCAATGTAACCACCCAAATGATGTAAAAGTGTTATCAATCATAAGTGTAGGACTTATGGGTTGTCCATCTGCATGTAACAACCTGTTTTGACAGCATCACTTGCTGACTGAACTTGACAACTCGTTTTGACGGAGGCAGTATTACACATCTCATATAATACTGGGAAAACGGTACTGAAAAACTCTGGATCGCCAAAGGCTATTATGACCTGATAACATATAATCAAAAAAGTCAAAGATCCATTAACCGAATAATGCTGTGTAAGAACTGCATATTATCAATAGCAGGTTAAAATATCATGCGCCACCTCTTCATTTTTGAAAAATAAACCGAAACTCTTTACTTACCTTCTCCAGACAAGAAAAGGCTGACTCGCGATATTTCTTGACTTTCTTTCTGCATGCAGAACAGATAAGACTCAAGATGATAGTGGGAGATTTTGGATCCTCGTTAGTTATTGCCTCGTGGCAAGAGACTGAAAGAGCACCAAGGGCATCCAAAAGAGCATCTTTTCCCTGTAGACACGAGTATTGTTAGGAAAAAAACCTAGTGCAGGAATGGTGCCTCCACAAGGAAAAGTAGAGCAGAGCTGTAGCATTTTACTGGAGAAACAAATATTTAATCCTTCTGTTATATAGTTCATCTCATTTAACCTTTTTATGAACGACCAAAAAACGAAAGGAAAATCAATATTAGAATGAAAGAACTTGCCCTACCTCCCATAAACGTCCAGGGATTTCATTGACAAGACACTGCAGCAACCTGTTGTGTTGCGGTGATAATGATTCACCCAAGACTTCAGTTAGTTTGCAAATTGCCCTACCAGACTGAAAGCAAGTATAAATCTTCTATGAGTACAACAGGCGCCAGCGGAAAATATCATTTAGTGCACAAAGGAGAGAAATGGCACGAGAAATCATAAATTGCCTTCTTTTTGCTTGCCCACGAGGATGATGTAATGCTCTCGCAAATATGATTCACAATTTCTTGCAGAAACAACTGCAACGTAACCCTTTCACCACTTGTGATGTCTTCCCACACCTCCTCAAAGAGGCTGGAAATCTGTTTGTCATCCTCAAATCTGAAATTCATAATTACTGTAAGCTTCTCTAATATTGGCAAATAGAAGAAAATAAATTTTATTTTAAAATGACGTTTCTGCGTCTAGAAAAGATACCATGTGGCCCAAATTGCAAAATACTATGTGGATCTTACTTGGAGATGATATTTGAACACGAGAGTTCCGAATTTACAGCTATATATTCTTGATCTTATCTCAAAACTGATATCAGTTATTATCGGCTTACAAGATCCTTGTGCAATATTTCAAATGCATTCAGGCTCAGCAATATGTAGTTCCTATGGTTTAACCTGGGAGTAAATATAGATATGAAGTTCCTATGGTTTACCTGGAAATAAATATCGCTGGAACAATAGCTGACTGATGACCGCTAATAATATCAGAAGCTGTAGATGAGAAGCTTTTGAAAAGACTCGCACATGCAATCTGGGAGCTTCTATCACCAGAGTGCAGAGCTGCAGTTTCTTCGATTAAGCTTTGAGCTTGAGAGGGGCTAGAATACTTCAGTACAACGCCACAGGCACTCGAAAAGGCACGTTTTGCAGCAGAACTTTTCTCCTCCTTGGCAACAGGAAACAAAAGTCTTAGCAGCATTCCAGTGAACGGCTTTATCTCGGTACCTACTTTTTGCACTAGTAATGAGATAAAGCTGGCAACACCAACCCTGTTGAAGAAAAACGAAAATTCCACGAAATATCAACATCTACGATGAATACATGAAATCTAATAGAAGAGAGAAAACTCCTACACTACACTCAAAGCAGTTAAACGAGTCCATTGAGGCAGTCTGAGTTCATTAGGATGGGCAAGAAGGTATAGAATTATGTCACTTATATAAATAGCTAAAGTTACTTAAGTCTACCTTATGTGAATTCAGTTCTCTCTCGGGAACTCTTTACAAGCCATGAAAAAAGTCAGATCTCCTGTTTAATTTTCTAAACCTTTTTTTTAGATGGCAGAGGCAGGGCACTGGTAAAAATGGTTTATCAGAACGACACCTGGTTGCTGTTAATTTCCTACATCTAAGATATATATACTGCCAGACTAAATTCTCAGTAAAGATATCCACAGTAGCAAATACAAAAGGCTGCACATATAATTCTCAGAAAATGAAGGCACAGTAGCAAAGATAGAAGGGGTAGACAGATTTTAAAACCCATTTCACTTTTGTTTTATCAGAGTACAAGTTAAATGATGAGCCAAACAGAAGAAAACGAAGGCACATCAATAAACAGTTAATATCTAGCAAGTACGTACTTCCACTATAATGATATTTAAGAAGAAATTCTTAAACGTCCTACCCCCCTCATCACCACCACCCACAGTAATGGGTTTTAGCCACTACTAATGAAAAACTTCCTTTCTTGAATGCAATCAATTTCACGAAGGATTCTTTTTACCACAATCGCAAGTTCTCTTACCAATAGTAACGGCCAAAACCCAAAAAAGAAAGGTAGTTCCAAGTATAGGTTGTAAAAGAATCAGTTCTTCACTAATAGAAGGTTTTAAATAACTAACCTCGTATTGAGGCCAACACCACCCCGAACAAGTTGAGTGAGACGAGGGATCAACTGATCAAGTGATTCAATATCCACTATATTAATACACAGATCAAGAGTTTCCCACATTGGGGAGCCTTTCGAGATTGAAATTCGTAAATTTTCAAGTTTCTCGGTTTCTATGCCAATATTAGCAGCATGCAACTGAAACACGAAAAGAATAAACTTAATACGATGTCAGGACCAAGCAAAAATTCAAATTGGAGTTGTCGACATTAAACGATACCTCAACATAGTTAAGTCCTTGGTCTTCAAGACTAGACAAACTTTCCAACATACAGCAAACTAAGTCTGACAAATGTGGACGGAGGGCAACTCCTGCACCCTGCAAACGGAAACAAACAGCACAAATCATTTGTGAACTACAGAAAATGCAACGATATACAATTGAAATTTGATCAATTACTTCATGTTTGGAGTCAAACTGAAAAGAACATACAACAGTTGAAAAATATAAGATGCTCGTGTTTTACTAACATTCAGCTTATATTTGTCCTCCCAACCAAAACCTATAAAAGCAGACAACAGGAGCTCAATTTCTGCTATCTGGGTTTACTGATTACTCAACTGAATAAATTAAAAATAAATTATGCTACTATTAATGTTACAGGAATATCTCAGAGAAAAAGGCATGATATGGAAATATACATGAGGATTGAGGACAACTCTCTTAGATCATCGATCTACCAAAGTTACCTTTGCAAGCTTCATAACAACTCCTATAGAAGCTTTACGTACACTGGTGACTTTACTCATTATTCCTTCTGAAAGCAAAAGAGGAAGAACAATATCCATTCCTTTTCTTGCATCTGACAGTTCGGTGAGCGTGATATCACAAATCCTTATCGTTAAATTTGTCACGCCACAGCATAACTTATCACCAGCATTTCTCACAGTCTCTTTGATGTCATCCATAGCACGGAAAGCAGCTATCCATAGTCTTTTCAAATGGTCCCCAACCTTTAATAACATGAGTGTGTCAAAAAGAATACCACTACAAAAATTTAGTAGAACAACAATGTTAAGATACAAAAAAGAAACAACCACGGAGCTGGGTGAATATGTATCCTATATCCAATACAAACTGGTTCTGGAGATGCCAAAAAAGAATAGACAGGTAGGTAAAATGATATGCGAAAAAGAATTAACAGCATATATTATTGTCTATAGAACCAGTACCAGTGCTCAAGATATGGAGTTTAACTTCATACAGTCACTAGAATTTAGTCAATTTACCAATGCAGTATGCAGAGCCGAAGCAACAAGAACTTTCATATTAATTGTCTATTAGAAAAAGAAGACTTCACCTGGTCAAATTTCCGACCTTGAATAATATCAGCAAGGGCAAGACAGGATGCCTCACGGGAGCGCCAAAGCCGTGAACCACATTGTACAAGCAGATCATCAAAGATGTGATTCAAATGTTCATCAACAACTTTCTTAGGGTCTTGTATCAGTGCTTTCCAGATGTGTGCCATAGCATCCTACCAAGAATACATGATAATTATAAAAGAAACAAACAAACACACCCTTGTGGCCACCTTTTATGGCGAGTTGAACCACCAGGCAGGAGTAAGTGATATCACTTATAGAGCTATACTTTTTGGTAAAACTACTTTTATAGTTTCATATATAAAACTGAAAGTAATCAACAAAATAAAAAAAATGTATACAGGACCAATGTGATTCTTGCAGCCTGTAGAACAGTAACAGCTAAAACATATCTCATGTAAAAATTGAATAAGCTACTAAATATAGCAAAGAAAATATGCTTCAAAATGCTATAAATGGTGCCACTCCGTTCAATTTAAACAAGCGAATTTCTAGTCGTTAGACCAATGATGAATATAAAGCTTGGTTATCAGAATGAAAATTAAATTAACAGCATAGAATGAACAATAATATTATGAGCATTTCAGGATGAATAGGGCCCCTCACTGAATAACGCACGCCAATAACAGGTCATATTCTGGAAACGTAGTAATCTAACCTGCACGTTTTTGTCCGGATCATATTGGTACCGAATCAACCTCGGAATCAACAATCGCAAATGTGGTTGAAGGGCATCTCCTGCTTGTTTGGCTATCTTGGAGAACCCAAAAGCAGCTCCTCTCTTCGAATTAAGAGATGCTTGGTGATTGGCTAAGTCCATAAATTTGTAAATCAAATCTGGTTGCCCCATTTCATTTGCCAGATTACAAAGCTCCTTGTACGTGCTAATTTTCCCTCCACTGGGACTCTCACCGATAGTTCCCTCTTGAAACACTTCAGTCTCTTCAACAAGCTGGATAACAAAATACTTGAGGACCAAATACAAAACCTGGAGTACCAGAAGGAAGGGCCTGGATGAATATATCATACCTTTATAGCTCGTTTTCTTTTGCTTGTGCCAGTTAGAGTATTAACCAGAGCATCTACCAGGCTTTTCTTCATTGATGCATCCCCAAGGTCATAGACGATGCTCATGCCCTGGGATGCCAGCTCCTGTGTAAGTTCATTCTGGTCACCTAACAAATGTGAGAAAGCCTCCTGCAAAAATATATTAATGTTAAACAGCAGTTCGTACAAGCTTCTACCCAGAGTGGTATTGACAGCACTCAACTGGCAGCAAAACCAAAGATAAAGCAAAAGATGGTCACGGGGTTTCATGTCAAAACAGTAATGGAGATAACGGTTCTAGGCTCCAAATGGGTATCTAAATAAACTCAAATGACAGGGCTTTAATATCCTTTTTAGTTGCGATGGTACAGGAGCAGGTGACACATGCCTATGAGTGCAATAAAAGAATAAGGTTACAACTACAAAGAAGCTTCCAGTTGCCGCTTTCTAACCTGAATTTTAGGAAGCATAAGTTGGATTGATGGATGTTGGCCACAGTACATGATCAAAGACAGCATCCATACGGTTCCAGCACATCGTTCATCCTTCCTGCTACTGTACAGCAGAGTATCAAAGAGTTTTCCAGATATTGTTTCTCGGGTCATGACACGGCTATCTTCATCAACACCAGTTTTAGCATCAGACAAATTTTTTGACAAAGATTTTACTTCTCGCATCAGAAAATTTGAGTCTGTCGAAAGAGATGTATAATTCGTTTTCAGAATCATATCGGCAGTAACTGGTACACCACCCCAGAGGAAAGATAACGCCTCACCAGCGGCAAACAAAATTTCTTCAGCCTGGCCAATAACAAATGACAAAATATAGAGGTTTATTCAGTTTTCTCCCGGATCAAATTAAAAGGTTAGAGGGTAGTGGCTAACAAACTCACTTTAGACCGTGAAAGGCTAAATAAAAGATCAAGCGCTATTTTCAAGTGCGAAGATGACATTTCATTTGAACAGATATGTCCAAGAGAAAGGGCAATTTTCTGAACTGATTTTATATCATCACCAGAGAGTAGCTTGCTCAATTTTTCTTGCAAAACTTCCAGCACTTGATTCCCTGATAGAGCAAGTCAATCAACTGAAAACTCGCACATACAAGATACAGACAGGCTATTGGCATAAACTGACCTGGACCAGAATTTTCAACAAGAAGAGGTAATGCGCCACGGATTCCAATATGACCCAGAGCTTCCATAGCAACAGAAGCCAGTGGTGCAGTCTCCATGTAAACAACATCCACCAAACATTTAACCGCAATTTGAGTAACCGCTTCAGAAACCTGCTTAGCGAAAATCATAATCATGATACTATAAAATATTGAAAATATGTAGCCACTTTGAAAACAGATGTTAAGACGTGTTAAGCTGGCAAATGTGGTTTATCATTAATGCACAATATTTAGCCCGTGATTGGTGTCAACAATTGTAGACAGGCTAGTGCAGTGTATCAATAAATTACTACATCGCAGACATTTATTAAAAAGAAAACCAAGATGAACCAAGAGATCTAAAGGGTGACAAATCAGACTTCTGATTAGCTATTTTATTGATCTGAAGCAATATTTGGAGAGTGGGTATAAGAAATTCAAAATAACTTACAGCTGGCAATCTATGTAAGCAGTGTGCTGAAACATATCCTATAGCGCATAATCCCCCATGGTGTGCCTCGAACCTAAGAAAGCAAAAGGTTAGTTTTAAGAAATGAAGAAGTTTCTATTTGTTGCAGCCACAAGCTTTTGTTGCAATAGAGATAATAAAAGCAAAAGGTTTTTAAGAAATGAAGAAGTTTCTACTTCCTGCAGCCACAAGCTTTTGTTGCAATAGAGATAATAAAAGAAGTGCACAACACCTTAACTTCTGAGACGGCTGGCAAACAGAAGCTATTAATTCAGAAAGCAAGGAACATGATTCAGCATCAGAAAGAGCACAGGATGCCATTCCGAGTAAACGTGATGTAGATTCACGAGTACTCAAGTCTGTATGACTAAGCAGACGCCTTAACCACACAACTTTTCGAGAACAGTATACTTCAACCATCTTCATGCGAAGAAAAAAAGGAAGATGGAGGGTTAGCTTAGAATAGATTTGAACTGCAAAAAAAAGGGAAAAAATTGAAAGAATAAAGAAATAATCAGAAACCAGACCTCCGGAAGGTAAGAGCCAACTGAAACCAATGCTTTGGAAGCACAAGCATGCAATTCAGCCGAGCCTTCGAATGCCAGGGAATGTTCCAATAACAAACACATCCTTTGCGCCGAATTCAAAAATTCAGTCCCTACTGCCAGGATATTGATCTCCTCCATCTGTAACTCAAAACACTTCACTAAAAACTTAATCATGACCACATATACTTGCGATGGAAAGAGAAGCTTCTGGCCTCTCATTTCTGATGAATCTAACAGTTTTGGCTGTTGCTTGAGAATGTACTCCAGCATCTCAACGAATTTTGGGTATATATTATCATGATTAGAGACTATACTGCGACCTTCTTCTTTCAGAAAGAGTCCTTCAAGGGCTAGTTCCCTGAACGTAGAGAAATGGAATAATACACATCAGTTCAATAAATGTCAAGAACCAGAAACGAATGAAGCAATGAAGATTATGTCATCGTGGGTCCACGGAAGAGGATTTGTCAAATGCCTGATCTTAAGGTGTATCGAACTCAGAAATGTACTACAACACTAGAAAGAATGATCAGACTAGAACATTGTATACCCTCCACATGAAAAAGTTCAAACAATTTTACGCTCAATTCATGTGAGGGTTGCTAGCCCTTCTTCATGTGCTGATTTTTGTTTCAGCTTTGATTTGTTATAGAATATATGTAACCGTAAGAAGAATCTATAGGGAGGTAAAAAAATGGATTGGAGAGCATTCTCAGGAAACATTCATAAATTAATTTGCCACAATAACAACAATACGCAATGAGATAAGATAAATTCCAGAACCTTATATCTAGCTTCGGATCTGCTGCGCTGAGCATGCAAATATACAGACTTGGACAATGTTGTGAATTATACAAAGAAGTTGCCCATCGCAAAGCACAAAACCGTGCTTCACTTTGTTCCTGGGCAATATAAGCCACAAAGATGATAGATTTTAGAAACTCGAGAAAATTTGGTAACAAAATCATCTTGAAATAGTATTTTAACAAAAGGTAAAAAAAATAAGTATTCTCGAAATCAGTGGCACAAATAAGCGAAAAAAATTATATCTGAAAAGTATTCATACCGCCAAAGAATTTGCTAACAGTAGCGCCTCCAGATCCCTGAGAATAGTCTTCGGGGAGTCCTAAAGAGACGAATACCAAAACTGACATGTTGAGCCTCCAAAAGTGTGCAAGAAAATGATATCATAGCATAACCTTTTGGAGCATGAGGACCAAAATATAAAAGAAGGTGATTAATTTCTGATATAACGTTAATCTAGCAAACCTTGTATGCAGCAGCAAGAGATATGATTGCCTCCTGGATAGTTGAACGAAGAGATTGGGTTTCTAACTTCAGCGCGTCAAAAAGACGAACAGCCATTTCAGTCTTTTCTCTGAAAGTTAAGTTCACAACAAACAAAGTGTCTGTTAATTGACAGCAAAACAAGAGTAAGGCAGTAGAGAGAAGTCCTTACCTAAAAAGCTGAGGCAAACGTTGTGAAATCAAACCAATAGCTTGAAAAGAAAATGTTTTGGTCTCCCTTGATAGAGCATCTGAAGGAAGGCATGTAACATATCTACTTTAATCCCTTTTGAACACTTATATAAGGGAACTCGGGACTTTTGTTTACTTTTAAAAGCTGACCTGCTTCTGAGCCTGTGAAACCATCAAGCATTTTCAGAATAGCACTCAGTATAACAGGGCCCATAAGTTTCAATTGATCTATCTTCCCCTGCATTTAAACAAGTGAAATGACATAGCAAATTCAGAAAGGGAGACTCGAAACTCCAAATTGAAAAAAAAAAAGGCACACTGTCGAATGTCGGTATGGTTCGTCATGTAACTTTCCATAATAACATCTAACATTGAGTTGAGCAAAAGATATTTGAGTTGTTTCTTCACAAAAAGAATGAATAGATGTGCATTCATACTCTATTACACAAAACCAACATAATTGCAAGCTGAAGTATAGAAAAGAAAGACTTTACATGCTTGAAAACCCACACGGTGAACTCCATTCCCATTTGCTTTAGCCTTAAGGTTGTTCCACTTCCTGTCCCATGACAGCAAGGTAGATAGCGAATATACTCAATAATCAACATAAAAAAAAACAAATGATGAACCCAATCCATAGAGAACAGGTCGTTTAACTCTTTGAACTGCACCAAGAGACTAAAAAGTTCCCTGATCAATAATAATTGACATATATTCGTTATCTATCTAAACAGAAAAGACCATGGTCACAGAAAAATTTTACCACTATACAGTCCAGCTCTAAAAGTACGACATATACTAACCGACATACCATACATGCAACCAAATATGCACTGCAATGTGGCAGGAAAGCTATTTGCAGCTGCAATAGAACGACAGAAACCAGACATGAGCTTCATTTTCAAGGCTGTGTTTCCTGGAGCTACATTGTGTTCTGGAGCAACATGTTCAGTGGCAGTATTGCCTGCACACATATCGAATAGATGACTGCCAATTTAGCATGGACACAGGAAAAAAAAATACCAAAGACGAGAAGAAACCGTCAACAGTCCAGATCTCCTAAAACTTATACGAATCTGTTTTACATCAGACATGCCAGATTTGCAATAGAGTCTGCATACTCAAGGATGAGCCCTAATCATCATGACATCCACGAGTAGCAGAAGAATACTCAATTTCAACCATTTAAACTTGCAGTAGACACTAGACATAGATCTGTTCCTAGTCGAGACTTTTTAGAATAAATATGATTTGAGGGACCAAAAACTAATCCAAATGTTGAAAAAAAAAGGACCACGTACCATTGAATAATAGTAAGAACAGTCTCTTTATCAACTTGGGATCATCCAAATTTGTTCCAGAAGCGCATTTTTTTAAAAGCTCCTCCCCTCTCTTAGCTACAGGTTCTTGACTTGAATGATTTTCACCAACAAATTCATACAAACTCTCAGAGACATGAAGTGCAAGAAGGGCAGTGATAGAATAGTATTTCATATCGTGTGACAGAAACAAGGCATGTAGTGTGATAAAAACACAAAGCATACCTATCCACTGATGCAGCAATGTACAACGGATATACAGATTCACCAGGCAAGTCCATGGTTCCAATGACATTCAAGATCCCCAACTTTAAGAAAATGATCGATTCATTATTAAAAAGAAAAAATCGTAGTGACCAATGTATAGCTTGGCGGCAATAGAAAGAGATAAGTTTAAGGTTATTTAACAGACCTTTCTTTTTGTAAGCATGTCCCCTTTCAATGTTTGCTTTCCCATAATACGATTAACTTGAAAAACTGAAAGCCCAGGAGGAGATCCTCCTCTGAGTGATAAGGTCGAGCAACTCTTAGTAGATGCAGTTATAACTGGTATAACAAAAGATGGTCGGAGAAACACTTGAAATGAATTTCATACCCTTGAGGAGGTGGTTGATACAAAAGCATATGAAGGCAAAAATCCAGAAATATTTCTTTATCCTGAGATGCAACCAGAGATCTATACTTTACAGAGACATCATCACTGATCTGGCCTGCATGACACTCTCCAATAACCTGAAAACAAACCAGTTAGAATTTGAGGATATTGAACTGCCAATTATTGTGTGCAGTGCAAATAGACTTTTAAAAATGATCATCTATCCAGGTGATATTACCAATCAAGCTGCCAATAGTCTTCTCCTGCATTTCAATTATTATTACACTCTAGGAATCACCTGATATTGTTCCCCACATATAACCTCTAAGGACTACCACTATATGCAGCACTAACCACTATAAATCGTAAGAAATAAAAACTCATCAAATGGAGAAACAAAATGCAAAAGGAATTGTAAACAACACTTAGACAATATAGAGCAAACAAATTGTCTTTGTCCTCCAAGTACTGCATAACGATTACAACAATTAAAAACAAAAGAAAGATGTAAAATACTGGTCACAATAACATAAACTCAATTTTACAGTAAAGGAAGGAGGACTGAGAGACCACCTTAATGGAAATTCTCAAAATAATCTCTTGGTGCTGCTGAGGAAGCTTTGAAACATTCTCTAATGTCTTAGGTGCAATATCCTCCCTTTCCTATAAAACGAAACAAGGACCAGACCTCTCATTTGGTAAGCAAATATTTCCAGTATCGACAAGCATATGCAAATTCCAACAACGTGATCGAATAACAAGATGACCAAACCTTTGCAGGAGCTCGTTCAAAAGCCATCTCAACATACACGATAGCAAAACTCCTAACCGTAGGAGAAGCAGCAGGGTCGGTGTACAATTTCCATAAGTCCAGCAACGGCAAACCAATTTCATGATGGTGCTTCACTCTCTTGTTAACATGACTCAATATCTCAAGAACCTGCCATATCCAAAAAAAAAGGTAAATTGAACAAAAATTGATACTGGGTTTCACGATTCCCATACATTTCTTACACCAATTTCTACAACAATTAAGTAGGATTAATCTAACATATATATGATTTGAACATCAAAAACTAAATTTAGTCGAGGAGTAAATTGCCTTGTTGCGAACAGCGGGAGATTGAGAGGAGAGAGACGATATGGTAAGGGGGAGGAGCTTCGAGAGTAGGGCTTCGAGCTTGGAGTCATCGCAGAGAGCGAGCCTAGTCAGCATCCGATCGAGTATTTCCTCCAACTCGCCGTCCGATTTGGACATCAATAATGGCAAGGAAGACGATGACGAAGAAGAAGAAGAAGACGATAACGAAGAAGAAGACGAAGACGAACCCTCCATATCTATTCTCCCAAGTTTCTTATAGTTTTCAGTAGCTTAGCTTCGTTTTCAATTTCTTTGCTTGTTCCTGGGTTCTTCTCTTCTTATGCTTTTCCTCAGTCTTCCCCGTCTTGGCGGACAAAAAACGACAGCACAGAAGGAGGCTTCCTTTAGGCAATGTTAATGGGCCAGCAGGGCCCAGTATTCAATCCGAACAAAAAAAAAAAACTAAACGGATCTTTACGCCAGTTTTGGGGGTTAGTCGCATCTCTTTAAAGACTATACGGAAGTTCATTGCATCATACTCTTAACTTAATCAAAGTCAACACTCAAAAGTTAACTATAACTTGAACATGTTCCACAAACTGAACTAATGAAGTCATTTGCATTTTATTGGTTTTGGTGAGGAAGAAGAAAAATAACTCTCTGTTTCTTGATTATGAATCTCAAGACGAGCCCAACAAAAAAAATACACTGACGAGATTAAAATCTGATTTTTTTTTTAAGTTCGATAAGGTTTTTATGTACATGTAGTATTTGGGGTAAAAGATATCAATTCCAATGCTAGATTATGTACAGCAACTTCGATCTGAAAGTCATCTTTCCAACAAAGCTGAGCATCCAGCGCAACCCTGAAACAATAAAACATAAAGACTTAAAAGTTAAATGCTAATTTACGCTTCACTCATCATCTGCTATGTAAAGATGTGAATTATATTTTATAGAACCAGAATGCCAAGTTGAAGTTCAAAGAGAGAACACATCTGATCAAAAGTTTCGTAGCTCATGGAAACCGAAGAAGAAAGAGAGTTAAACAGCAGAAATAATGTGCTTACACGGCTTGAGAATACTGTAGTATTCGGATTTAGCCCCATGCCATTGAAAAAGCATAGTTAACCACCAGTTTACCGTCAAAGCCAAAGTTCTGCAATAGGAAAAAAATCTTCAAATGTAATAGTAGAAACAGAGATTCTTGATAAACAAATCGGTGCAAACTGAAAACACTTACATTGTACAGATCGTTTACTGATTCATCAGGATTTGGCGAGAAAGCACTGTTCACATAGACAAACTTAACAAACAAAGAAAATGTTAAAGACTGATTACTATTCGCACACCAAAGCTTAATTTTGGAGAAGAAGAAGCTGTGCTTTTACCAATGAGTCAGAATGAAGCTGTCTTCTTAGAAATTCAATCACTTTAGCAAATTTATCAGTTCCTGGAATCTGTCACACGCAATTCGCAAAACATTCACAATGCAGAAAGATCAAAAAGCATTTCAAAGAATGGTGGGAAATTATGTGATTCTGCCGAGGTTGGGGAAGTAACAAGCAGCTTTTACCAAACATCAACACTCAAGATTCAACACATAAAAGAACCAAACATAAAGAAACTTGTCAAGAAAATTCAAAACGACAAGATGGCTTTTCTGGAAGAAATGATCAAACAAAACCTAAAGCCCTGAATTGCGTGGACGGTGATAAGATTAATACCTTGAATTTAGATTGTTTGAGTATAGGAGCACCTCCAGTAGCTCTTAGATGAACAACAACTGTCACAGAAACAGAAACCCTAGAAATTATCAAAATTAAAAACCTACGAGAAATCATCAAATAGATAGAAATTCCCTCTTTCAATAGAAGAAATCGAATTGATACGTATCGATCGAGTTTCATGGATGAATCAAAGACTCACTTTTCCGAACAGAGCTCGGGGACTCTGTCGCCATTGATGATTCGGAGGAGAGAAAGATAACTGAAGAAGACGTTACTCTTTGTTTACGTCTATTTGGGAAACAATTGAGGGTAACATATTGGGTTTGAAAAGCCCAGATTAAATTGGGCTTTCGAACGATTATTTTGTATTAAGATTGAATTGCGCTCGGGGAACAACTATTAAATACCAACAAACATTGAACCGAATCTAAACCGAGTTTAAATTTGCGTAAACCAATCTGGTTTATACCGCGATATCAAATGATTCAACTTGATCCTCGTCACAGATTAACAAAATATTTTCGTTCAATTTGTTTCTTAGTCAAAGCAAATTAATGTTCTAGTTAATTCTGTTTTGGATATCGTTTTTTTGTCTTAATGTTAAATTTTGGATTTAGTTATAGTGTAATAGTACCTAATTCTCTTTTCTTACTTTTTTTTTTTGGTCAACCCAAAAGAAACTATAGTATCTATTTCTGAAAGAGAAATTTTTGATTTGACAAAAAAAAAAAGAGATAGGCACCGTTCACACAAGACAAGCTCCGCATGCATGGGCTTTGGCCTTTGAACATGATTTTTAAATTTAAATTCGTCTTTCACCAAAATTAATTATTTACGTCACGTGTCAAATAATAATTACATATAATCACTGTAGTTATTTGTTATTTATAACTATTAATATATTTAATTACATAAAATTAATTAGTTTTGCGTGGCCTGAGCAACTGAGCAGTGATCACCTTGCATTGAATTGGTTTTAAAAAAATAAAATATAATTATATCCAAACCTAAACCCACAAAAATCTGAATCCTCGCTAAGCAAACAATGATCAAAACGCTACGAATCTTTATGTAATAATTGGTTGGTTCTCGCTAAAGTCTATATTATTGTTAGTTTCTTGTTCTTTATAATTTTTGTCGATTACGACCATAAATAAAATAACAAGTAAAATTAATAAAAATATATGTGTGTACTTGAAACTTCCTTCTTTTTATTTTGTCTCCATCTTACTTGTGGTATATGACAAATTTAATAATTATATAGATAAAGATGAATGTGGACAGATTTATCACAAGATGAATGTGGACTGATCGACCAAGAAACAATAACACCAACTATTATTTGTGTTTTAATGTATCCAAAGTTCATGTATATTGTTTTGGTGAAAATAATCGGATTGTTGTAGAATTATGGAAAATACGGTATGAAATTTTATTTTTATTGATCAAAATATCAAATTTAAATATAGGTATCAAGATGAGATATGGATTTAGTGTGTATGCTAAGTTTTAAGTTTTATGTATTTGTTCTCTCTATCTTTCTGCGGTTTATGCTTTCTTATAAAATGGTTATCTATTTTTATGTTCCATAAAAATACAACGGTTATTGAGATAAGACCAAAACAGTAAAACTGTTTTTGAAATTTAGATATAATCAAACAAAGCCACTTGATTCTTTTACAATATTATTTATTCTTTCTCTAAATTATGAGATTTATTCTATATTTCCAGATTTTATCAAATGAAATTTTAGGCATAAATTTATACCCAACACATATGATATAAATATATAACCTACTAATGTTTTCGTTGGTTTCTTCTAAAATGCAGCATATACTGAAATAGGCCGTTAGATTTATAACTCACGTACTGATAGATGCATATAACATTTTTAACTTTTAATCGCGGGAAAGTTAAATAACAAACATTGGGATCAATAATGTAAGAATCTTTCTTATTTATGAACAAAAAGATGAGAAGAATACGAGACGAAAGAGTTGTTGAGACGACGCCTTGTCGTCTTTCAGACAAAAAGCTGCAAGTCAGTGATAATCATCTTCTTGGGCATCTAACAAACATTCTTCTTTTTACTTTGTTTTTTTCGTGTTATTTCACATTTTCCCCTTTCTCTTTTTAAAAATATCAACATTTCGATTTTTTTTTGTCATATATATAGCATCTGCATCCAAATTCTTTAACTCCAAACTAATTTCAATCACGACAAAGAAAAAGATTTATTATATTTGATTTAATTAAATAAAATATGTGCGGTAATAATTCCACAAGATAGGTTATTTTTCAGTTATTATTTTGGTGTTGTTTATGTTATTTATCGATTCCAAAGGAAAAACAATAAGTAGAATTATCATAACTAATATCTTAAACCTAAATATATATATATATATATATTAATCATATCAAAATAAATACTCTGGACATATAACAATTGAATTTTTTCTGTTTGTTACTGTTAAAGGGTTGTCATGAATTTAAAGAATTTTAATTTGAAACGGTTACAGAAAAAAAACATTTTTTAAAAGGAGAAAGTAATAACAAAGGATAAAACAATCTAAATTACGCAAGAAAATGATACAATAGAGGGAACTCAGAGATAACAACGACTAATCACATTTATATATCTTGAAAAATACTATAAAATTTTTTTTAAAAAATCCTTAATATATATAAAAATATGAAAAAACAAAGTCAGTGATAAGTCTCAAAAAGCTTTGGTTTCAAAATTATTTATAATTTTGATATCAAAATGATTAAAATTTCATTAGTAATAAGGAGAATTCAAACATTAAATTGGATTGAAGAATCCAAATATAATTTTTAGTTTTTTTTGTAAATTAGTTCAGAGTAAACAAACATTTTCCACATATTTATGATAGATATTTAGAAAGTAAGTTTATGTTGCTAAATTTAGAACAAAAAATTATGCTATTTTAGAATGGTTATTAAAAAAAATTCGGTCATATTTCTCAAATAAAATTAATAGATCACATTTTCTAATCTTTCCTTTTCAAAATTTCCTAGCCTATAATTGATGCCCACAGGTGACGTGAAGAAGAAATATTATTATTGGGACCGAAAGAAAAAAAACAAAACAAAAACAAAAGAAGTGTTCACACGTGTGCACGCGCGACATCAAGAAGACATGAGAGGCCACCCATCACGTGCAGGCTAAAGTCATATCCACTTGTTTTGGTCTGTAGCTGCTTATCCACGTGGCACTCTTTTATTGAATACTCCTCTGTCTCTTTCATTTTTCTCCTATTTTTATTCATTCAGAAACCATCGCTATATTAGATATGTACATGTTCGTAAATCGTAATACACACAGACCATATAATTTAAGACGCAAATTTGTATTTGCAGTTGAAAATAGCGTGACAGACATATTACACACATGAGTTATTTTCCCCGTTTATTTACCATTAATATTGCTTGTTTAGTGTTTGTAACTCTATTGGTACGTGCTCCTGTTATTGTTGCGTCACCATCTAAACTTCAACGTGCATATTATATATTGGGGAAAAAATTGTTACATGTAACTACGATGATCCATCCGATGAAATTACGTCCGGGGCAAAATCAACGCGTACCACAAAAGCAAACGTAACCTAGCTATTAAATTCTCACCGTGCACTATTCTTTAACAATATGCTTATATGCACATGTAATTTGGACATCTTGAAAGCTTTCTTTCATTGATCTGAAAGATAGTCCGAACAAATCGACAAGATTCGTATCAAAACCAGACCAAACGTCGTATATGCATTCTGAATGGATTAAGTCACAGTGAGTGCATGAGAATAACGAGTCGGGCATGCATGGTTCTTATGGGACATGGTTTGCCTCTTGAGTCTTCTATTATTAGATATACGTAAATTTATGGTATATATATTTATGTCTGATATGTAGTTGTCCAATTGCTTTTTATTGATTGATATGTCTACCAACTTCTTGCTTATTACCATCCACCTGCAAGGCTTAGAAAGAAATAAAAAACTTTCATTTTATTATATATATGATGTATCTTTCCATATATTTAATTGTTTGTTGACATAACAGATCACAAATACTATTCGATAAGATTAGCATAGGCAGTTTTCATTATTTTACACTTAATTAAACATGAATTTGATGACTGAATATATAAATTCTAACAAATAAAATCAACTACGTTTAAGTTATCATAATTATTTCATTGATTGAGTGGTGTCAATCTAATTATTAAGCTGTAACCTTCAATGAAAACTGTTGTGTATTGTGCCAATTACAACGGATTATTATGGTAATTTTTTTTTTCTGAAAGTGAGCTTGCTAGTGTGTCTCATTCACCCTATGCATATATGATTTTTTTTTTTTAATGGCTACAGATTATCTCTTTTTCTCTTTGTAATTGTTTTATAATTTTAAAAGTGTAGTTATCAAATTAAGTATACTTTAATTGCTTTATTAGTGTACCGTATCATAAGGCTATTATTAAAACTTACTTATTTATATACATATATTTGGAATCCGATTTAAGTGGATTAGAAATATGACTTTAAAAGATGCATAGTACAAGAATCATTTGTTGAATTGTAACATGCATGGTAGGTTGGTTTTTGGAATGGTATGGAAAAGAAAGGGTGTAATTTACAAATATACGAGACTTATCATGCGTATAAACTGTATAAGCTATAATCCTATTGTAATCTTAAAGTCGCACTTCGGAAAAAAACAAAATTTAATCGAGACAAAAATTAAAATGTGGTAAAAGAGAATCAAATTATTGGATACTCTTGTCCATGACATTGAGACCAGGTCTCTTTCACTCTTGTCCCCTATCTTATTTATCTTATTTATCATGATTAATATTCAGTAACATCAACTCAAATATTTTTACTTTTATAATTAATTTTATTTAAAATTTAAGTAGTTTTAACGAATGTAAAATAACAGAAGCATTGGTAAATGAATTTCGTTTATGGGGGGAGGTTGAGGAATTGCGGTTAGTGGTTAGTGAAATTTAAATGATATGATTTACATAATTCTAAAAATACAGTATATTTACTAGTTAGAAGTTAGACCCATCAAAATATTTTACTAGAAAGGATATTGCCAAAAACAAAAAAAAAAAGTATTTGTTTGGCGTTGGACACATTTCACCATTGGAAATCTATCAAAACAACTAAACAAGACAAAGATTATTAATAAGTTGGTAATTTAGTAAAAAATAACAATAATATATTAACCTCACTCATTCAGAAAACTGTGTTAATCAAAAATTAATTAATCCACCCCCTAAACCGAGTAAGTAATTATTATATTAGGATGTAAGCAAATAATTAATTTGACAATATCTGTTCATCTGGAGATTATACGATTCGTGTTCAAACGAGTTGTTTCGTAGACGGGAAGCTCTTCTCGATACCTATCGACTCCTATCGCCGATAGATTATCCAATTCGAACAGATCGGAGCTCGCGCAACTCGCAGCATCGTCGTCTTCTTCTTCGACGGAGATTTTGACGACGTCTTTATTCTTCTGGTAAGTTCTGAGAAGTTCCTTGGCTGCTTCAATTACGCGACGATTCTCAAGAGTATCGAAGCTTTGATGATGGCGGATGGACTCACGCTTGGAGTCTTCGTCGAGGATGACGTTGACGGGACAGAATCGTACAGACCTTTTCGTTTTTTCACTAGACGAAGGAGTTTTGCTCAAGCAAGATCTGGAGAATGAGGATGCGGAGGAGCAAGTGGTAGAGGACGCGGTTTTAATTTTATTCGCTTTCTTTGTGTTACCGACGCCGCCGGTGAAAAGCGAGTTAAGGAAAGTGGCGAGACGGCCGCCGGGAGAAATCGGCTGTTTCACTTTCTTCAAATCGCTATAGATCTTCAAAGCCTTGGATTTCGTCCTGCCATGTTCCTGTTTATTGTTAGGTCGGTGAACCTGAGGCGACCGTTCGAATCTCTCAACGGTGGTTCGAATCGGCTTGGGATGAAAAATCTCCGGCGGAGAGCGCGACGAACGAGTTCGCCTGTAGAAGGAATCGGACTCGGAAGACGAGAATCCGCTTGATAAGAAAACAGGTTCGACGGTATTGGGAATCCTGGATCTAACGAAATCGTCGGGGATTGCGCGGCGGTTCTGTTTCTTTCTCATGGAGAGGTTGGAGTTTGTTGAGGAATCGTCAATGGAGCGGTAGATTTGGTCGAGGAGAGTGGAGGAGAAAGAAGGATGACGATGATCACGGCGACGGAACTGGTGGCCTAATGAATTATAATCCCAAGGATCCATTATGAGAAATTATTTTGTTTTATAGAGAGAGAGAGAGAGAGAGAGAGAGAGACAAGAGGCACGCTTTGTTTCTTCTGTTTGCTTGAGAGACTTGAGACTAGTGTTCCGTATGTATGGGGAAGATGAAGAAAGTCAACCCAAATGGTCTTCATTGCCACGTGTCTTTGTTTGAATTGACTATTTTTTCTTCTCTTTGTAAAACAGAAGTTGTACTTGTAATTTCATAACACATTGATTCATTATAGCAAATTAAATCACAATATTGATACCTGGGTCCATATTACAGCTTTTAATTTCTTATGTTTATATATTTGTGAGTACTATTAATTACTAAATACTACACACTAATTAATTGTTCTGACTGGAATGATCAATGATCTGTAATTATTTTAATATAGAATGCAATTTATGTAATTAAAAAACAAAATGTACGTATTGCAAGGCCATCTCAGATGTGATCATGTAAACTCTGTAACTCTCACACATTTAAAACGGAAGCACATCAAACTTTGAAGAAAAAAAGCTAACTAGGGCAAAGAGACCAAAAAGTAATGAATAATATTTATATATAGGATTTTGCTTTAGAATTTTTTTTTTTTTATATAAGTTGGCAACAAAAATTAAGTATGATGTGAATTAAATGGTAAAAGGAAAGACTTTAGAGGATGAATAGTCAAGTAATGCGGCTAAGAGGCTCAATCACATAATTTGACCTAACACCAACACTCAGACACTCTCATGAACAGAAATTATGTTGCAAGCCACTACCTTCTTACACCGTTTTAATGCTTTTTTTCCTTGAAAAATCGCCTTAATAGTCATAAAAAACCAGAACAATTAGGAAGGTAACTATATAGTATTTTGGTTATGATATAGGACATAATGTCCAACATCGGAAGTTGAAAAAGATCTTAAATAATATATAAGGGATATGTGTCAATCCATTAATTACCAATTGGTTTTTAGTGTGAAGTCCATCTAACTTAACATGGTATCAGAGTCCGATCCACACAATTCAACCCGATCCATTATCGATGTGACTCAAAAATTGGTTTATCGATCCTTGCCCAAATATACCGAGATTAATGGCCAAAAAACCATTATTTCGAGGAGACGTATTAGAACATAATGTCCCACATCAGAAGTTGAAAGAGATGTTAGTAATATATAAATGATATGGGTCAATCCACTAATTGTCAGTTGATTTTTAGTGTGAAGTCCATCTAACTTAACATCATATTCCACATATTATTTATAATGTATGTCATTTTATCCATCATGTCTCACGTACAGATAAATAAGAGACAATATGTCTTACAGAAAATAATTAGTGATTTATTCCCCCCCTCTTAATTTCTCATAATTGTTTAATATAATATTTTTTTTTTCTTTTTTTTCATCTTACTTAGTTTAAATCTTTTGAAAAATAATAATTTATCGTCAAAAAAATATAATAATTCACATCTGCAACTTTACTAAAAAACATAGGTTTTTCTTGATATAACATGTTTTGAATTTTTGAAAACAAATATAAATTTCTAAGAAAATAGATATACAATGTGTCACATAAAAAATATTGTTCAATGAAGAATGTAATCTCATTTTATTCGATATATTGCTAAGATGAATAGAATAACACATATTGGCATGTAAACTTGATGTATTTGTCTAGTTTTGTAAAATGTGTTATCTTTTCCTTCGAAACATATATTATTTTTGAAAATTAAAAAATCATATAAAAATTTATTACTATTAAATAAATGAATTAAATAAGTATAGGTCATTTATTTTTTTCAAAAAATATAATTCTATTCTATATATAAGGTTACAACATTCCATTCTATATAGAACGAATCATAATGGAAAAAATTACTTTAGTAACGTCATTTACGCTATCTTTCTTGAATAAAAAATATATATTAACTTGCTAATGAATGTTAATTAGTACGACAAAACTACAATGATCTAACAAAGCAATGTCGGTAAGTAAACCGGAATTACAAGACATTATAGTTATCTATCAAATTAGAAAAAAACCTTGCATTATTGCAAATTTGCAATAAAGAAGGTCTAATTTTAAATGCATGGTCAAATCAGATTGTGACAAAAGAAAATGGTGCAAAATCAGATGAGATATGACATGGGTAACTTAACACTACAACGTAGATTCGTTCATGGGAGTGTTTGAAAATTTGATGAACATATAAAGAGTTACCTACTTTTGATTAAATATATATCTTGTCTTGTATTTCCTCAAAAGTAACTATTAATTGTCACCACACGATCATGCTTTGAAATCATTCTATGTTCCTCAACTTTTTCACGTTTATCGTTCCCTTTTCATATGCTAATTAAATTAATCGTTATTCTGTCATGCATCTTAATTGATAATTATTGAATTCACCACACTAACTCGTACTTGATTTATGGAGAAACTTAATGACTCTCCGAGAAAGTCTACGTCAATCAATCGTGTATTATACATACATTAATATAATAATATATTTTTTTAATATACACATATATTAAAATACATATAGACATGATTAAACGATTAACTTGATAATCTGTTCGGTTAAAAAGAGTCATGTGGAAGAGTTTAACTAGGTGTGGTAGATAAGTATTTAATTTAGTCAGTCTTTCGCATGTGATTCTACCTAACGGTATTTAAAATACAGTTAGATAACAGAAATAACTTTGTTTTGGTTATTAAATATGTGTTTTTTTTAACTTTTAGCCGCAATATTCTTTATTTTTGTAAATTAAATGTAGTGTGCCGCCTGACCCCAAATCTTATTAAATAACAATTTAAAAAATTAAGGAAATTATTATAATAATAATAATGATACACCTTGCATGCTTTACGCGTATTCGTGCTGTTCTTATAATAATAATACATTTTGTTTTAAAACAAAAATTTATCTGAAATTTGTGCTTTACTTTTTTTCTGCTTTCTGGTTGAGAGACCTTTTTATATTAAAACAAGTAGAAAACAGAAACAAGAGTAATTAAGGGTTAATGAGCGCATGTTCAAAAAGTTAATGGTGCTCATTTGCTAAATGATTACTCTCGTGGGCTAAGGTCTGAAAATTCAAATTTATTTATTTTTCATCGGGGATGACACAAAATGAGAAATAACGATGAACTTATAATATAAGGCGAGTGCATATATTAAAAAGACTATGTTAAAGCTCTCTATATTTTTGTTTTCTTTTTTCTTTATATGTAAACAAAAACAATCTATAAAATTCGAACATATAAATGGTGTTATAAGGAACATTTAATGAAAAAAGAAGAAGGCACTAATAGATGTTTTGGAAAGGTTAGTGATTAGACACACATCCAAGTTAAGTAACTTCTGCATACATAAAGGAAAGATAACTGATAATTAATAAGATTTTGTAATGATTTTTGTTAAAAACAAATGAACAATTCTCTGAACAAATTTCAGTCAAATAAATAAAATCAACCCTTAAAACAAATGTAAAATGATCGTCCCTTCGAATCCACGAAACTTCCCACTCATAACACTTTTCTTTTTAGCCGGACCCATCCTCGTACACTTTTACTATTTTTTTCCCTTTTATACAAAAAAACAAAAACAAATATTTGCTTATATAGTTTAATCGGTCTTAGATCAACGAAACGATCATAATCATATTATAAGATATGCGCTTAATGTTTATACATAAACATGCTTATATATAGAATATTGTTTCCTAGTTCATATACCATTCAGGCATTCACAGAACAAAAGGAAACAATTAATATCCATATCATTTTCGAAAGTTACAAACTTGTATTGATTATAAGAAAATGACAGCTTCTCATAAAACCAAACTGAGTTTGTGCATGCAGTAAAAGGAGATTCCCATTTTTAATCAATTCTAGAGAGGAATTTATATTAAAAAAATTCAACAAGTTAAATCTAGGGTTTAGGTTTAAAGATTTAGGGGTTAGGGTCTTTAAAACCAAAAATCAATCATGATACTTTCTATAGAAGTGAACTAGACTTAATTCTCTCATTACACCAAGCTTTTAATTGAAGATGGGGTCCCTAATTGCCCATCATTTCCCCCTATAAAGACTTGATTATTTAAACGATGGTGTCACCTGATCTAATTCTAAACCCCTTTTTTGATAATCCCTTGTCAATCCTTGCTTCTAAGACATAGTAATAAGTCTAACTAGTGTTAGCTTTGACTCTCCTATATATGATCCTACCACATATCATTAAAGATAATGATGAACCCTGGTGAAAGATGAAACAAAAAGAGTATTAGTAACTCCAAATCACTCAAGGCAAGTAACTTACAAGTCCATAAAGAGCAATCAATTCTCAAAAGGGTATGTGAGAGGAAACAAATAGGCACTTGATTAAGATTGTAGACCAGTTTTCTTAAACTATAACTCCTTAAATTTTCCATAAATGTCAACAACACCATCGATTAGATTCTTCTTGGCATGTTGTCATAATGATCAGTGTGAAATGATGTAGAAAAGGTAGCTGGAAGAAGATAATTAGACTGATAAACTTTTTTTCAAACAAAGCTTAGTTAAAACGTGGTCCATATTCTTAGCGTAGAAGAAAGCTGGGTCAAGCTCAGGAACCAATGTTTCTTTATTAAAATCCGAGAGGCTGTATGAATGAAATGTTTGGGGATCCCAATAAAAGAAAAGCACACAAAAGAATGACACAGAACTCAAAGGAGAACAATGACAACACAATCTTTTCCTTGAAACGTTACTCAAAAACAACAGTCTCTCTCGTCTCAAATCCCCAAAACACTGTCATGGAGAAAAGAGAAAAGAACAGGGTTTTCCAAAAGAAGCACAACATTAAAAGGACCAAGCACATGACATTATAAGATTCTATTCCTACTTTGCACAAAGATTATTGACTTGAACCAAGACTAGGGCATTGTTGATGGTATAAGTAGTAGGAACAGGACTAGTAACCCGGTCAAGAGAATTCACATCCTGTGTCTGCCTTTGAAGCTTAATAACGAAACGGCCTGCAGAAGAAGAGAAGATATAGAGCGATTCATACAGAACTGCGAGAACTGAGACTTTTATGCATTGAATGAAGAAATAAGCATAGTTTCACAAATATAACAAAATATTTTCTTTGGACTGTTGTTATGATTCATTCAACAAATAAACAGGTTAGATTTTGTTCAAAAGTTTGCTGGCCAGTTAAGATGACCAAGCTGTGGTTGCTGCTGATAGGCACCGACTTGAACTGGAGAAGGAGATGGAGCAACCCCGAGCCCGATGTTACAAGCCAGTCCAGACCCCATATGGTGCGGATTCGCCATTGGACCAGGCTGTGGCGAGTGAAAGACACCTTGGAACTGCACATGAGACGGTTGAACTGGAGGAGAGTTGAAGGATGGCAAGTAAGCACCATGAGGCGTTGGTCCAGCAATGTTGTAATACGGGGGAGACTGAAGACCTGCGAGATCTCTTGAATTTTGCATCCATATTTCAGAAGTCTCAGCCTGGTGTAAAAGAAAGAAACCAAAATAAGACTTAGATTGATAGAAGTTAACGGGAAAGACCCAAATGTCGAATAACAGAAACCAACTCATCATTACCTGAGGATTAGGGACATATACATTTCCGTCTTTATACTTCATGCGAGATGAATCTTCAAATCCCGGAGCATTACCAATTACATTGACTGAACTAATCTGATACCCATTAAGGTTGTTGAAAGTCCCAAAACCTGTTGGTCCACCAGCAGGGACTGGCTTAAACTGCTGGATCCCATACTTGAGGCCATTTGCACCGGGGTGAGAAGTGCCTCCAGGCATCAGCACATAGCTATTGCCATTTGAAGGGTGAGCATATGCTGCTGGATTACCAGAGTATCCTTGCATGGGAATTTGAGGAACATAGACGGGGGAGAGGAACTGACGATACGGCATACCGTTGGGAAAATGTGAAACATGAACCTGTGGATACATCTGAGCCATCGGAGCCTGTTGCTGCTGCAACATAGGAATTGTAGAGGCAGGGGCATTGTTGAACATAAGCGGATTTAATGCTTGCTGCATGACCAAAAGGATAAAACATTAGTTAATGACATAGAAAGACTAAGATACATTCACAGTGTCATTCTCCTCATATCTGCAAAAAATCTCTAATGAATATAGAGAGCACGCGTACTGAAATAAGTGGAACCAGTAACAAAAAAGAATTCACCTCCTGTGGAAAAGGTAGTCCCTGTCCGCGCATGTTTTCATCCATTGCTTGTCTGAAATACGGCATATCATAACTACTTTGGGGATCGTATTCCTGCTGGGAATGAAGAGCATGTCATGAGACCAACACCAAAGCACTAGAGAAGTAGTAGATCACGTATATCCTACTCATATCAAGTATTGTGGCAACACTTAAGCATTTAGACACTATACTGAAAAAAATAACGAGAAAGTGAACTCACTGTAAATTTGTGCAGTTCAAGAGGATCTTGCTGCTGCTTCGGTTCTAGAGTAGTATAAGGAGGACTATGTCCACCAATGAATTCAATTTGCGCAAACTCATCCATATTCGGAGACCTAGGTGCCTTCTTCTGTTCTGACAATTGATGCTCTAATGCCATCAACACAGGAGGCGGTGAGTCAGCTCTGACTTCACTATCCAAAGTTCCCACGGTTTTTGTGACAGAAGAGCTATTCGTTGACTCAGGGGGTGGAGTGAGCAAACTATCATCAATATCACTGTGTTTAAGTTCTTGTGAAGAGCATGCTTCCTCAGACCCAGATGCTGAATTCATTGAATGATCAAAATCCAGAACAAAGCTACCAAAAGTCAGCTGACAGCGATCAGTCTCTGGGACACGAATATGATCTGCAATAATGACATTCTGACTTTCACTGATATTAACATGCGAAAGCTTATCCTGTAACTTCGCAGTTCCTGATTCCATGTCTACGGAATTATCAGTGGGAGGAGCACGAGACTTTTTAGGAGTTCCAATAACTCCAAGGTTATTTTCACCAGATCTCTGATTAGATTTAGGTTTCCACTGTTTATTCTGAGAAAATCCTGCGTGAAATGAAGGTTAAAGAAAACAATCAGTATCATGACCAAAACTGGCCTTGCACCAGAAAATCAGATATAAAAAAGACGCCTGGTGATTGTTGACCCCAAGAAAAAGTTACACAAAAGCGTAATATTAAATAAATGAACTGAAAACTTTTCCTTAGGGCAACTTGGTTAGCATGAATCAAGTAAAAAAAGCACCACAATCCCGTTACATCCCCTGTTAGGCAGCAAAAACTACCTTTTGGATGACCACCAACTTGCTGTTGTGTTCTAACATATTGGTAGCTTCTACTCCCACGCTGAATGTTCGGAAGAGACCTATGATTGTGCATAACAGACTCTCGCGCATTAGCTTGACTGCCTTGATCCACCTTTGAAATTGGGGAGAATGGTCTATATGCTTTTGGAACATCTTTTCTAATTGCAGACTCCACCAATGATCCAGATGCAGATGAATCTTTCGCAACATTTTCAGAAGGTTTTCCACAAAAACCTACACCCTTAACTTCACGTCTGATAGCTCCAACAGCTGATGATCTAGAATCAGGGGATGGTACATGTACTGGATCTGCAGAAGACGAATACACACCAAGCACAGAATTACTTGATGGCACAGTAACATCATGAACTGTCTGCCTTCCCTCATAGAGTTCTTTACTTGTAGGACGACGCAGATTTTCATGTCCAGTCTGCCTGGACCTCCTATAAGCTCCACCCCGATCCCCATATGGCTGATGATCAACAGACCCACCTGATGATCTGCCAAACCATAAAACAACATTCATGTTTAGCTTATTTGAGTTCAGAAGATCTTTTAAGATGTAACACGATTTTCTAGAAAGCTTTTCATCTCCTAAGAAGCAGCCACACTTGTGGAAATAACTAACACGTAAACATAATAACCCTTTCAACTTTTAACAGCTCATTGCCACAAAAATCTTATATGACTCGTCTCCAGAGTGCACTACTTTCTCAAGTCTCCGCAAAAAGATTCCACTAAAGTGAACTATTCTAGTACTGTAAAAATATATTACTGACAAAACCCATTTCACATGTACAAATAAATTATGGCAAGTTAACTAATAGAATCATATAGAATAAGACCAACAGGATAAAGTGAATGAGAATAAACATACCCCTTTTTGTTTCGAATGGCAACCTCTTCGCTAATATATGATTCAGATGACTGGGCGGAAGTATGCTTCAATTCTTTATCTGCATTCAGATTAGACCTTTTGTCTCTAACAACACGAAACTCTCTGCTGGGTCCTGCAGTTGCATGAAACTAACAGTCGACTCAGACAGCAGACAACACTTCTATGTTCCTATATTCAGCAAATTATGTAAAACTTGAAGACCTCAAAAACCCATCACTAAGATACAGAAGATGATATTAGGTGGATAACATGGATCTCACTACAACTATATCTAATTTTCTGGATGGGGAAATGATTTACTAAGTTCTAGCCAGATGTACTGTGAAAGGTGTGTTTGAAAGAACGGATCAAGATAAACTTAGAACTAGTTAAACAAACAACTTCAGCACAGGGAGCAGAAGAAAATGGGAAGCAAATGGTCATTACAATTAGTTACCAGTAGCGGGATTCTTAGGAACGGGATTTTGAGGAGTTGCATTCCTGAGAAAATGATTCTGATTGTAGTCTCCTCTCCGAACATTATGCTCAGGGTATGTACGAAAATTCACCTCTTTAGATATGTTTTCAGAAGGTTTGCTTCTGTCAGTAGGCTCCAAAAATGTCGTGTCCTGAGGCCAAAGAACACACGCTAAAAATGAAGAGTTATATTGTAAAGAGGTTTGCGACCTCGTTTAACAAGAGACTGTCCCTAATAAATCAGACCTCTAAAATGAACCCGAAAGCCCCAATGAATTAGACCTCTAAAATGAACCCAAAAGCATAATTCAAGGATTCTGCTAACTTGGTGAATAGATAGAGAAGAGCCAAAATTCAACCACACCAACCGATTGGCCTACTATCACTTTAGCAAACTCACCAGATGACACACTACCATCACTTTATTCATATGAAATGCAGAAAAGAGTAGAGAGCAAAGAGAAGAAAAAAACACTATGATACCATATCAAATATTTGAGACGTTACCTCTATTTTCTTGTCTTTTTTTCTCTTCACCTCGTGGAAAGAATCTATATAAGCAGAGAATAAATATGAATACTGAATCATGGAAAGTAGATAAAATATCATATCATTCAATACAACTATATACGGTCCAATAATCTATTTTCTCAAGAACATGATTCAACTATTCCAAGAAAGTATGGAGGGACAACAAAGAGGAGGTAGAAACCTTGATATATCAGCTTCTGCACAGCCTCGTCAGCGTCCATGTTCTTTTCTTTCAACACAGCAAATATATCGGCTTCAGAGTGATTACCCACAATTTCCTTTATCGAGTGGATCATCTTCCTCGTTTTTTCATCCATTCCAATCGCAAAATTACCGCCAGTTCTTGGCCCGGTCACCATCTCCGAACAGAACGATCGCCGGATCGAATTAGTCAGAACAAGGAAAGGGAAATAAAACAGAAAACGAGAATCGAGGGAAGACTTTAAGAGAACGGATTAAGGTAGTGAAACGTTTGCTAGGGACTAATGATTTCTCTCTTTAACCCTGAACACAAATACGGAATTAGGGTTTCGAGTCCAGAGAGAAGAAGAAGACGAAGAAGAAGCAACAAGTACGGCTTAAAGAGAGGAAGGTTTGGGAAATTTCGTTCAGAAGCTGCCGCTTAGATCGACCCAAAATGACCGTTTTATCCTTCTTGTAGACGAATTATATATTAAACGTTGCAATTTTTTCGATCTGCCCGTTATTTTGTGTAGAAGAAGATCAAACAGTCGATTATAACAAATCCAATTATTAGAGGGTATAAATTTAGTTTATCATAAAGATTGATTGGATTTTAATAATATTTGATAATAGTAACACAAAAATCATGGGTGATTTATAATTTTTTTTTACTTTGGAATGAAAATGATAAATCTTATTTTTCATTTGATAATTTAAATTTTGAATTTAAAATTTAAATTGCGCTTGATGATCAGATGATTCATCTTTAATAAATGCTACATATTAGTATTATTTTATACGAAATTTAATCTCAAATAACTACTGCTATATATTTTATATTAATAGATATTCTTCAATTTGTTCCTTTAAAAATAGAAAAGTTGGAGAACCACAAACCAAAAAAAATGGAAGTTCTACATACTAAATTAAAGTCTTTTGAATTGATTAAAGACCAGTTATTGGATTGAAATGGTGTTTAAATGATAATATGAGATTGCACATATTTGGAATGTGAGGATGTTGCAAGAGTCTCTTTCCACTTCATATGTGAAACTATACGATTTTATTTGGACTATGTCTAATATATGTTAAAAATATATTTTTGATTAGATTTGAGGAATTATACGGATTTATTGAAAATTATGGACGATGTACTATATTGGATTTCACTCAAGTTGGATTTAAATTTCCTTTTTATTATCTTTATCAATTTTAGGATTTTAACCTCATTTTAATTTTGACGAATTAAAAAAACTTATGCTGATTCCTTAATCAAAGGGATGGAATCACGAGAAATATATATTTTTCATGTAAGTTATAACATGTCGGTAATAACAAACCTCCAAGATAATTGTTATATTGAACGAATTTGATTTAATATATGGAATTAGTTCGAAAAGAAAAATATAATATAAAAAGAGGCAAGGAAATTGAGAGGAAATCTATCAAGTCACAAGTACAGTTGTTGTATCCTAGCTCTGTTCTGTTCCCACCAAGTGTTTCCCCAAACTTGTCTCGGCTACACAACAAACAAAAACCAACAATGTCTAAGTGTTGAGAAAGAGAGGGGAATGTAGTGGCAACATGGGGTTTTCGTGTTATGTACCTAAATCGAACGCGTCTAAGCTCGCGATTACCATCTGGTAATGCTCTGATAGTAATGTAGACACCAGGCTCATCTTGTTCTGCCCATTCGGTTTACATGTCGCTTGCGTTACTCACTGAGACCTCCTCGGACTCATCTGCTGAGCTACTTCTAGCAGAATTATCAGCAGATGAAGCAAGACAAGCAGAGTCATAACAGTTGGGTGTTTGGATTGATTGATGATCAAGTGAATCAGACGAGGAGTACCCCGTTCCTGTCATTCCTGGAATATTGTTGCGAGCTCGCTCTTTGTCTAGAGGTGGAGTTACAGGACCGTCCTTACCGGACTGTATTCGCGAACCCTGGTACAAGGTTCTACATAATGGATTATGGAAGCTTCAAGATCGTATAAACCAAGAGAGATATTAACCCTGAAAGCTTTGGTTGCGCGTTCAATAGTGAAAAAGCATTACCCCATCTTCGGATGCAGGAGTTGGGAGCGGCACGCTCTCTTGATTTAACTGCTGCACGTTGTACAACTCCGTGATCTTCTCGAAATTTTCTGCCCACCATCTTTGAGCTTGCCATTTATTAAACATCTCACGACTGCAAGAAGTAGAAATTTTTAAATTATCACCTTCTAGCCTCAAACTAGCAAAACTCTTGTTAGCTAAAACCACAGAGAGAAATGGGTCTTACGGTTAACACAAAAGCTCAGCATCTGCACAATATAAAGAATCCCCAAAAGCTAGATATACCAATTCTGGGGCCAAAATATCCATTTTTGAAGAAAACACGACAGAAGCTAGTCTCCGGTAATATGGAGCCTGGTACTTCTTAGTTTCAGCAACAGTTGCGTGATAACCATTGACAATGAAGACTATTTAAGCTCTCATCTGGACTTCATTTGACTCAGTAGCAACAGTTCCCAACACAATACTCCCACAAATAATATCCTCAACAATTGTACTACAGTACTCATGAGTCATGGCTGTCACAAGAAAAGAAAAAACCTCAAATTCCAAATCAGATCAAGAAGTAATATCTAATAAGATAGCGAAAGCAGACCCTATGTTGAGTATCGTCTAAAGTGTCAAGATTAATTAGAAATATGCAACATATATGATTAGTTCAACATGGCTAGAAACAATTACCTGAACCGAATCCTCTTTAGATCATTCCCTCCCTGAGGCAATGACAAAAATGTGATGAGAACACCAGGCTCAACTTGGGCAACCCATTCCTTAGCCTCTTCCTCCTCCATAAACACTATGGATTCTGTTTGGCCGCTCATAGATGTAGGTGTACCTTCTTCACTCGAAAGCCTTTTTAACCTAGACTCCATTTCCCTACCCCAAATCTTGGAGTTGAGGTTCCAGTCCCAGCTCTCTGGTATGCATAATGGAGCCTTCCAGAATCCGAAGCAGCATCTAAATCAGCATAGTTTCGGTTCTGACTCCGATTTGATGTCCCAGAACACGGTTTGCAGTTTCTGTACGCCCCTGAAGCCTTTATTGCCATGTCTTTTAGCTGAACATGAACATGAAGTGTGGTCTACTGTGTTTTTATTGATCCTCTGTGTCACATGCCAATTTATTTTTCAAAATTATTTTTGTGCTTCTCTATTATTTGCTTTAATTATTTATTAAATGGCTGCATTATTCTTTAATATGCTTAGATTTATGGTAACAAATACGAATATTTCTTCTTAAAATCCGGAAAAAGTGGCAAAATGATTGCTCTAAAGTTTAAACGACCAATTATAATGATATAGAGCGTGCAACTAAGCATTAACATTTTATAATTTTTAAAAGCTTATAAAATGCTTATAATATACTAATTTTTAAGAAGTGCTTCCCACCTAAACAAAACCTCATAATACATTTTCCCACCTGTTTATTCTCCTTGAAACTCCAAGTACAACTTCCTCATCGTCAACCAATGAATAGCGTGGCTTCTCAAAAAAAGTTCATCTAAAGCCCAAAGGTTAGTTTTGTTTAATGAGAGAATTATTCATATTTATGTATTTCTTAAAAAAAATATGTATATTTTAACATTATCTCTTAGAAATTAACAATTATAGAATTCAGTTGGGAAAAATAAATAATTTGATATTATTCAAGAAAATTGAGATAAACTTTTTAAAGATATAAAATCTCTCAGAATAAGAAAGTAATATATAACTGTATAAAAGTGATCAAGAATACTGATTGGAGAGATGTTACCAATATATATTATTTGGCTTAAAAAATAATATGGAACAAATTAAATTTGAATAAAACTGAAACAATTGCATAAACAGTAAAAAAAGTAATAAATAGTTAAAAAAATTGAGAATGACACAAGATTAGAACTTAACATTCCACAATCTTAAATTGGATATTAAAACTAAAAAAATTAATTAAAAAATAAAATTTGGAGTCACAAGTTAGGCCAATTAGCCCAAATAAGAAAAGGCCCAATAGCTAAAATCATACGCTCTTGCGTATGTGATCACACCTTCTCGTCGTATATACAGCGATTTGTGTTTTTTTTTTTGTTCCCTCAATTTGCTCATTGCGACAAAAAAGGGGGATCGAATCAAATCTCTCCGTTGTTTAATTTTTCTCCTGAGATTCATTGTTGACTCGTTTACCGGAATTATCTCTGCAACTCGCCGGTAAACCCTACCTCTGTTTGAAAACTCTAATTCGCTACGTCGGACATTACCGTCATCGGCTCCTTTAAGCATTGTTCTCTGTCGATTTCAGCTTATTGAGGTAAATGTCATCTTCTGAGGCTTCTCTCTTCAGATTCTGATTTTTTTATGTGTGCCTTCAGCTTTACTTACCTGAGAAATTGCTGCCAATTTTTGAGGATTTGGTGATTCATTTGGCTGATTTAGGGTTTCTTTTTGGTGCATTTTATAGTACAAATTCGTGTGTAAATGGAGATTTCTGCTATGGGTTGCAAACGGTGTCTTGTTTTTTCTGCTTTAATTATGTGTTTATTGTTTGTCTTTCTTTTTCATGTTATTTGTTCTTTAGTTGTTTTTTCAGTATTTCGTTGTTTGATGTATATGAGGCCTTCGCAAGTTTGTGTTTTCGTAATAGTGAATAGATTCACGTGAGGTGATTCTACGATTTGATCCCCGTTCAATGTAACCTTTAATCTGCATTTTTCATTGCTAATTAGTTATGTCAATGCTTGGTCAGGGGTTAGAGCACCTTTCATTGCTCATTAGTTGTGTCAATGCTTGGTTAGGGGTTAGAGCACCAATCTTCGAGATACATTTTATTTGACTAACCCATAGTAATATATACTATACTAGATCGAGGCATTCTATTCAGAAACGTAAACAGTAAGATCACATTTAAAAATCTATACTGAGTTTCGATGCCAGCAAGAATACAAATTCTTTGTCAGTTTGCATATCATGCTCATCGTCCCATTAGATCTGACAAATATAACATAAACTTAAATTGATTTTGTACAGTTATCTTTAGCATCTTATTGAGTAGTTGGTTTGTTCATATATTAGTTTCTTTTCTCACTTCAACTTGCAGTTTGAACAGGTTAAGGAATGAATAGCCAGCCTTCATCCAATGGATATCCACATAGAATAGCTGAAAAAGAGGCCGGGATGAATAAGGCACAGCCGATGAAGTCCCACACCGTGAAAAATACAGGTTTTGTATGTATATATATATATTTATATTGATATACATCTCTATCTATATTCTGATCTACCATCAACATCAGGTGCAGAAAATGGTGGGAAAGCTGGAAGTGTGGATACCCCTTCTCGTGATCCGTTTGTGTACCTCACAACTTGTAAGATCGGACATCATGTAGAAGTTCATCTAAAAAATGGGTCGGTTTACAGTGGCATATTTCATGCTGCTGATGTGGAGAACAATTTTGGTGAGGGAACCTTTTTGTTCGTTTGAGATGTGATATATATAATAAGAGATCAGTCTTGTTTTTTGTTCACATACAAAACTGCTTTGAAACTTTCAGGAATTATTTTGAAAATGGCATGCTTGATAAGGGAAGGTGGTTTACGAGGAATGAAACCCCGTTCTCCTCTTGTCAGAAAGCCACCTTCAAAGATATTCATTATCCCTGCCGACGAAGTTGTGCAAGTTATAGCTAAGGTGTGTACCCTTTTCTTGCGGATGGGATTGAGTTTTTGATGCTCATTTTATTGTGTTAGCATGTTAAAAGACTACTTGGTGTTTTACATTATTATTTCTTTGTCATTGGTTTTGGTGTTAGGACCTTCCTGTGTACAGCAATAACGTCTCAAATTCAGTTCAGTGCGAGAAACCGTTAGAGCTGTTGACAGACTCTTCTATCTCACAGTCTTATCATGTTGATTTGGAGAGAGAGCTGAAACGTTGGGTACCTGATGAAGATGTTCCAGATTGTCCAGATCTGGAGAATGTGTTTGATGACCCTTGGAAGAGGTAGTGATACCTATCCTTTTAATTATGATGTTTTTTTCCTTTTTATTAGGATTTCTATTTGCTGATTTAGAAAACTATTTAGTGTCTATATTTCTCTACTTCCTTTTGCTTCTCCATTTTATAATATAGATATGAAGTCTTGGTTGTGAGACTCATCCAAGCTAGAGAGTGTTTTAGACGTTTAGGCCGTGGGAGAAATTGTTACTGTGCTTTGAAGTTTGAACCTAGTCCTGTGGGGTGTTATTCAATCTCTGTTCTTGTTACTTTCAATTTTTCATATAATAAAGAGAGTTTTGTGTTATTTTGGTTCAGGATTCTTAATTCAACAAGTAGCCATATATTTATTTTTCTCGGTTCTTTTCGTCCCCTTGGTTCAGACCTGTAGAGGGATAATACATTATGCGGGTTTGGGCCATCCCGCTAGATTACCTTGTACATAGTAAAATATGATAGAGCATAGGTAATTTTCAAATAAGTGTCAATATAGCTTAGTGAACTGAATATAAATATTCATGTAACTCTATATTGAAGAATGAAAACCTTATAATTATATATATTTTTTAATGCGGGTGGGTCTGCTACCCACTCGGGTTTTAGTTTGAGACCTCCGTCCTGCAGAGGGCTACCCGCAGGATCCCAGCCCTAGTTGACTCTCTTACTTGTTTGCTTGCTCGTTTCTTGTTCTTTCACTATGTACACTCTTCTTGGCTGAATAACATGTCATATGTGATGATATCATAGGGGCTGGAATCAGTTTGAGGTCAATGAGACATTGTTTGGAGTTACGAGCACTTTTGACGAGGAACTGTATACCACAAAACTCGAGAGAGGTCCTCGGACGAGGGAGCTAGAAGAGCAGGCCTTGAGGATTGCAAGAGAGATCGAGGGTGAGAATACCCGAGATCTTCACGTAGCAGAGGTGGATTAGATGTCTTTTTTGCGATTTGTTTTTTTCGTTTCATTCTCGTACCATTTCTAGTTTCTAATGGTTCATGCATGCAATCATCTTACACAGGAGAGAGGGCTTCAGCTTAGTGGAAAGTTTGATATTGACGAGGAAACTAAATACTCATCGGTCTGTCCAGTTAATGAATTTGATGATTCGGGTTATGAAGAGGAAGAAGAAATTTTGTTGGATTGCCGTAATAATTTGACTTTTGGTGATTCAACTGGTTCTACTGGCATGAAATCTGCTTCAACTGGCAAGGTCTATGAAGAATTATGGGTATGGTTGGGTTCTTCTCGGGTAGTAGTTTATAGGAGAATAAACGGTGATTTTTTGTTTTTTCCAATTTTTCGTCCTTCAGGGTGGCAGTCTACCTTCACGGAATAATATCATTGTGGATCAGAGCTGCTCGAACTCAAATAAGCATGCTCGGCAGCTTCTGTTCGAACAGCCATCCAAAGATATTCCTGATCCAGTCAGCAATATCAGGTCCTTTTTTTCATTGGAATAAGCACGTTCATTTTTTTCTTTTCAAAATATGTTTTATTGATTTATAACTTTCTGATAGTTCATCCTAATAGGAATGAGAGCCAGCTTGCTGAGCAGAGAAACGGCAAAACTCTAGAGTCTTCCCACTATAAAAAGGTAATTAACTTAACCTCATTGCATGCATCTAAGCTTCATTGCATTTCAAATTTATAATACTCCATGACTTATAACATTGTTCTGTTGCCTTCAATCTGTATTAACGCAGCCGTCCGAGGAATCAGTGTCTGGTCTTGATGGTATGTGCAACTTCATTTTAGCTTTATCATGTCTATCTTTTCCCGTTACATCTTAAACGTTTATACCCATAAAATTTCGAACTGATTCTTTGAATGTGCACTCAAGATACGAATGAAGATGCATCAACTTCTGATCCGGCTTGTCTACAATGGAGAGCTTCTGATAGGCAAAGTTCCACTGGTGGAAAACTTGCCGGTCGACTGGCTGACAGAGGGAAATCTGAGAGCTCTTGTTGGTGGCCTGGAAGCTCTATTTCTAGAAATTCAGAAAACGCTGCAGCTTCCTCACCATCAAGTCGTTCAATACTATCACCAAGCTCTTCAATTGGTTCTCTTTCTTCAGAAAAGTCTACACTCAACCCAAATGCTAAGGTTTTGTTTGCCGTGCTTCGATTATTATCTCATACATGTAGAGTTGGCGTAGAGTGGGGATTTACTATTAGGCTTTTACTAATGAGCTTTAGGTCTGATCCAGGAATTTAAGCTAAACCCCAACGCAAAGAGTTTCAAACCATCTCCAACAGCTACACGGCCTCAATATCCAGTTCCGGACGGATCTTTCTATTACCCTCCCGTTCCACAGATGCCCGGAACACACATTGGATACGGAGTAAGTAACTTTTTTTTTATTGTTTTATCTACTCTGATGATCAACCCTCAAAACAATGTTAAGTCTCTGTTATCTATCATGTTTATGATTTACAAAAAAAATGAAATTGGCAGATGGGAGCAGCATTCCCTGGACAACAACCAATGATGTATAATAATACAACACTTGGTCCAAATCAAACATTTTATTCTCCAAATGGTCCACTGGTTTGTTCCTATTAACTCGAAATTTGTTTATTGGAAAAATCTTTAAAAAGTTGGAACCAATTTTTTTTTTTTGGTTACAGTATCCACAACAGATGATGGTTGGTCAGCAGAGACCGGTTTTATTCATGCCGCCGTCGCCATACCAACCGGTTTACCATTACCCTCCATAATATTTTACCGTTTTATTTCTTTTAATAAATGCTCAAAGAGTGAGATTTTGCTGACATCTTTGAATTTATTGCAGGAGATGCCATATAAAGGAAGAGACTATTATTAGCTTTTGACCAAACCATGAATGGTGGCAAAAGGTTTCGAATAATCTTCTGATGGAATGGGGTTTGATGAATTTGTTTTAATTTATTTCCAGCACCGAATCTTTAATTGTTTTTTTTTTATAACTTGATAAATGGTTTGATGGTCCATGGGAGAAAAATTGAACACATGTGATGTTTATTTAGTTTGTTTAGGTTTGATTAGACTAGATTTAGATTTAGATTCGGGCTGATCTCACGTCTTTATTCACTCGTGTCTCTGTTTAAACTTTAACGTTAACCTTTAGATGTATGACATTCTGTGTTCGAGTCTTTTTATATATATAAAAAAAAGGAAAAATTTAGGTAGGCAAACATGTATTTATTTTCCTTTTCCAAATCAACGATTGTTGTTCAATCTTCCATATACGTGTTAAGAGTTTGTATGTACAATAAAGTAGTGTGGTCTATGATTGGGTTTGAAAGCGTAATGTTTAAATTTGGAATTATTAGGGTAATGGGTTTAGTCTCCTTTTTTGTCTCACATGCTTCGTGTGTTTTCGTTGAAATCATTATTATTAAATCTTCTCGTGATTTTTAGAATTAAGAATCCAGGTTAGGGGAGATTTTGCATTAACTTTGTCGTTTCGAAAAGAACAGTAGTATTATTATTTTAGAGTTTGAAAAATTGGCTAAAATCAAATAATTGATTCACAGAACTTCTAGATTCGCTCGATGTATTATACTAATATTTTAAGTTAACACCTGTCACCTCTTTGGAAGCATGATGAGAGTTATCTATATCTTTTCTCTAAAGTTTTTTTTCTCTTTTAATAAGGTACACTTAATTTATCTCACATTACAATACGAAGTCTCCAATTAATTGGATTTTTTTAAGTCATTTTATTTAACTAGAATATTAATCCCACAGTAGATATGTTCCTATATTAATATTCTTGCTTGTGTTTTTTATGTTTTTCCTGTTGTAGTTGTTGTAATTACTATTCAGAGTTTTGTGGTGGATTAAATGTATAGGGATGGGTCAGAAACTACTAAATTACGATTCGTTGCTTGTGTTGGGGAAGCTGCATCAAGAAATGTGAAAAGAAAACTGAAAAAGGGCTCTTTGCTTTGCTTTACTTGCAATAAATTTCAATTACCCCAACTATAAAATTAAAATATATAAAATTATTTGCTTAAATGCGATATTGATTGCTCCATAAAGAGATGTTGACAACCTTCCACTTATACTTTTGCTTTTAAAAACAAGGGTTCTCAATGAGAAAAAAGAAGAAGAAAGAAAAATAACTATTACTGCCTATATTTCACTATGAATGTTGTTTAAGAATCTTCCACATTTGTTATGAAACAACGTATTATACTTCAATTATCCTCCATATTTATAATTAAAATATTTGTATCTTCGACGCTTATATGAAACAAAAGTTAAAATGTAAAACCATCATTTTACTGAAATGGATGAAAAATTTTCCATAAAAATTACACCAAACAAAACATGTAGAAGACTATTAGTTAATGTGATGGATGAGAAAAAATATTTTTTTTTTGTATATATTATTAAGGTATCATATTCTTGACTTTCAAATACGTTTTAACTAACATATATATATATATATATATATATTTTTTTTTAATTTCCAGTGAATGAGATTATGAGTGAATCATGCAAAATGGTTTAATTTCTGTTTCTTTTAAATAAATTTTCTTATTTCCTTGGACATTTTGTTTTGGTCCTTAACATTATGTTCACTATCAAGTAAAATTCACATACATTGTTTGTTATTTAATTATACACACGTCATATAATTTAATATTATATGTATATTTATTAGATTTTTGTTATTATTATTTACATATATCTATATATTTTCTAACTGAAATTATATACACATCGCAATTCAATGAAACGACAAAAATACTGCATGACAAGTTTGAATGAGTTACATTAAATTTTAAATTATAGACTAAATAAATAAAGAGATAAGCAAAATTGACCATAATTTAGTTATTATATAATCTTGGATTTCAAATTATGTTTTAACGATATTTCTTAATTGCTAGTGAAGTAAATTAGTAGTTACACATACAACTAGTATATGAGATTATGTGATTATGAGGGGACAATGCAAAATGGTTTGTATTATGTTTTTATAAACTAGCATATTTATTTGTCTTATCTTAAATTTTACAAACCGCGCATAACTAATTATTATCTATATGTTTTCATATGTTTTTTTAACTGAAATTATACACGGGTTGCAATTTAATGAACAACAAAATGCGGCATGATACGTTTAAATTAGTTATAGTAAACTTTTAATAAATAACTAAATAAATAAAGAGATAAGTAAAAATTATTATTTATTTATTTTTTGTATACTTAATCTACTAATTTTAATATTTTTTCTAACATTTTAGGATATTAGTAGTTATTAACTTTGCAAAAAATTAGAAATGGAAACAAGAAATTAATATTTAGCTAAGGTTTTCTGTCTATAAAATGGTATATAGAGAGATAAAAAAACATAAAAAGTGAAAGAGTCAGGTTTAGCCAATAATACAGTATTTGCAGAGACAGAGGAAGAGAGAGAAGAAACAGCCATGTTTTGAGGAAGGAGACATGCATTATCATCATCATCATCTCAAGCTTATTACTTAACTTCTCTCCCTCTCCATCTTTTACCAAATCCAAACACCAAAGGTCTCTTTTTCTTCTCTCTTTTCTCTCTGTTTGCTTGGATCAGTAAGTTTAGAGAGATTTGATTTCTACTCGGTTCGCGTGAGGATGAGCTAATTTTTCTATTCACACCCAGAAATTTGAGTTAATAATTTGAGTTAGTCTCATTTCACTCTATCTATTGCTTTGCATGTTATGCTTTCTATGTAACTTTTAGTGAATCAATCTGTTTAACCAAAATTGTTTTTTTTTTTTTCAAAAAGTTTGAATCTTTTAAATCATTGAGCAATCTTACTTTGTGATTCAACAGGGAATCTGGATTTTAGGATAGTTTTATAAACTTTGTGGATTCATTTATCTCTTAGATTTGCTGATCTTGTGGATCATGACAAAAACGATTCTTGACTGGCCTGTTGCTTGGTTTGGACATTAGCTTATTAAGAAACAATGCAAGTGTTCCAAAGGAAAGATTCATCTCGGTCTACTTGGGAAAATTCAATGCCAACAAATTCAAACATTCAAGGATCTGAAGCTTTCATCTTGACAAAGAACATGATGATGTCTACACAAATCCCCTCGATGAATCATTCGGGTTTGCAGCTACAAGATCAAGATTCATCCTCAACGCAATCTACTGGAGAATCAGGCGGCGGTGAAGTTGCAAGCTTTGGAGAACATAACCGTTATGGACGGAGCAGCATTGTTAATGCCAATCTCTCAGGTTAACCAAATAAACTTAATCTGAAGATTTTAGTCACATTAACAGTAAACCGCTAAATGTTTTTTTTTTTTGGTTTTCTGCTTGTCTTATGTTTGATGAAGGTTACATCGAAAACCCGGGAAAGGCTATAGAAACTTATACTCAGTCAACATCCACCTCGTCGATGGTGTCTCAAGATTCTGTGTTTCCTCCTCCTCCTACTTCTGGTCTAACATCTTGGTCTCTTCAAGGTGCTGAAACATCACATTTCAATGGTTTCTTGGCTCCTGAATATGCATCTCAAACAACGGTAATATACTGTTTGTGCTTTCACAATTTCGAATCCAATAGGCGTTGGTTTGTTAAACTGGAAAAAACTTTTTTTGCAGGTGCTGCCGCATTTAGAGAGGATGGGTTTAATTTCTTCGAGGGTGCCATTGCCTCATAACATTCAAGAGAATGAACCAATATTTGTCAACGCGAAACAGTACCATGCGATTCTTCGTCGGAGGAAACATCGTGCTAAGCTTGAAGCTCAGAACAAACTCATCAAAAGCCGTAAAGTATGATGAATCTTTTCACTCTCCCACTTGCTTAAATCACCGGAAGATCTTTAAAGATTCGATATAATTTAGTAATACTGAGTTATAAAGTTTGTTACTTTTCCATTTTTTTTGCAGCCGTACCTTCATGAGTCTCGCCATCTTCATGCTTTAAAGAGAGCTAGAGGTTCCGGTGGGCGTTTCCTCAATACAAAGAAGGTTCCAGTGGCAAATGGACAAGATTTCTCTAAGAGCCCTCGCGGTGGTGGAAACGTAATTGGATCTAGTTCGATCACACCGAGCTCCAATTCAAACCGTAACAACATGTTCCAAAACCCACTGTTCAGATTCTCAGGGTATCCATCAACACACCATGTCTCAGCTCTCATGTCTGGCACTTGAGTCATCTGAGAAGAATCTTGCTCCGGGAGAAATCCGGCTAAACTTCGGCGAGATGGGAAGTCATCCTTGGCTATAAAGTGTTAATTTGCTTCTTTACAAAGTTTCTGCCTTTAAAATTCTGTTTTCATCATCTGCAATTTCACTCTCTATATTGAAGTAACTTTCAAATCATTCTCAAACTATTTTGTTAATTACAACATTTTCCGATTCTCTGAATTTACTAATATCATTACCCTATCAAATACACAAATGAGAGAAGATTAACATTCATCAAGAGTAATATACGCGCATAGATCCTCTAATGCTCTGAAGACAAACCGGACACTTACGGTTCGACTCTTGTTCCACGGTTAAGGCACACTGTCTGCAACATACTACATGTCCACAGGGAATGAATGCAGGAATTCTCCTTCTTGTCACACAGATCACACACAGTTCTCCATCTGGAATCTCATCTGCATCTTCTGTCTCATCATCGACCACCATGAGTTCGTCTCGTCTCTGTAGCGGTTCTTTTTGATGGGACCGTAGTTTCCTTCTATTCCAGGCCCTAGAGATAAGACAGTAAACAGATTTAGAATCCAAATATTGTTTAAACCCAAAACAATCCGTGTCACACTGGTCGAGTACCTGACAGCAGCAAAGCCAAAGATGCCAACAGACAAACATCCCATGATAACACCGCCCAAAATATTACGCTGGTAGTGTCCGTAAGGTCCATTATCATCTCTGATCTGCAAAGATTATTCAAAAAAAAATTATCTGAGATATAGATGGACAGCAAGAGAGCTTGTTGCAACATTTGGACTAAGTATTGCCACACGATCAGGAAAAACAAAAAGAGGAAGAAGTAATCGGAGCTTGGATTCAGGCATTTACAATAAACTCGGCAATAACGAGAAAAAAGGATATTCAGAGAAAATCTCACAAGAAATAGGGAAGATCTTGGCACGACATGATTTCAGGAACTCCATTGTTAAAACTACAAATGCCAACAGCTGTTAAATCTCTCCCAGGAGGTAAAATCTTCTCTACATCAAGCAGACCAACCTTGGAAGAGAAAGGATCACAAAGTTAGGAAGGAAATTGGCAAGAACAAGTAAGCATAGGACCTCAAAACCAGAAATTTCTTAAAATATATACTCACGGGATACTCAGGGAAGAATAAGGCTTGAAGAAATGCATAGGGAGATGAATTAATAGGCTGCAAACGATTATACACAGTGGTAAGCGGAAGAGGCTGCCTTGCACCATCCAAGTTAACAACGAGAAAACTAGAAAGCGAGCGTTGATTTTTGTCCACAATAACAAACGGGACCTGCACACGCCAACAAATATCAAAACTAGTTTGATCCTGGATATGGCTATAAGCTGATAAAAATGGAATCCGAGACTTCACCATTCTCATAAAGTCAGTTCCTTGTTTGGGCATAGATCTTTCCAAGAGAAACCGGTGACCATTTGACAACTGAACACAAAGTCTTCCATCCACTATACATATACTGTAAAGAGATCAAATTGAAAAACAGATGACATTAGAATGCTTCCGCTATGAGATATAGTGAACACATACAATTCGTTCCACAGCACCAAAAATCAAGCTTTTTTAGAGCAAACTATTACAAAATTATGTCAAATGAAATTTGTAAGCACCATGTTATATGTATGTCAAAGTATGATACGTACATTTTGAGTTCTATGAATTATAAGGGCTTTATCTCCAGTCTCCGGAGAGGTTAGCACGTTGTTCTTGTCACTCCCATCACCGGTAAACTTAGGTTTGACGGTTCCTCGAACCACGAAGATACGCTGACCATAGCTATACCCGTCATCGCTCGTCCCAGATTGGTCATCAGACGCCGGAATCAGTGATCGGAGGTCGGAAACGGAAACTTCGGGGGCGTCTTTGATCTTATTCAATGCGGCGGAGCTATATGCATACTTGAAAGCAGCACGAACGGCGCCTAAAGCTAGGGCTACCCCGAGGATGGCTCCGTCGAAGGATAAAGCGATGTCGGCCAAAAGGGTGAAGGCGGCACGATCCGGGGAGGACATTACGGTAATTTGTAATCCAAGGTCCACACAGACAAGTTAGCGGACGTGAGTGACGAGGCTATTATTATCGATATTTAAGATATTGGTTCATTCTAATTTGGGTCTTTAATGGGCCTATAAAGAAGTGAAGAAGTAGTAGAGAAAAATGGCCTATAATAAGAGAATTACTTTCGGTATTCTACAACAAGATTTACATGTCGTTTGTGTCTTTAATGGGCCAATGCACGAGTGAAATAATTTCACTGAAATTCAAAAGACTAATCAGTAAATACCCACCCATTTGCCCCACTCCCACAACGGTAGAACAGATTTACAAACTAGACTAAATATTAGATCTACTTCTGGATCGTTGAAGAGTCTCCAGCAATAATCTTTTACGACATCTCGATGATTTAATAATTAATCTGCAGTGGTTGCGTATAAGCGAATTTAAATATGAAGAATACAAAGTCTGGTCAAACTTCTCAATATATAACCATTTCAGATTCTTGAGTTTAAGGATTTTAGGGAATTTTACCATCATTTTTTAGAGGATTGCTTTTATGTCAGTTGTTTTGTTATTGGCGTGATATAATTATTTGGATCAAGTTTAAATTTAGAAATTTAGATGGTTAATTCCGAAAAAATTTAGACTATTCCTTATTGAAATCTAATTTAATTTTTTATGATTTTAATTTTGACATTGTTTTTCTGAAAGATAGTATATGTGTAAAAGAAAATAAAAATCTTGTGTGTTTAGAACTTGATGATGATTTTAATTTCTCAGTTTAGTGAAAGCATGGCTGGAGAAGGTGAAGAAGATCTGCCTAGGGACGCCAAAATTGTGAAATCTCTGCTTAAGTCGATGGGTGTGGAGGACTACGAGCCTCGAGTGATGCATCAGTTTCAGGAATTATGGTACCGTTATGTGGTCCAAGTGTTGACCGATGCTCAGGTTTACTCAGAGCATGCATGCAAACCCACCATTGACTGTGACGACGTGAAGCTCGCGATTCAATCCAAAGTTAATTTCAGCTTCTCACAGCCTCCTCCAAGAGAGGTATATGCATCATTGACGATTCCTTGTTTTTTTTCCTTCTGTTTCTTGTTATTGAGATTGTTCGTCTAAAAATAGTCTTTGGTAGTTGATTGGTGAATATTCGATTTTGTCCATCTTGATTTTTGACTTGTGAACGATAACGCCTTTGCTACGTAGACTACAATCAAGAGATTGATGGTTCTGTATGAATCATGTCAAAAGACTGAGTTTGCTAAATCCAGTTCCAGTTTCTGAATCTGTAAGTTTTATGTTTCGATGTTTGGAGCAGGAACAAGATCCCTTTGCCAAAATCGATAGCAGGACCCTATCTTCCGCTCCCGCCTGAACAGAACACATTGCTTAGCACAAACTACCTAAGAAGTCAGCTTCAACAGAACCTGAAGAAACAGAGGACGATGAAGAAATGACAGATCCTGCACAAACATCTCAGGAACAACCGCAGCAACAACATTCATAAGATCTTCCAAGCCAAACTCCTCAAAGGGTCTCTTTCCCTCTCTCTAGATGACCCAAATAAGTATAGACAACAACAATCTATAATGTTATGTATCAAGATGTAGAGAATGTAAGAGAATCAAATATGAATGACCATATTATCTTACTTTATCTAAAAATGTAAACTCTTGATTTTTTGTATAGTGCACGATGGCTTATGTAAGCCTTACAAGTAAAAACTTACATTAGACTAGGACTTTAATGTAAAAATTAATGCTAATTTGTTCCTAAGATCCACACTGCTCTAGCTGTATTATTCCAGAAAATATAAAACTTTGATCAATTGCTTGTGAACAACGTAAAGCTTACGAGAAGGTTAAATAAGAAACGCCCTTTTAAAAGCAATTGCTTGAAATGTACGTACCTAATAAACAGTAGCGATTATGGTCAATTCCAGCTTTTGAGATCTAAAAATGCCTTAGAAATTTGTAAAGCATACTTGGATTGTGAGATATGAATGCCTTTCAATGTTCAACATCACTTCATATTCTCGAGGTCTGCCATGTAAAACGCCTTTTGAATTTTTGGATCATTAAGAATAGAGTTTCTTGCACCATCTTTATTGAAATATGAGATCAAATCCGATTAATCCCAAGCTCCTGGAGTTTGTTTTCTCTTCTCACAGCTACCTCCAAGAGAGTTATATTTTCAGTTATTTATTCCTTGTTCGTTTTCTGTTTTCATGATTGTTTTATAATGCATCATGTCAAATGGTTCAAGTCTGTCTAATCCAAGTCTTGTTGGTACTTTTGATTTAATAACATTTCTGTTTCCATGGTTGCTTTAGGTAAATGTGAGAGAACTAAATACTAATGACCAGAGTCAGTTTTTTCGTAGCCTATATATATATATATATGCACTTGGAAACAACAAGAACAAAGGTACAACAAATCTTTCTGACGCATTACTATATAACAACGTGAAACAAGGATTCTGTTTTTGACTAAGAAACAGAAGAATCTGTTAGCTTCCCCAGCCAACCATTGTGCCAGCAGCTGCACGGTGAGGACGCGAAAAGGCGAGCCCTCGATCATACATCCGCTGAATCTCTTCTCTGTATTCAGTCAGAGACTTGTCAGGTATGGCTGGAGTCAGCTCCACCACATCTCCCATCTTCAGCTTGCATTTCAGATCACTTACAGGTGTCTGGTTTAGCCTTGGCCTTAGCTCTTCCTTTGCCGGTATGCTGTACATCGACCATCTCGAGCTCCCTGGTCCTGCTCTGCTTAACAGGTCCGAGACCGTGGAACTCGCGGGAAACTCTTGCACAGTCATCTGCGTTTTCGGGTTAGCAAATTATAACTCCAAGCAAAGAACCATCCTCCACGAGAAGAATTTTAAAGGATGTCTATAAGCAACTAACCTTGTCGTTTTCGATTACAATGACATAGACGGGTCCTTCTTGGTTACCATTAGGCTTATAAGAAAACGGACAGTCTTCAGCGTGAGACGGGAAATTACAAAAGGGCTCAGAAGAGCAGATCGAAGATCTGTCTTTGCTCATGGTTTCGCAATGCCAGGTCACAACCCATCTTGCCCATTCAACCATCTGAAGCACAAATGATGAGTGTTTGCAATCACCTTCCTTGTATCTCCAGTGAGCTGCAAACCCAAATTCAGCTTGCAAATGCATCTCTTTTGTCCGTATTTGAACTTCGAGTGGAATGGTTTCATCGCCCATCACTACGGTATGCAAAGACTGGTACCTATTTAATTCCACAAACCGAAGTCAGAAAAACAGAGAAGGAAGAATATGCATCATTTGAAGCTATGACAGGTCTGCAGAACCTACCCGTTGAACTTGGGATGAGTTATGTAATCCTTCAGCTTTCCAGGAACTTCAGACCATATCTTGTGAACTACTCCTAAGGCCTTGTAACAATCTATCTCATTGTCAACGATCAAACGTAACCCATGAATGTCATGAATTTCATCCATGGTTAGCTTTTTCCTGGCGTAAATGAAAAGTCAACAGGATCAGTATTCCGTTTCTCTCTGTTATCTCAGCGAAACCGATTAACCAAAAAGCACGTTCATACAAAGAGGAAATGAGAACTTACTTCAACATCTTGCAGTAGATACTATACAAGCTCTTGTGTCGTCCAGACAGAACATGGTAAGAAATGCCTTCTTTCTTAAGCGCTTGCTCCATTTTCTCAATCGCGGATGTAATCATAGCTTCATCGAATGAATCCTCGAGCATAGCTGACATCTCGTGGTGCTGGTCAGGATGAAGATGCTTGAAACACAGATTTTCAAGCTCAACTTTCCAGCTAGAGATTCCCAATCGATTAGCCAAAGGTGCAAAGATCTCCAGAGTCTCTTTAGCAAACCTTTGCTGCTTAACTGGAGGCAAAGCGTAGAGTGTCATCATGTTATGTAACCGATCAGCTAACTTAATAAGAACAGCTCTCGCGTCTGCCATTGCAAGGAACATAGTGTGCAATCGATCTGCTTCAACGGTTTTACACGCCGTATTGTTTTCCCGAGCAAGTTTACTTAATTGGCTAAGCTTAGACACCTAATGCAATAACAAGACAAAACTCACTAAATCAGTAAACAACAAGCTTTAGCAAAACACATCCATGGCTGTTTCTTTACTTACCCCTTCCACAAGATCAGCAACATCTGATCCAAAAGTTCTGAGAATATAATCATAGCTCATAAACGAATCGTCTAAAGTATCATGTAGAATCCCAGCTATAACAACGGTCGAATTAGCTCCAATATTAGCCAACAACATAGCAGTCTCAACACAATGTTGCAGGTAAGGATCACCATTTGCTCTCATCTGATTCAAAAAGCCATGAATTAGTTAAGTAAAATCAAAACCAAATTACAGAGAAATAAATTAGTGAGATTTTTTCATCTTCATACCTGTCCTCGATGAGCTTTCTCTGCTTCGTAAAATGCTTTGATCACAGATTCATCTTCGAAGATTTTGTGTTTCAACTGAGCACGTCTAAGCAAATCTCTAGCATATGGCTGTCTTCTTTCTCCTTCGAAACCATCGTCCATGGTGAATGGTAGCTGCTCATCGACGAGGACAGAATCTCTGTCGTAATCAACACACGAGCCTACCGCTTTCCTGACGAAACCATTGAACAATCTGCTAGATCCTACACGGAGAGATCCACCGCCACTGAAGCTCCCATCCGAGTTCCGATCTCGAGAAATTCTCATCGGAGGGGACGGGGTGTTGCTCGATGAAATTGGACCGTGAAGCACGGAGACAGGGCTTTGGTGGTCTCGCTTGAGATACGAAGAAGCGATGAATTTGCTCGGAGAATAACAGAAGGAGCCGCTTAAGGTCCGATCTTCGCTTCGATCATGGCGTATAGAAGCTAATTCCTCTCCTACGGTTGGGTGAGAAGATGAGGAAGACGATGATTTGACGGATGCGCCAGAGAAAAGCAAAGAGAGACCTCCGATTGTCGGAGACGCCGTCGAAGAAGACGCCGATGAAGATCTGTGATTGAGATCGAGATCGCAGGAGACATGAGCGTTGATTTGGTGAGCTGTGGAGCATACAGTGCTGGGTGGACTCGCGTAAAGCGCTATGGTCGTTGCTACCACCATGGAAGCTCTCTGGTTTCGATTTCAAGTTTCAGGTTTCAGAAATTAAATCGGAAAACGAATTTCTGAATTCGAAATTGACTTCACAGCCTTGTTAATTTCCAAGGAAACGAAGAATTTTTCTAGAAAATCTCAACACGAAATTCAAGAAACCCAACACAAGAAAAAAAACTTTTTTTTTTGGAATTATACACAAACAAGAAGAACAAATCGATATAGAATTTGAAACATGAAAATCGGAAAAAAATAAGATTCCAATGGAAGAGATTGTAAGAGAGAGAGAGAGAGAGAGAAGGAGAGATAAACTGAGATGTTTCTTCTACTTTCTGATTCTGGAAACAAAACCAATCTATCTCATTTGGTGTTTCTTCTGATCGTTAAATCCAGCAATCGAAGCGAAACTGAGTATCCCAAATTACGTAATTACCCTTTTCTTAACAGAAGATTACTGCCCTCATTATTATTCGTTGATGCCGTAATAATGGTTAATAACTATTTTCTGGTACTTTAATAATCAATCATCGGACTAATTTTCTATTTCAAATTTAGCGATTTACCAATTGCACTATTTATTCTTATCATTTAAAGTGTTATCAAAGACTCGAACCCAGATGAAAAAACTTTTACTCTCACTTACTACGAACTCTTTTGCATTCAATTTACAGATAAGGAATTATTTTTTTTGTATGAAATTCATTAAAAATGATATGTTTTTTTGTAAAGCAAAATAAAGGGATGGCGAAATTTGAAGGAATCTTTGATTTTAGCTAAGGATAGTGTAGACATTTTAGTCACAATTTAATTAAGCTTTTATTTATTAACTAAACAGCAATATAATTTACAAGTATTTTAATTTGTGATACTTGATAAGGACACCGACTAAGTCTCGAAGAAGAACCATCACTGGAAAAAAAAAAAAAAGAATTGCGACGTGAAGAGGACGGAGCTCAATACGACACGTGTCTATATTGGTGGCCATGTATACATCTTTGTGCCAGGTCAGCATTCACGCTCCGTGACTTGTGGGAATCGTTTAATATCGATAAAACTAAAACAACGCTTGTACTTGTGTCTTGCGATTAAACCACAGCCGTCAAACTCATCACGACAATATGCTCTTCTTACGATCTGGAGTCAATATATAAACGCTCTGTTTTCGTATTTGACTTTTTTTTGTGGTAGAGAACTAAACAATAAAGTTTGGTCTATACATCAATTTTTATAACTTTTCCAACAATTTTTATGTCCAAATCAAAGTCGAATTAGAAGCAGGATATTTCTTGAAAATATATATAAGGGTGATCCTCATAATAATTACAATGCGATTAATTTCGGTTTAATTTGTGGATCTTACTGCTTGTGATTATTTTTTTTTTCTCTAGGCGCCACCATTAAGAGGCTAAGTTTGAGGCCCATTGGGTTACTGCTGATGTGTTGGGCTATTCTAAAAAAAATTTACATTGTGTTGGGCTATTATTAATCTAGCGGATTTGTGAGATCAACAACAAAACTAAAGTTTATCAAATATATATATTTTGATTTGGGCTATTATTAATCTAGCGGATTTTTAAAACTTTCACTTACAGTACAAGTATATATATTTTTGCTGAAAAAATAAATATTCTTGACAAATCTTTTGTTTGGAACTTTAACTGCTTGAAAATTAATTACGGTTACAATCTGTTGAACATATTTAAAAGTGAAAAACTATTAAGCATTTAGATTCTGTTGTCAACAACATTAAGTTTTTTTTTTTGGAACTGTAACTTTATTAAACTATGGTCAAAATTCATGTCAAACTAAAATTGGAAACTAGTAAATTAATTATCTAAGTTGGTACTACAGTATTATTTAAGCATAGAGATTCTGAAATCTATCATAATTTTATCGGGAACCGACGCGTTTGTCATGTAAGAATAGTGTACAGTATCAATAAAGATATGATTCTAAAAATTAATGATAGTTTTATAGTATTGTTTTATTCATTACTAATTGTGTTTCCCACCTTAATACAATCACTTGTGTCTTAACAAGATATCTCAAGCCATGACCATCTTCTAGTCACGTTACTGCGGTTACACACATATATATATTTTAGCACCTCATAATTTCATATTTAAAAATTATGTTTCTTATACGTTAAAACATATCCATTAAAAAGTTCTCACAAGATATCTTAACTTTAACAATATGTTTATATATTAAAAAATAAGAACTCATGAAAATCCTATAAGAAACCATTAAGACATATATCTTCTAGTTTAAATTTTGAATATTAAAATTAATTGAATTATATTAAAATATTACAGTATATTCTATTTTTTCTGGTCAGAAATGATAACTAATTATTTTTACCACATTGAACAGAAAATAAGTTGTAGTAGATGGAGAAAGATAAATGATTTGAAGAATATATATAATATAAATAAGATACAAGAGCGACAGAAGTAATTAAAAGTTACAAATAATTATATAAGAACTATGATTTTATATGACTATGCAAGAAAATACCGTGCTCGGTCATGGACTGACAGAGAGGAGAAAGAGAGACCTAAACCCGGAACCGCAAACGCAGCCGCTTCAACCGCCATTCGCTTCTGAATCGCTTCGAGCTCAGCTCCTGCGTCTACGAACTCTTTCACCAAATTACAATAAAACCCTTTGATCTTCCTCACAAGCCTCACGTAGTGTAGTCTCAGCCATCTCAGCTTCATCCTCCTCACCATCTTCTTCAACGAGAATCCGCCGCGTGGCGCCACATTGTTTTTCCCACCAAGACGCACCACCTGTGACTTACGACGGCGGATATGAATCTTTCGCCGACTCCGAGACCACCGGAACACGGATGTTGCGGCGACGCGAGGATCCATTTGGTTAACAATCAATTGTGAGAGAAGAATAAGAAAAGAGATAAATAATGTTCAGAGAGACGCATTGAGAAACTACATATATATATATATAAATACAAATATAGATATTGTGTGTGTATATACATTTTAGTTTTGGGGTCAGTGACCTTTCATGTGACATGTGACATTTTATGTAAAATAGTATTTTCTGGATGATACAATACTAATTTTTATGGTTTTTGTTAGTATATGCAGTTTTGATATAGTGGATATGGCCTATATACCACGACACTTTGACATAAAACTCATCTGGACCACACACCAAACTCATATGTTTTGTTTCAGATTCCAAACTAATTAGTTCATATATATAAGTTTAATGAAGACATCAAAGCTCAGAAGCTGCTTGGGCCATAATTTGCATTTGCGTTTCAATTTGAAATGTTTGTAAAGCTATGCCAATAAAGAGGCAATGGATTAATTCCTATGTAAAACGCCATTTATAGAAAATAGAAAACACTAAAATAAACAAAGGAAAATAGGGAAAGAGCTAAGAGTTAAAGGTATGATGAACTAGTACATTAGAAATGGGCAGGACATTTTATGTTTTCTTTGTTCCCAACAATATTGTAAAGGAAGGAGGATTTAGTTTAGAAAGCTCATGTAGAGAGCATGAACTTGTTTTTATGTCTTCCCTTTATGAATCAATCAAACAATATTTTTTTTTATTTTAAACACTTTAATGATCTACCTGGTTTCTTCATATTTTGGTATGTTTTTATATTTATGATAAAACGAAAAGTTCAATGATTGACTGAAGAGTCCCCGAGTTATATATTAGACATATCTTCCATGTTGGTCAACATAACCTGAATACTATAATATAACTGATACTTTTTTATACATGGTACGTAATATTATATTATCATTATCAATTGCTTATCAAACTTGTATTCCCGTTTAACTCGATTGATTGTAAGTTTTGTTTAGTATGCTAAGCATAAGTTCGAATACAGTTTATAATCCAAAGAGAATATTATTTATCGTACTAATGTTTTTCTAGATCTGATGATTTCTCATGAAAATAATTATTATGCACACATATAAATCCAACATTAAACTGATCATTTAAAACAACAAAAAGGCATATATATAAACCCAAAAATAATTAAACACAACCCATATGAGTGTCAGAGTTGTCATTTTGCGAGAACAGATCAATAAGATATGACATGTTCTTGGATGTCTTGTCCTGAGTTGAGCATATTCGAACATTTTATTTAATTATTGTAATACTATTTATCTATATATAACGTTACGAGATGGTGATATATATGGCATCAAAATTGTTAAATATTAAAGTACTTGTAAGAGGGTCCAGTGATATAAGCTATGACGTAATATGTTTACTTCATGCGCAAGAGATAGATAATGTAGATAAGTTTTTACGACATGACTAACCTTACGCCTTGGTCTCCATGATGGGACATACTTACATAGCTATATGGACCCATTTTGTTAGCTATTCAATTAAATGCGAGTTATCAAATGACACAAATCTAATTAGTAACGAAGCATTATTAATAGTTGACATAAAAAAAAGAAATTTTGTTCAACACGTTGTAAATTATTATAAGAGAAAGGTATGTTTCTCAGTTTCTGTGTTACGTTGCATGATAGTTGAAAATCAGATAAACAAATATTTTCTACATATTTATATCGCACTACCACGTGACATAGTACAAGTGACAGATAACGAAATAAGTGGGTCAACATTATTGAGTTGATAAAGTCGGCCCATTAATACTAAGGCCCGTATATATCTATTTTCGAATACGCAATCCATTTGTCCAATCCACGATCGAGATCAACCACAACGACCTAGATCTAATGGCTCAGATTCATTATCAGTTACATCGACATAATATTACAAACAAGATTTTCTTCAGAACCAGTGGCTATCTCTAACTAAATGATGTATACAATAAGCAAATTACAATCTTAATCGTACATTACAAGTTACAAATCTCGAAGTTCGTCACAATGGCGGTTTTAAGCAGCCCAAGGTATGAATCCCATGGCGGAGCTGAGTCTAAAAGTGACAAATATCAGATACAGTGTGATCAGACCAATGCCCATAACCTTGTTCGGTCGCATCTCGTTGCGTGGGAGCATCACGAGAGCCCAAATCAATCCGAATATGAGAAACCCTAGAGTGTAGAACAAGCTATTGTCCTCAGGGATTAAGTAAGTCTCTGGACTCTTCGACCAAGCACCAAGAAGCATTGACATGCCTAACCCAACAAGTGTGTTGAACATTGGACCTGCGTAGCAACCCGATAAAGCTATTTGTACCCCATCTCCACCGTTCATCGACAATGCGATGTTTGAGACTAAGTCACCCATTGAGTTTCCCCAAGCGAGTACGGTTAGACCGAGTATCGACGGGTTGATTCCATAGATTCCACCAAATGTCACCAAAAGAGCAACGAGCTCGTTTGCAATCATGTAAAACCACACAATGCTCATGATGAATCCACCAAGTACCCAAGGGATTAAGTATCTTTGAGGTGGGCGATCGTGTTCTGTGTTTCTGTATGCAAGAAATCCAAGAGTAGATCCAGTCGCAATGCCGATAAAGTAGGCTACAACGCGAGCTTGAAGACTCACATCATCTTGGCTGCTCCAAAGAAAAGAAAGAAGGACAGGAGCCAATGAGACACTAGCTACAGCGTACGTCTTTGACCAACTATCTTCTTCGATCAATGGGATTGTCAACCGTCTAGGAACCGTCAGTGGAAATTCCAACAAGGATGATACTTTAGAACATAACGAGCTATCGACTTCTACACCATCTTCAGTCCATCCCCATGGAGGTCTTTCTTCATCATACACACTGGCTTTTGCGAAATGGTTCGAATAGATGGCGACATTAGTTGCCCACATCCACTGTGGTAGAGAATCATGCAACCGAGGTGGACCTTCCTCGGTGTCAAGTTCTAGAAACGGGCTGTACATAGGAATATCCACTTCTACACTTGCTGAGAAAACACTTCCTTGCATCGGGAGCAGAGGAGTAAAAGAATCCAGCTTCAACATCTTGGAATGTTTCCTCAAAATCTCATTCGCAGCCACGAGAGAAGCATAAAGCACATAGATCGAGACAAACGCAATGACTATACCAACTGTCACTTTACCCACCATCAGAATCGCCATCAAAGACACCAGCGTGAAAAGGAAGAAACTCAAGTCTCTGATGAAACATTTCTTATCGATCTTAACTTCTTTATCCGCAACACATAGCGAAACAATCCCAGCAACAACGCAAGTTACAAACACCGCACCACCCAAGACGCTGTTAAGACCCACTTCGCCTTTATCCGAACCAACAAACGCAGCTATACTCGCAAACACATCAGGCGCTCCGTTACCAAGTGGAAGCAAAGTAACACCAGCAACAGTTGGAGGCAATCTCAAAAGCTTCGAAAGCTTCTCCAGCGAACAACAGAAGTAATCAGCAGCAGTATTACCCAGCAGATAAAACAAAGCAACAAGCCAAACTCCTAACACAATATAGCCCAAGATCCTAAAATCTCCGCAGGAGCAGTAAAAGAATTTGAGGTAATCAAAGAAGCCATCTGGAGAACAAACCGGGTTCGATTTCAAGAACTCGCATTGATTAGCATAACCTCTGTGTTGATGTAACCCAGAGCACAATACAGTACTATCACCACTCAAGCTGTTATTACCAGAAGCATCTTTGTCAACTTCACTCGTATGCCGACGAACTACAATAAACTGACTAAATCCATTATTGTCGGAAACCAAACCTCCACCACTACCATCAACGAAAGATAGATTCTTTAGCAAAGGGTTCCGGAGTAAATCGCTCTGATCAAAGAAGAAGAAGAATAGGATTACAGCACAAAGGCCATTGAAAATCCCTCGAAATTTAGGATTGCTCGAGCTATACAGAAAATTCATAGATCTCATTCTCGAAATCCGAACCTTGTGTTCTAATTACCCGCCATGAATCACCGACAAATAAAGCTAAGAGCTACCTAAACGCACCAGAATTGACCTAGGATTACAACCAAACTGAGAATTTGTGAAACCCTAGGAGTCCGGTTTCGATCAGAGGAGATTCAAGCAAGGCTTCAGTTGCTCGCCGAAGTTTAATCAACGTGATCTGAGACCAGGAAGCCTTTTTTTTTCTCTTTGGAATTTACACGGAAAAAATAGAAAGGAAAGATCGGTGCGATCGCTGTCTTTGGCCTGTGTCGGATTCTTTACCTGCTTAATTCGCATCTTCTTACTTGACCCGGAAACCACGAGTTGTTAGTTGTAAACCAGACCGTAAGTTGTTTCTTAACTTTTTAACGGGCCGGACCGGGCCATATGAGCCCTGTCAAAAAACATAGCCCACGGAAAATTGAAAGGGTTGATCAGTGAGTGCGATCGTGGCAAAAAGAAACATCGGACACGTGACAAAACTTGAAAGTATTATATGATCCGAGTGAAGCCAAAAGTAATGCTAATCGATGTTACAACTTTTCTTATCAGACGTACACGTGTCTCTCACTTCTGTCACTTCTCTCACTTCTCTCACTTCTCTCACTCCTTTTGAAGACTCCGTGATCAAAAGTAATCGGAAACCGATACCAACATAAGGAGGTGATTTCTCCTGTTCCTGTTCACTTTTTGGAGTTCTTGATTGGTTGATTTTCTTAGTTATTATAATCTACTCGTTTTCTTTAAGCAGTGTTTGCTATGGTTTCCATTTACTCGGCTTTAATCACTTTGTGGATGTTGATTTTCATGGGGTGATTTTGCAGAGATGGGTTCTGCGAACAAAGAGTACGAATTTCTGAGTGAGATTGGGTTGAGTTCTCACAACCTTGGAAGTTATGTTGGTGGCAAATGGCAAGGAAACGGACCTGTTGTTTCTACTTTAAATCCCGCAAACAATCAGGTTCTGTAGATCAAACTAGGGGCAATGATTCTTGTTCTTGTTGATTAAAATACTTTCTAAATTGGATTAGTTTTTCTTCGATTGACTTTAGTTTGACTTTGTTTCTAAAAGTTTTTGATGATTTTGATCTTCTTAAAGTATTTGTCGCAAAAGTAACCTTTTTTATTTTGGAAATGCTTAACTACTGATGCAGCCAATTGCTCAAGTTGTGGAAGCTTCTCTGGAAGATTACGAGAAAGGTTTGAAAGCTTGCGAGGAAGCAGCTAAAATATGGATGCAGGTTAGTTTCTAAGTTCATTAAGTGATCTGCTTAGAATTTATAGAGCAAATTGTACCTAATAGCTAACGAAATATCTTTATCAGGTTCCTGCTCCCAAGAGAGGTGATATTGTGAGACAAATTGGAGATGCACTACGATCCAAACTTGACTCTCTTGGTCGTCTTCTTTCACTTGAAATGGGAAAGATCCTTGCCGAAGGAATTGGAGAAGTTCAGGTACGTTTACTCTGCAAAACTTGGTTTCTTTTTCATCCATACATTTAGGGTTTTGCTACTTTAGATAATACTAGCGATACCTTTTTAGTGCAAGCTTTGTGACCCATTTTACTAAAAAAAGGAACCTATGACATGCATATGCTAATATAAGACCGAACATGTGAACTTTCATATAGCTGAAATAACATCTTGTGTGGAACTTTTGCAGGAAGTATTTGACATGTGTGATTTTGCTGTTGGTTTGAGCCGACAACTCAATGGATCAGTCATACCTTCAGAACGTGAGTTCTGGCTTTCTAATAAGTAATAACAATAGTCTATAAAGCTTATATAACAATTAGTCTCTTTGATTAATTGGTAAAATTTTACTAAAAGGCACTTGGATTTGGAGATGCTTGTTTGCCTGTTTTCGATACCTTACCGAAAGATGTATCTCTAAACTTACATCATCTCTTCGTTACAGGCCCAAATCATATGATGCTGGAGGTCAATTGCGAGTTTCTTTCATTGAAATTTTGTAGAATACTTTTGGTACAACAAGATTATCAACATTCTGCTTGGATATTGTAACGCAGATGTGGAATCCTCTTGGGATTGTTGGTGTTATCACAGCGTTTAACTTTCCATGTGCAGTTCTTGGTAAGTCTTGTTTGTGTCCAATTTCAAATTTTGATGTGCACCTCACAAAAAAAGAGGAACGATACAAGACTGTAGATCATCTTACCAGCTAATGTGTCTCACAAGCATCAATGTGGACACGATAGATATAGATGAAGCCCCATATTTTGGTAACTAGATTTGTGGCAAAATGATCTAGCTATCATTGAGAAATACAAGAACTAATGCAATATGGAAGTTTGTGCTTCTGCTTTCCGTTCCATAAATTTAAGGACAATGTTGCCGTATTGCAGGTTGGAATGCTTGTATTGCATTGGTCTGCGGAAACTGTGTAGTCTGGTAAGTAACGAACTTGACCCGAATCCAAGCTTTGAGGATTATCTAGCAATTACTTACTTTAAACAGCTGTTTGCTATCTAGTGGAATTTTGAAGTAATCCTCCATGATGTTGTTCCAACGATTATTCCCTTAAAGTAATACATTGCTGAGAGACTGCAGACTAGTGAAACAAAATTAGTCTTGACGAGGACAACTACGCTGGCATTTATTACCGTTCCTTTGGGCTTAATTTATGTCGTTAATACATGTGGTTCCGCAGGAAAGGTGCTCCAACCACACCGTTGATAACTATCGCAATGATCAAGCTAGTGGCTGAAGTCTTAGAGAAGAATGATGTACCCGGTGCCATTTTTACGGCCATGTGTGGTGGTGCTGAAATTGGTGAAGCAATAGCAAAAGACACACGTATTCCTCTAGTATCCTTTACTGGAAGCTCCAAGGTACTTCCTTGCTACTATAATCCACCACCTAACAAAACACACCGAGCCTACTTCTTACTGTCATTTTCATCTGTTTGAACATTTTGATTATGCATAGGTGGGTTTAATGGTACAACAAACAGTGAGTGCGAGATCTGGCAAAACTTTGCTTGAATTGAGTGGTAACAATGCAATCATAGTCATGGACGATGCTGACATTCAGTTAGCTGCTCGTTCTGTTCTGTTTGCTGCGGTTGGAACCGCTGGTCAACGTTGCACAACTTGCCGTAGGCTGGTACGCATATCTAATCCCATTATGATGCTTCTACCATCACTTTTACTTAATGCTTTAAAAGTCTTTTTTTTTTATCTTAAAGCTTTTGCATGAGAGTGTCTATGACAAAGTACTTGAGCAACTCCGTACTTCATACAAACAAGTCAAAGTCGGTGATCCTCTTGAAAAAGGGACATTGCTGGGACCACTACATACTCCTGAATCAAAGAAAACTTTGAGAAAGGAATTGAAGTTATCAAATCCCAGGCAAATACCTCATTTTTCTATGCTTTGTTGCGAGCTGTGAAATCAAGAACCGCTAATAAGGTTTATGTTTTAAACTTTCAATTTAAAGTTAAAACCGTTTTGCATTTGCAGGGCGGTAAAATACTAACGGGCGGCAAAGCAGTCGAACGTGAAGGAAACTTTGTGGAGCCTACAATAATCGAGATATCATCAGATGCTGCTGTTGTTAAAGAAGAGCTGTTTGCTCCGGTTCTATATGCTCTAAAGTTTAAGGTACAAAGTCTCTAAAAGCATCAAATTTTCTTCGGAACTAGACTAAAGTTCAAGTAATCTTTTTTCTGGACAGTCATTTGAAGAAGCTGTTGCGATAAACAACTCAGTTCCTCAAGGTCTAAGCAGCTCGATATTCACTCGTAAACCCGAAAATATCTTTAAGTGGATCGGGTAAGTAATACAAAAAGTTATTAAAAAACAACGATTTGTATCAGCTTTTTCCAGTTGAATTTACTGAAAATTAGTTTCATTGTGATGGTTTTGACTACTAGACCAATGGGAAGTGATTGTGGCATTGTAAACGTGAACATACCGACGAATGGAGCTGAGATCGGAGGAGCATTTGGAGGAGAGAAAGCGACTGGTGGTGGTCGTGAAGCTGGAAGTGACTCATGGAAGCAGTATATGCGTCGTTCCACGTGGTAAAATTCTATGTTGTTTCTCTGTTTTTATAAATTTTCCCGGTTTAAGTTTTTGATTTTTTTATTCTTTAAATTGGTTCATCTTTTGACAGCACGATCAACTATGGGAACGAGTTACCTTTAGCGCAAGGAATCAACTTCGGTTAGTTCCCAAGAGATTAACGTACCATTTACTGTTGTATTTGGCTGGGTTGGTTTTGTAAAAAAACTCACGCTTTTATATAAGTAATAAAAATAATTTAATGTTACTTTAAGTTCAATCGGACTAAAAGGTTATAAAATAATGATTTAATGTTGTATATGGCTCGATGTATAGCGACTTTTGAACAGAAGTGATGATTATGATCCTTAAAAAAAAGACTGATCGTATATGATTTAACTACAAATTAATCCATGATCATTATCAAGAGTTGAAGTGGTGTGTTTTTATGTTGTTAATAACTAAAAGGTAATATGGTCAGATCCAGCTCTTGGGAGTCCTAGAGATCCTTTTAACTCTCTTGTAATTATTACACATCCTTCAAATACATATCTCTTACGACAACACTTAACCATCCAAGTGCTATCCCCATATATATGACCGTTTTGTGCCCTCTCTTGCGTTCTTGCGTTGGATTATGTGAAACAGGAGGACGTTGTCGGAGAAGCGAAAGAGGAAGATTTGGTCAGGTTGGTTGGAACCGTAATGGACGCCCGAGATTCAATCTCCATTGATGATGATGAACCTCCACGGAAGCGGAGAAAGAAGCGCATCACTGTGAAGACATAAATGTAAAACTGTTAGGGCGTCTTTATTTTTTTCTCGTCAACCCTAATAAAAATATTAAATGTCTAAGCATACGTACAAAACAACTATACAATAAAATCATCGTTTTAAATATGTTGTAACGCATTTTACGAAACATTATTCGTTATGGTGATACACCAACGTTTTTCTTTTGTCAAATAAATTGCATTCTGAGAATTTTTTTTTAAAAAAAAACATTATTATTTCGATTAATGATCGATCACTCAAGACTAAGACCAGATTGGGTCCCACTGAATCCTAATCTGACTGTATGAATAATCTTATCAATAATCCATTTGGCATTCGCACATGCAGGATTGTAACAATCCAATCCACTTAATCAATAAATGCATTTCTAAACAAATTATGATAACAATCATTATCTCCTTTTTGTTCAAACAAAAATTATTACTCCTTTGATCTTTTCTAGAGTCTTCATATTCGTAATTGTCACGTCACTTAAATGTTAGCGTAGCCTATATATAAAAAACAAAAATGAAGTTAATTACAATTTCTTTGTGCATCTTCCGTTTAAAATGAAGTTTTTAACACGTATCACAAACTGAAAACTAACCAGTTAAGATGTTCTTACTGTTACATATATTGTTACAATTTTTGTTTTTGTTAAAATTGTTACATTATGCGCTTGTATATTATAAAAGAGTTATGTAAGAAAAGCCTCCTTCTGATTTAACTTACATTTTTTTATATTAATTTTAAATAAGGAAAATAATTATTTTTTACTAGTGATTTAATTTACACTTTTTTCTTTCATAACCTCGAAATTTGGAATTGAAACCTCATACTTCTCCATGAATCAAGAACTAGTGGCTGATATCATAATACTGTACCATGAAACAGCATAAATTATACTCTTAGAGAAAAAGTGGACCAATAGCACTACTAAATACTTAATTACTAGGCAACCAGACCTTTAATAACACACCAAAACTTCCATTAATTAAGCACTCATATCAACAATTGAAATTGTCACATAAACAATTATATTACAATCAAAACAATATCCTAAATTTCCTATTTAATTTACATATTTTTTTTTCATTTTCCCGTTTTTTTTTTCTTTTAAACATCTTTACTCTTAATTTATAATAATATATATATTTTTCCTCATCTTCACACACACGCTTTCTTCTTCTCTCTTTTAATTCCTCGCCGAATATTCGAATCTACGCACCACCGGATAAAGCCGGCAAACAACTCCCAGCCCCACCAATCACCGCCGCAGCACAAATCGCTCCACCGTCCACAGCTGGAACACTCCTCGGCGACGGCGATGCTGACGCCAAGACGCTCGGCAAATCCAGAATCAATTTTCTCCTGAACATCTCCCCAATCGCTGATATGAAATCGATAGTCGGAGACGGTGAAATAACAAACTCGCCGCAAAGCCTCATGTGAATCGCTAAAGCCTCATCGACGCCGATTTGTCTCTGTTTTTTCCCCCACTGGAAAATTTCGTATTTCACCGCTTCGGAACAGAGCCCGCAGATCAATTTCCCGGCGTAGATATTGCGTACGCTCTCTATATACGCCGCCGTGTATTCTTCCGTCATACCGCAACATTCGCATCTCGCGAACTCTGTCTCCGACGACTTCGACTCCGTGGTGGTCGCCATAAAATTGGCAGACATCTCTCTGTGAATTAAGAAACATCAAAAAAGTAGCACCATTTGATTTTAACAGCAGAGACGAAACAGATTCTTAAAAAAAAAAAAAAAAAAACAGAGACGAAACATATAATGGTCTCTGGAATCTGATTCGTAGATAAAGCACAAACCTTTTGCTTCGAATCTGTTGTGTGGTGATAGATCTTGTAATATAAGTATATGTATGTACACGTAAATATGTATGTATGTAAAGGTTATACTATCTCTCTTTCTCCCACTCTGCTACTTGCGCTTCACCGTTGAAGAGCTCCGAGAACATAATCATTTTTTAATAAATAAAAAATTAAAGAAATTTCTGGAGAAGAAGATCAAACCCAGGAATACCCAGATTTCATTTCAGCGATCATAAAAGAGAAAAAGAAAAAAATTCTTACTTTTACAGTTTTGCTTCAAGCTTTGATATTTGATGATTATTAGAATGTAGGAGATAAAGAGAGAACAGAGGTAGGCTGTGGGTATTTATAATTTTGTAAATGAAATATTTTCTCAGACTCTTTCACACACTCTTCATAAATAAAGCATTTAAATGATAAAAAAAAAATAGGGCAATATTGATTTGTTCCTTCATATTCCACGTCAGTATATGTTTAGGCTAATCGAGCCATCATTAATTGTTATCACTGTGTAAAAATAGCGACCTAAGCTAGTATTTTTTTGTCAACGCCAGCTAAGCATTTTTATTTTATTTGACTGGTAAATATAAATGGCATTAGGTGAAATGGTTATTAAAATTCTTGGTTTAGGTGTAATAACGCCTATTTTTTTTAATGTAAAATTATAGCCAAAAGATGTTAAAATAAAAAAAAAACCACAAACATCAAGATTTAACTGAAACCTGATAAATATAAAATTAACTTTAGTCTGGCCAACCTAAACTAAATAGATGGGATTTTAATCATTTTGTAAATAAGAATAAGTTAAATAATTTTTTTTATTACATTTATTTAGCAACACATGGATTAAAAAAACAGTTATTATCAGTTATGATTTTACGTACATACTTGATTCGGAAAAAAATGTCGATTATGATATTTTTGATCTTCGATAATCTGGAAAATTATGAAAAGCACAGACGGGTGAGAGACACACACGTGGACGAAGAAGGCGTGCAAGAAAACTCATATTAGATCGGTAAAATGTCTAATTTTGCCAAAAAAATCGCTTGCCTTGGAGAGGATAACTAAAGAAGGTTCGTCGAATATTACCATAATTGAATACTTTAATCATGTTTTATTATCTTTAAATTGTTTATTTGTGTGGCAATTATGTATTTGGAGAAGAGTAACGAACTAAGGCTTACGCTATAGTTGGTTTGGAACAAGCAAACCTGCATCGTTTAGTCATACAATTAAAGGCTTTTCTTGTTTTTTTTGAGACAGCAAGTAAAGTCATAATATTACCAATTTTTTTTGTTTGACAACAACTTTCTTCCGTAGATTTTATCTGTTCAACTGAATATTTAAGTCGTTGACATTTAACGTGTTGATCTTAAAGAAGAAGAAACCCAAACGTATTTAGATATGTTTCTGAAGAAAAGTAGTACACAAAAGTCACAAAGCAATACAAAAAAAAAGAAGAAGCAAACATTTATCAACAAATGGAGTATTGAAATTTGGCAACAAACAAACAACACACTCAACAAATATGCTTACAAGTACAAAATAGTGAAAAGATGACTCACCAGAAGCTGGAGATTTCTCTGAACACTGCCACATAAAAAAGGAAAGAATTTCAAAGAATGATGTATATATGCTTAATTCTAATGATATCCTAATGTGGGCAAACCAGAAAAGAGAGCTTTCTGGGGTGGCTTTTCAATCTTCTTTTCACTGAGACCGTCTCAAATGTGGAGCTGTAGTATATCCTTCGAAGAAATCCAATACAGCGGTTTCAAGATTTTCAACAGAGTATTTCAAGTAGTTCTCGGGATGTCTTCCGCTCTCTATATGACCCCTGAATCTTCCAAGAAATGATCTATAAGCCGGGATCAGATGCTCCGATAAAGATATCCTTAGTTCTTCTCTAAGCTGAGTATCTGGAACCGACCATGTCGATTGAATCCTGTGAACCTCTTCAAACATTGTATTAAAAGCTTTAAACCTTTCTCTTAAAGCACTTTTTGATACACCGGAAGAGAAGCTTCCGCTCACATGTAATCCTTCGTCTCTCAAGCTATTCAACACTCTGACCCATGTGGCTCTCTGATACTTGGTCGCTGCGTGTCTGAATATTCCTGTAAGCCTTCTTAAATAAATGTCTCCTATAATCTCTCTAAGCTCCGGCGAGCTTTTGACCTTTTGAACAATGTAATGGACATTGTTCATGATGAAGATGTGTGATAAAGATTCGTCTTTGTAGTGCAAAGACTTCCCTTCTAGATTGAATTGTAGCATGACCATCGTCCATATACAATGCAAAGCTAATGGAGATAATCCTTGAAGCTGACTTAAGTCCATATCTGGTTTGTTTGGATCATTCGTACATTTCAAACCCGCACAAGGATTCGACATGATGAGATCAACCAGAGTTTGCTTATAGTCTGAGATCAAGTTGAGGTAATTCATCACATACCTTGTCAATGGATGTATAGTTCCTCCAGGTACAGGAACTACTGAAGGTTCACGGAAAATGGCATTCTCAAACTCTACGAGTGTGCCTCTTACTGCTTCTGCCAATCTTGATTGAATCTCTGTTGCTTGAACAAGAATCGATTCAGATGAATTCGAGTTGAAGATCTCTTCCATATCTGGCAACAAATCTGCTAAAGCATCGTGTAAATCAAGAATCTTGAATAGTTTCTCAGGGGATCTTCTGCTGATGCTTATGGCTTCAGGGAAAGTGAAAAGTTGCAGAGCAGAGCCTTTCACAATCTCCATGAAACATGTCTCTTCCATGGCCCCGTCGAATATCTGCTCGCACAGTCGCTTCTCGCTAGCGAAAACAACCCTAACGCAAACCTTAGCCGCACGGATCCATTGCCTGATCTTTACTTCAACCACTTCCCAATCAAGCCTCTGCACATCTCCGATCCCCAATTTCACAATCCCTAGTTGTTTGAAAATTGTTTCCATGGCGGATTTCCGAACGTTTCCGAACACCTGGACGCATTCACGGGTGTATCCTGCGCCGATCATCCGCTCAGCAATCGATCTCAGATCGGAAACAGCCTCCGGCGAAACCAGATCGATCTCGCGTATACTGGTCGTGGATTTGCAACTGCTCCTCCTACTCGATAACCGGCTCGAACCCGAACCCGAACCCGAACCCGAATCCGAACCATCTGGTAGAACCAGATCCAGCTCCTCTTGCTCGTTCGCGTTATCAGCAACACTTTCGCTATTATCTTCTTCAAGCTCGGTACGGGAAGCAAAAGAGGAAGCTGATGAATCGAGAAGAAGAGAATCAGGTTGGAAAGTACAAGTCTGCGAGAGAAGGATATTTCTCAGCTCGTCTTCAAGCCTAGCCATGGCGATTTGTATCGTTGAGCTAGCTTTGACTTCATAGCTACTGTGTTCATCGGAGATGGAGACAGAAGAGATGTGCCTTTGGACTTCATCTACAGCTCGTAAGTACCGATCTACTTCCTCACGATCGCTCTGGAAAATCAGATTCTCTTTCGCTTCCTCAGACGTCGTTGAATCCCACCTGAGTATTATCTTCTCCGCCGTCTCGAACGTTGCCACATCAGAACCATCGCCACCACGATTCGCCGGTGTTTCCATAATCAAATCAAGTCACCCGAGAAACGCAAAATTCGAAATCCGATTTAGTGTTTTGCCTTCACACCGATCAAAATTACGTTTTTTTTTTCTTTCGTTGAAAGGAGATTTAGGTAAAGATTATGCTGAAAGTCCCAATTTTGCTTTGCGAATTTTTAAATCAAGAAAATCAAATTCGTTTTTGGTTTCTGGGAAAAGAGTCAATAGACTTTTCAACGCTCAGCTCGTGAGTTGTGCTCTTTTGTTTGTTAATTGAAAAAATGAAAAAGAAAAAAAATTGGGATTCTCGCCGGCGGCGTGAATTTACCGGAAACAGAGGTAACTCCAGCGAGTCTTGTATTTACGAATAATAATGGCAATAATTAAGGCGTTTGTGATATATTTCATCTTATGGAATCATCACTGCCACTAACTTTAATTTGGATAAATGATAAATCTATTAATCTAAAAATATATAAACTACTACTAGATTGGTCTTTATAGTTTAAAATAACGTTAAAAGAATCCTGCCGACAGCAAAGAAAGTACAAACATTAAGGGACAAAGGAATAATTTTGTGTAAGAAGATGAAACATTTATTATTAAGTATTTATCCATGCAGTTTTAATCATGATCAAAGTAAAAAATTATATTAAATATAGATTGTTTTGATACCCTTGTCGTATTGGTTTAAATCTTTTTTTTGTAATAAATAGTTCTGATAGTTTAAAAAATTATTAATTGGTTTTTAAAAAATTGTGTTGAGAATAAATTTTTTTAACCAATTCAGATATTAAAAAGATAAGACACGAATTTACGATTAAATTGACACAATTTTTCTTATGCAAAATTTGGTGAGTAAGTTTGGGACTTGGGCTCGGCCGTCAACAAGTATTAATTATTGGTCGGTCACGTAAACGAATATTTTAGTACATCGTATACTGTCTCTCTGCAATTATTTTTTCACTGCGTACGTCAATTTGGGCCTTGGACTGGGCCGCAAAGAAACATTAAAGCAATAGAAAAGAACTAATTATTATTGGTCAGTGAGGGAATCGAAAACTAACAGTTCCGTGACATTAGTATTACCCTCTGTCTCAGAGAAATCGTCCTACTCCTATATATGGTCACTAATTTCGTACGGCCCTTTCTTTACTCCATTACAGAGCGTGCAATTTTGTTTTCTCTTTCCTCTATTATTTATTTTCTCTCTTTTTTTTTTTTCCTTTTTTTTGTTTTTTTTTGCTTTTATTTTTTCCCCTTCTTCTTCTTCTTACTTGATTTCGAACCCTAAGCTAAGGGGAAAGAGGTATTTTCTCGGGAAACAAAACAGATATCGCAGTGAGAAAGAAAAAAAAAATGCAGAATCCGAGGCTGAAACAACAGCAACAACAACAAGCAATGATGCAGCAAGCTATGATGCAACAACATCACTCTCTCTATCATCCTGGTGTTATGGCTCCTCCGCCTCAGGTTTTTTTTTTTTCATCTTCGATGTAATTGCTTTTTTTTTGGTTTGTGAAACGGCTTTGATTCTTAGCTTTTTGCCTCATTCTAAATTAGTATTTGCTCTGAAATTCCGATTCGCGGGTATCTATCACTGAGTTATTTTGCCTCGTCTTTTGAATCTTTCTGTCTCTCTTTTCGTGGCCAATACCATGAAAAGTTTTGAGCTTTTGATCGTGGGCTAAAGTTTTCGTGTTACTGATTCTGAATTTCTTTGTGTATATTCCGTTTAATTTTGCTGGGACTTCGATTACGCTGGTAATGTAGATTTTCTCGTAGAGAAGCAGTGATTTTGCAATCGCCTCTTAAAATATTGGTTTGTGTGCAGATGGAGCCTCTACCAAGTGGGAACCTCCCTCCTGGTTTTGATCCCAGTACTTGCCGTAGTGTGTGAGTATTTTGTTTATAATGTTTTCTTTCAATCTTTCGATTTCTGGTATATTGGAACCAAGCATTTTGTTTCAAGGTGATTTGTAAATACTGATTTTGGGATTTGCAGGTATGCTGGCAACATCCATACGCAGGTCACTGAGGTTCTTCTTCAAGAAATATTTGCAAGCACCGGCCCTGTTGAAAGCTGTAAACTCATCAGAAAGGATAAGGTGGAGTTCGAAGACCACCCTTCTTTCTATTTTTGGTTTTATTTCGATTGTAACTTTTCTCTAAAACTACTACCTCGAGCTAACTTCTAAAATGTTTACTTTTCACTCTTCACAGTCATCATATGGATTTGTTCACTACTTTGATCGAAGATCTGCTGGTTTGGCTATTATGTCTCTTAACGGAAGGCATCTGTAAGCATCTGGCATTGATACTTCATTTGTCCTCTTGTTCAGTATCTTCATACATTCTCTTGGATTATTATATTGGATTTCACAGATTTGGACAGCCCATCAAAGTTAATTGGGCGTATGCCACTGGTCAAAGGGAAGACACATCAAGTAAGTTGTGATTAGGACAGATTGATTATCAAATAATTGCGTTTTGTTTGCTTGTCCTCTAAGAGAGGTATGATACTGAATGATTTTGTTTCCATGATATGCAGGTCATTTCAACATTTTTGTTGGAGATCTCAGTCCAGAGGTTACTGATGCAGCATTGTTTGATAGCTTTTCTGGCTTTAACACTTGCTCGTAAGTTCTTGTGCTTAATCAACTGCTTTTAGTGTCTAGTTGGCTAGTTACACACCTGATGTGTACTAATATATCACTATGGATTACAAAATTTTACCTATTGATTAAGTTTGTTTGTTTGGACATTCCATCTAAATTTTTGATTTAATATCTGTTATTCTTATGTAGGGATGCAAGAGTAATGTGGGACCAGAAAACTGGACGCTCAAGAGGCTTTGGGTTTGTTTCCTTCCGCAATCAGCAGGTTTTGTATGCTTCAAATCATGTGTGACTGTTTGTTTTAGCTCATTTCATGATTTTATATTGATTTAAATTGTTATATGAATTTGCAGGATGCTCAAACGGCCATAAATGAAATGAATGGTAAGAATGATCATAGAGCAGCTTTTGTAAACTTTGGTTTACTGATGCTTATATTGTAAGGAGGCATTCAACTGTCTGATAGTATGGCTAGAGAAGCGTAGCTTATGTGGTGTTCTGTGTTTTGCAGCTTATCAGTGATGAATTGTTGGAAGTTACATATCTTTTTTTGCTGATTAGACTTTGTACCTAGAATTGACTTCTCTTTAACTTAATATAGTTTTCTCAGTAGTTTAATCTATGTTTCTTTTACCTCATCTCAGGTAAATGGTTAAGTAGCAGACAAATCAGATGCAACTGGGCGACAAAAGGTGCTACTTTTGGCGAGGACAAACATAGCTTTGATGGAAAAAGTGTCGTTGAACTTACAAACGGCTCTTCAGGTTTTCTTTTGATTACTTTGCAAATTCTGTTATTTTCGTACTTGCCCTAAAAGATCTTATTGGTGAAGATTACGTCAATCTAATACTTTCGCAGAGGATGGTAGAGAGATGTCAAACGAAGAAGCTCCTGAAAACAATCCTCAATATACCACTGTGTATGTAGGAAACCTCGCTCCAGAAGTAAGTTCTCAACTTTTTAGGAATCTCTCTTTGTAAACACAGATAGACAGCTTTTAGTGGTCTTTTTGGCACGTCGTGACAGTTGTCAATCTTGCAGGTAACTCAACTTGATCTACACCGCCTGTTCCATACACTTGGCGCTGGAGTGATTGAGGAGGTCCGTGTCCAGCGAGACAAAGGCTTTGGTTTTGTGAGATATAACACTCATGACGAGGCTGCTCTTGCTATTCAAATGGGCAACTCTCAGCCTTTCCTCTTTAGCAGACCGATAAAGGTACTAACTTCAGTTATGATTTACTAGATCCATCTCTGCTTGTAAAGTGGTTTCACCGGTTTTCACCTAAACCCATTTCCATGTTTTGTGATTATTAATTGCAGTGTTCGTGGGGAAACAAACCAACTCCAACAGGCACAGTCTCAAACCCACTTCCCCCACCAGTGCCGGTACCAGTCCCTGGTCTGTCCCCAATGGACCTCTTAGCCTATGAGAGGCAACTGGCTCTAGCCAAGATGCATCCTCAGGCTCAGCATTCTCTAAGGCATGTCAATGCAGCTGGAGCAAGTGCAGCTATGTACGATGGTGGCTTTCAGAATGTAGCTGCGGCGCATCAGCAGCTCATGTACTATCAGTAATAAACTCCGGTCTCGTGGCACTGAGATGCCTTGTTTTTTTTTTCATCTACTTAATTTATAATTTTCTTGCTTTTCTAGACCTTGTTCAGAGTCTCATGTATGTGTCTCTCATTTAAAGCCGTTGATTCTAAATGTATGCCTAGTTTGTAACCTATGATGGGTCTACGTGGATCGTAAGCCAAGCAATAATATAACATGAAATAAAAGGGATTTTTGTTTGGATTCCAAATTTGTTGGGGTCTAGACAAGTATGAGAGGGAGTAGTATTGTATTGTGTGGTTCTGTAATGTTAAACTTAATCGAAGTACTTTGGCGGTTATATAGATATAAAGGTTTTCTAGTTCCAAGCATGGACTTGAATTTCTCGTTTGAATTTTAGTATACTATGCAGCAAAGTAAATAATTGAGGTCATTGTCAAGTTTATAATTGATGTCTTACTTACATTGATGTACTATGAAAATTATCAAAGGTGAAATATATGTTCCTTCACATTATATTTCATTTTAGAAACCTAAGACATTACACATGCAGGGTAAGGCCGTAAGGATAAGCATTTTACATGTTTATTTTTAAAAAAATGGGAAAATCTAAAACGCAGAAAGCAATGTTTAAAAGTCCATAGATAAACGATATGAGAAAATTTGAAAAGAAAAGGAACCAAATAAGGTGAAAGATTTTAAGCCAAAAAAATAAGGTGAAAGATCAAAGTGGTGTAACTAAGTGATAAAAATGATCACCAAGAGACTGAAGATCTGCAGAAAAAGCGAGAATTAAGTATTTATCGTTGAAAGATGACCAACTTATCTACAAAAAAAAATATTAAAAGAAAAGAAATGTAGATGTCTAAACTTTGTTTTTAATCCTTCTTGATAAGTTACAAAAAAAAAAAAAAACGATTATATCCTAAAGGTCACATCTACATTTTCTTGAAATTGAAGAAAAAAGCTTAAAATATTGAAATTGCTGTGGTCTTAATTTTTAATTTGGTTTTAGACTTGTGTACACATCTACACTCTTGTGAACATATCTCGAATGGAACTTCAGAGAAACGGCAAATTTAAAACATGTCTATGAGAAAAAGTATAATTGCAATGACACTAAACGGATGAAGGCTAACATCGTATTCTCTTAGGTCGGATGTGTCATATGTTGTGGCCTGTGGGGAATAATAACTCTAATATTTTTGTCGAAAAAGTGTAGTATGACATTGGATCATACAATGTTAAAAAAAAAAATGTATAAAAATCAAACCAAAATCAATTAAAAAGATTAGAGCAAGTTTGGTAGAGTTCCAATAATCTTTCGAAACGAGAAATAGAGACTTTTGCGTCTATAGCAATTCTTCGATTTTAGAGACATAATTTAACAGTGACCATATCAGTAAATATTTACATAATTATATACATAGTTTATTAATATATACACAAAAACCCCGTAGCACTTTCTCTCTTTCTCGTCGTTTTCAACGGTCCAATGCGTTTATCACAATCCTGTATTTTAGTATAAACACAAAGCAAAGGAGGTTTTATGTAATGAAATATTGCAATTACATAAGATAATTTATGAAGTGAACGAGATAATTGTTAAGTATTAACCATTCATAAGCAGTAAGACTTGCGGCATCAGCTTCACCGGAGGATGGGACTTTATCGGCGCTGAATGGTCCAAGCTTATCACATGGTGTCCCGGCTGCATATAATGTGTTTTATCCAAAATATATATGAGGGTTTAATTGTGATACTAAAAAGATGAGGGGCGTATAGTAATTATTATTTGTGAGATTATCCTCTATTGTAATATTTGATAACGTAAAAAATGGCTTACTATCATATTGGAAAAGATTTTATAAACCCTTTCATTTATGTTCTTAGAAATAAAACTATATAGATAGATATGAACTTCTTACCTTGGTAAATATTTATAGAACATACCATTCATCTACTCTTCAATAATTAACAATGATTTAGTCTCTAATAATTTACAATTCAATTCATTACTATATTTGATGCACACAAATAAACATCCATTATTTTATTCTCTAATTAATACTCATTGCTTATTAATTATTTAATTTAACATTCATTTGCTTTAAAAAATATGGTAAATCTATCATATTACGTGGCACCTTGAAACCGTGCATAATGCATACAAATTTCAATGCAAGTAATCACTTATCTTTTTAATATTTTTATTGTGTATTATAATTAGTCTAGTTTTAGAGGAAGGAGGAGAAATAAATACGGCTCAAAGGCGTTCCCGGGTTGCTAGTTGACCCGGTCGGAGAATCCAGAGCCCGACCCGGATACATCTTCAATTTCCGGAGACCACGGACATTGTTATTCCCCTTGGTAATGATTATGCTTCTGGTGACTTGATCACTGGAGAGAGGAGATTGGACGGTGCATAATGAATCGTGCTTCCTCAATTTTCCGAGACCATTTTCCGGTGCTGGTCCGGCCACCGTATCATCCCACAGCTTGTGTAGGAACCCCATCCGATCAAAATGTTATCCAAAAATATACAATATATATATATATATATGGGCTTTTGATTTTATTGTATCTATCTTCTTTTTTTCTTCTTCTTCGAGGAGAATGGTTTTATAGAGGTATAGAGGTAAGGGAGAAAGATCAGCATTGAATATTTTTAGTGAGGTTAATTATTAGCTTTCGCTTAATTAAGGAGATTTTAAATATGGATAAAGATGCTGACTAATCAATAGTTTCTTCCTAAGGTTTCTCTAATCTAATTGTACTTAGACATAGTGAATATTCTATAAGTTGTGTCTTAATTTGGTTTGGAATCACAAACTGGTGAATTCAAGTTGATTCTTAGAAAACAGAATTCAAGTTGAAAGTTTTTTTTTATATATAATTTTCCCAAGTTTCAGACAAGATAACATAACAACAACAGCATGATGATGATCGTAGTTCTCTAAACCCTGCCATGAACTTCTTCTACATTTACACATCCCACAAAGCACAACAACGACAACAACAGCAACACCAAATCCTAATCCAGCAATGTAGAGACATTTTTAATCATTGCAAATCACAATACAACATTTGTGTTCAATTGTCAGCTACTTACATCGCCATTATTCTCGACATTGCGATCATCATTGATCTTTCTTTCTCCTCGCTTGCTCCTCTCTTCCTCTTGATAGTTCTGTGTTATCTCCATTTGAGTTTTCAAGAACTGCATTCTCTGCAACTCCATCTCTTTGGCGAACTTCATCCTCTCCTTTTCCAATTCCAACATTAGCTTAAGCTTAGCAGTTTCCGCCTTCTCATAAGCCTCAGTGAATCCGAGAATCGCCTTTGCCACTTCCCCAACTCCACTCCCTCCCGACTTATCCATCTTCAACCGCTTTGGCAGCTGAAACGACAGCGGTTGAGTCGGTTGTGGCGGTGGCAGACTCTCCACTGAGTCAGGAGAAGGCTCAGGTTCAGGATCAGACTCAGACTCAGTCTCAGAAGCACTTCGTTTCCTGAAATGCCACCGCATTGAATCAGAGCTTCTTTTCAAATCTCCTTGCTGCAGAATCTGCGTTCCTTTAGCTTGACGTTTGTACTGATTCGAACGGCTGTTGAAAAGAACTCCCATCGGAGCCTTTTCGGAGGATTTCGAAGCGGCGATTGTGGTGTTGCCACCACCAATCAAACTCTCGAGCTTTTTGAAGAAAACCCATTTGCTAAGTCCATCACCAGAAGCGATTTTGGCCTTCTCTTGCTTGTATTTCTTCTTCACCGTATCGATCCTGTTCTTACACTGAATATCGGTTTTGGGATACTTGCATTGACGACTATTGTTCACGATCTCAGCTACTTCTTTCCAATGTTGTTGCTTCAAAGTTCCTTTCCCTGGCTCAGAAAATCGATCCCCCCACGCATCGATTAGAACCTTTGTCGCTTCTTCGCTCCAACAATCGTCTCTTCCGCCGCCGCTTCGTCCGTTTCTGTTACCGCTGATCCCTCCAAGAGAAGGAGTATGAATCACTAAAGCCAACGCGTTCCTCGACGGAGATTGAGAAGAAACAGGCGGTTTCGTCACAGAGGCCACCGTAACGTCGCTCGTAGGCAAAATCCGAGGAGACGAAGGAGCTGGTGACAAGGAATCTCCCGGAGATTGCAGCGACTGAGTCTCGTCTTCTTCCTCCATTGAGAATCGGTGGCTTGAATTTTCAGATCGGAGAAGGTAAATATGTAAAATTCGAAATTTTGTAGATCTGAGTTTTTCTCACCGGCGAAGGGATAAGGTCACCGGATGAGTAATCTCCGTTATTGACCCGATTGGTTTTTTTAAAAGTTGACGAAAAGGCCCATAACTCTTTCTTTTAATAACAAAAACAGATATAATAGAGATGTGAATATTCGCATGGTATTATGGTAAATTAACTTATTACTACCAAGGTTTTTATGCTCTTTTTGTAGCCACGACGGATTTCAAAATTTGTCCAATTTAGTTTTCTTCTTCTTGATTCTGTTAAATATACATTGGCAGATTGGCTAAATTAATCTATTAGATATGAAAAAATGAAAAAAAGTATTATTATTATTATATATATATATGCGTTTATGTATGATGTATCTATTGTTTGGTTAAGTCTCAAGACTCAACTAAAATAGAACAACTTAGTTTATTCATAACAAGTTAAATACTGGGCCCAAAAATGATAAATCAGATCCAATGAGCCATGGGCTTGATAACTTTCAAAGCCCAAGAAAAGTGAGATTGGTGAAGTGGAAGCATCTGATAGAGCCATGTCAGTACGTAAACACGTGTACGTCCCAAATCACTAGGAGCTTCTAGATTTTCCACCCTGAAACTTTCCAGCTAATGGGTGCATCTCTCACTATATAACTATGGGAGCGAAACATTCACTGTAACTCAAAAACGAATCCGAAGAAGATTCAAATCGAAGTCGGAGAAATGAGTGCTGTTGCGATCAACCACTTGTTTGGTTTGCCGGAGACGGTGGAGAAGTTAATCTTCCAATAACAATATCCCAGTCGACATTCTTTAATCTTCGAAAGAATACATCTTCTACATCGACGTTCCAGGAATCTCCAGATCAGATATCCAGGTATTGTTATATAAGACTCATAGATATGTGTGAACACGGACTTAGGGAGGTTAAATTTGATTTGGTGATATTTAATAGGTAACAATAGAGGAAGAGAGGACTCTGGTGATAAAGAGTAACGGGAAAAGGAAGAGAGAGGATCATGAAAGCGAACAAGGATGTAAAGTACATTAGACTTGAGAGGAGACTTCCTCAGAATCTGGTGAAGAAGTTCCGGTTACCGGAAGATGCTGACGTGGCGGCCGTGGCGGCTAAATATCAAGAAGGGGTTTTGACGGTCACGGTTGGGAAGCTACCGCCGCAGCCACCGAAGCCTAAGAAGATTCAAATCACGGTTTCTTGAACGGTTTAGAAAGCAGACACGGTTGTTTTGTGTGTGTTTTGTAGTAGTTTGTAAAATTGTTGTTTTTTCCGGATCTTAGAGAAAAAAAAAGACTCATGGGTTTCAAGGCCCAGATGTATCAAATGCAGGCTACGATAAGCCTCACTGGCATGCTATTGTTGTATTTTGAAAATGGAGATATGTGCCTTGGTCCAAACATATACTGATAAGCTTTTGCAATGTGGCATACAAGCTAATTTCTACGGTAACTCCTGGAAGCTTAAAGTCCTGGTAAGAAAATTACTTCGCAATTCAGACTGTTCTAGTAGCTCATGAAATGCGACACAAAAGAAACTTGCATACCTAGAACTAGAAGAATCATTACTGATACTGTTCTTACATCGATCCTTATGCAACAAAACAACATTTGAGTTCCTCCGTGTTTGGCCAGCTGTTAAACTTTAATGAAAATGTTTAATGGACATTCTCAGAATCAAATATATATATTTAGTATCCATTTAAGTTAACTTTCAACTGTGTTTACCTATCATGTAACCGACTCATCAATGCCTGTTCTAATTTTCATCGTTTTAATATATTGGTCGCCATTGATATCGATTAACAGGTGGAGCAGAAAGGAGGACAGGTACCAGGACCAAGAAGCTCACATGGGATAGCCGTGGTCGGAGACAAGCTCTACTCTTTCGGCGGCGAGTTGTCGCCAAATATTTCCATCGACAAAGACCTTTACGTCTTTGACTTCAACACTCACACTTGGTGGATCGAAACGGGCAACGGAGACGTCCCTAACATCAAGGTCTTGGGCACCCGCATGGTGAAAAAGGAGCGAAAGTTCCTGACGAAGCTGGATGAAGAGGGAGGACCCGAGGCTCGTACTTACCATTCGATGACTTGGGATGAAAACCACGTTTACGTATTCGGAGGGGTGAGCAAAGGTGGGACGAATAAAACCCCCGTAAGGTTTAGGACCATCGAGGCGTATAACATTGCTGATGGGAAATAGGCTCAGCTACCGGATCCTGGAGAGCAGTTCGATAAGTTCGAGAAAAGAGGAGGAGCCGGTTTCATTGTGGTGCAACGGAAGACTTGGGTGGTTTATGGATTTGCGACTTCGCCTGATCCTAATGGAAAAAATGACTACGAATCTGATCAAGTGCAATTTTATGATCCCGCTACTCAAAAATGGATCCAAGTGGAGACTAAAGAAGAGAGACCTTCTGCGAGGAGCGTGTTTGCGCATGCGGTTGTGGGAAAATATATACTAATATTTGGAGGTGAGACATGGCCGGACCCAAAGGCTCATTACGGTCCCGGGACGTTGTCCGATGAGGGTTTCGCGTGGACACCGAAACACTTGTGTGGGAGAAGTTTGGTGGAGGAGATGAACAGAGTACACGAGGTTGGCCCGCCTACACGAGTGCCACCGTCTATGGAAAGAAAGGTCTCCTCATGCATGGAGGAAAACTTCCGACCAACAACCGAACCGATTAGATCTACTTATACGCAGTCAACTACGTGTAATCAATGATTTCACCCTCAAGGTCTGTTTGTCTTATCAATATCATATGTACCAATAAAGGTCTAATAAATTATATGATTGTTATCTACAAATTTTTTTCTATCATTTAATTCCTCTCAATCTTCTTAATATTTATGCCCTATATCCATAATTCAGGACCATGAATGATACGCATGATTCTTTACATAATTAAGTACTTATAATTTGTCAACAAAACACAACAATTGATTGTCACAACAAGATGGGAGATTTTGGATTAATAAAGATATACGTCGAACTGCTTTCTTGGTGTAAAATTTATTGGACTTTTCCCCTCGATGGTATATAATTTTAAATTGAGATTTTCGGAGAAATTCAATAGAGAAATGGAAGAAAAAAAGAAAGTGTGGAATTAAAACTACGTTGATAAAAGAATGGGACAAAAATTTAAAACTGCTTAAAGATGGGATCTAGATGGGCCCAATATTGGGCTATATTGGACACAAGGCTGATTGTTTTATTGCAAAACCAAAAAAAAAGATGTTCACTCTTTTCTTGTCTTGTACGTTATTACAGTAGCTCCTTTTTAACTCTCTGGCTTTGATCACATATAGCAACACAATCTTAGATCAGAAAGGAGCTAGCTTTATCAACCTGATAAAGCTATTGATTCTCCATCTCCGATTCCATCTTGATATCATAAAGACTCTCTATTTTGATCTGCCTTGGTCTCGTGACAGCCATAGCTTCTTGTATATCAGCTAAGATAACTGTAGTGTCTAGAGGAAGGAAAAGAAGCTCCCTAAGATTGTTCGGTCCAATAACTTCCGGATCTGATCCCCATATCAAATGGCCAACCTGAAGGTTCCCTTCTTGTGTCAAATGCTTACCGTCGAAGAAGAGATAATCTTCAGGCTCAGCGCATACATTGTTAGTCGTGCAACTGCTTCCATTGACAGAGCCAGTTCCACAACAAGCAGCGATTCCCGTCTCGAACGCTGCATCAGAAATGATAAATGTCACAACTTTTTTTCAAATATCAATATGGTCATGATGATGATGATGGAGTCTCATCGTAAAAGACTTACTGTACGTCTTAGACTTGATAACTCGGTTTTGGATTGAGCTGAAGAAGTCGTAAAACGAGTATTGGAAACCACTGAGTTGTCGTGAAAGTTCAACCAAGAGCTGCAACAGCTTCTTGTTATGCAAATCAGCCATTTCCGAAGGCAACCTCACGCATTCCTGAACATTTCCGTTTTCTTGTTTCACGGCCGGTAAGCAACCCAACGGTGCCAAGTTCTGGAATGCGAATTTCCTACCTCCAGACTCAAAAATCACCTGAAAAGTCGGTAGCTGAGAGAACAAACCGAAAAATATATAGGGAACCAATCAAAGATTGTAGCTTATGTGATCTTTTACCTTTAGTTCTGCTCCTATAGCAGTGATGACTCGACCCACAAAAGCTTGTTTCTGATCATCTGAGGGATTCGGATTGTTCTTGGCACAGTTCAAGTAATCATTAGAGCCAATGTAGAACAAGTAGATAGCTTCAGAACGTGCTTGAGCTGTCCATTTGTTCTTGTTTTCAGAGAACTTCGTCACTTGTTGTGACAGAGTCATCTGTTACATATATATATATGATCTAAGATCTCCCTCAAGCGTTGACCTAATTTCTAATATATATATATATGATCTAAGATCTCTTTCTAGATTCCAAAAGCTAACCGTCTCCGGAGGCGAGCCGAGAACGGTGGCGTCGGCGATGGCGAAGTTAGCTCCGTGAGAGAAATCTGCCGTGCCACGGAGAATCGGAGGGATTTGAGGAATATCCATGAAACTAGCTGCTTAGAACAGATGACAAAATCAGATAAAATCCCAAACGAATATAAACCATAGCCATCGATTTCAAAATTGATCAAATATAATTACCGACATAGTCGGGAACGATACGGCCATCGGACCACCGTCCCGTAGCTTCTCCGAGAGTGATTCCGTACGGAGGAAAGCTAGCGTCGACACGATTCGAAGAGAGGAAGTGTTTGTTGCCGGCGTCGTAAAGACCATCGCCGAAGACGAAGAGCGTCTGGGCGAAGGAGACAGTTGAGAAGTGAAGAAGAAGAGGAAAGAAGAAGGAGAGAGAGAAGAAGTGAGATTTGCGATAAGCCATTGAAAGATGGTGAACTCTGAGAGAAACAGAAGCGACGTCGTGTTGTCTGATCTGAGTTTCTATTGACGGTAGTTAGTTAGTTAGAGCACTTGTTAAGATTCTCATGTCTGAAAAAGAATGAAAAAAAAAAAATAACTGAGACGTTTTTTTCTATTTTTTTTTTACTCTTTCGTTTCTTTTTTTTTTAATTTTAAAATAATAAAATTAATTATAAAATATCAATTATAAAACTCTTTCAAGTTTTAGTAGGACTGGTAGTTTGGGGTTTTTTCAAATTTTATTCAGGTTTTTCGGATTTTCAAGTTTTCAATATAGAAAGTTTGCATCCCATTCAAATATTTCTCTATTTCGGAATGGGTTTGATTCGGTTTACATCATGTTTGATTCGGTTCTAATAACATATTTTAAATCACATTTTGTATCCAAATATTTATCAGATTTCGTTCGGTTTCGATTCCAAAACAAATTACCCAAACTGAAAAAATTGGTTCAGTTAATACTTCGAGTTCTTATTTACGTTTCCCAAGTTTGGTTCTTACTTCGGTATCGGTACTTCGGTTCTTACTTTGGTTATTGGATTTTATCCGAACGAGATTCAAACTTGAACTCAAACAAACAAGTTTCAGGATCTGTTCGAATTTTTGGAAGGAACCAGAACCAAACCAAACCGAATCCAAACCCCAAAATAACAAGCTTTAGGATATGTTCGATTTTTTGAAAGAACTAGAACCAAACCGAATCAATTACTTCAATTCGGATTCAGTTTTGATTTCAAGTTTTTTGCCCAGACCTATTAGTTTGACACAATCTCTATGCATACTGAACTAGAGTTTTTTATTTGGACAATGAAATTTATGAATACGTTTTAAGTATTAATTTTTTTTATAAATTATTCTGATATGATAAAAATGATGTTTTACTAAAAATGTGGCCAATATTTTTAACTCATTTAGAAAAATTTAACAGATATAAATATTATTTTGATAATATAAAAATATCATTAGTTTTACAGATAACAAATACGAAAATGGATAATTTAGACCGAATATGTTCCATCTATCATATATCTTAATATTTTTTATTCGTATTGTTATACAAAAAAACTTTTAAAAAATAAAGGCACGTGACCAACGTTTCCATTTGTTTAACAACGATATTTTAAAGTCAAAAGGATTTACATCTGTTAATCTATCAGAAGTGGAATTATTTGTTTAATCAGAATAAAAAATAGCTCAGATTTTTTTTAAAAAAAACGTTTAACTCCATCTTCAGTTCGCTTCCATGTGAACATTTAAAATCTTCCATGTTCGCTTCCATGTGAACATTTAAAATCTTCCATGTGGTATTTCATCCGATTTTTCATTAAACTTACAACGATAATTACATGATAAGATACATAAATCTTTACATTGTTAACAAAAAAAAAAAGATACATAAATCTGCAAAAAGTAAAGAAATTTCTTGAAAAAAAAATAAAATACTTTTTATTATTTGTAGTATCCAGTTTTGTAGTTTTGATTTGATGTTTATAGAAATAAGTATTAGAGAACCATCCAAAAATATTATTTTGTTATGTTTTTTAGATTTCTAGGATTTTATTATGTAAGAGAACTTGTTCCAAAAGATGGAAGAACCTATCACGAGACGAGTTTAAGACAACAAATTTTTCGAAAGTACTTAAACTCTGATTCGTTTTTGTTTTCACAATACTTTTGAAGAAAGCACTCTTCTTATAACTTGTGTTTTCAACCTCATAATTCAATTAAAGAGCTCGGGTCTTGGTTGGTTACATAAACCGGAGCAAAAAAGTTTTCAAAGATATATTTGACCAACCACAAATCTCAACTCAAAACATCATTTTATTTACTTTTTTTTCTCGCAATTGTTCTTGTATTAAACCACAAACCACAATTCTTTTAGAGTATCAAACCACTTAATTTGGGATCTTTTTTCGGAAGAGGAAATCGATGTTTATGAGGGTTAATTTTCCATTAACAGTATTTTCTAGAATTTTATACTTTTTCTTTTTGTATTTCTATTTTATTGTTCCTAATTTAATAATTTTATATTATGTATTTTAGATTAAAAAATTTATGTAAAATTTTTTATAGAGTTCCAGAGAAAATATCTAAAAGACTATCATGTATCCTCCATAATTTTATATTTTTTTATTTTAAATTTTTTTTGTACAGACATATTTTAAAGATTGTCATGAGACCTTTCTAATTTTTATCTTTTTAATTTTATTTTTTTCTCTATTTGTTGTTTCTAACTTAATGATTTTTATGTTGAGATTTTTCATAAAATACCTATAAAATTTTAAGATTTTTTCTAGATATTATCTATGAAAATTGGTCATATATCCTTTTCAATTTTATATTTTTCGATTATTTTATTGTTTCTAATTTAATAATTTTTTCTGCTTCCAGATAAATGATTTTTTATTAGTTTTTAAAAATATATTATATTTATTTGAAATATTATATTTATTTAATATTCTCAAAAAATGTTTATACAATTTAATTATTCTAATGTTATAATTTTATACGTAATAAAAATATGTACTAATTTGATATCAGACATGAAAAAGATTCATAGAAAAATTTGTTTAAGATTTTCTATAAAAATCATAATTATTATTTTTTTTTTTACAGGTTCTATGAGAAGCTATCATGTGTTTTTCAAATTTTTATATATTTTCTTATTTTTATCAATATTAAGTGTTCTAATTTGATAATTGTATGTTTTATTTTCTCTAAAAACATTATTTTAATAAAAATAATATTTATTTAATACTTTATAATATAATTAATGGATTGTTTTAATTTCAGACAGAATACATTGCTGTTGAATCCAAAGTGTTGATATTATCTTAATAATATGCACTAATTTGATATCAAATATAAAAAAGATATATAGAAAATTTAAATTTATTTTTTGGTGATTCATTTATTTTTTTATAAAAAGTTATAAACTATTTTAAGTTTTTTAAAAATAAAACTTTGTTATTTTACTCTTAAATTTCAAATAAAACAAGATTAATGATAATAAAAATTATATTCTAAGTGGACAGATTGCTTTCAATGTTTAGGACTAGTCAATTAATATTAATTAGTATAAGAAAATGATTGCCAGCTATACAGATTGTACACCATCACATAACCACACATCTTAGACAAAATTAATGTGTTCATAATTACACTAATTATAAAATATGCATGATAACATGAATCAATTAACAACTGTTATGTAATTAATATCATAACCATCTATAAATAGCAGAACAGTGTAATAAATATAAGAGGGACGGCCCTGAGTAGAAATTCGTTAAATCATTGAAAGACCTGATCCGACCAGACCAATTGAAAAAACCCAACCCAACTGTAAAAATAAACAAAAAAAAAAAAATCTTCATCTTCATCTTCATCTTATTTATCCAAATTACTCATTATTTAGCTTTGCTCAAGGAATGAATTCTTTTACAGTATAGTAAAACCAGTTACAGTGACAATAATTCTCACCAAGAATCTATCTTTCTCCGATTTCCTCTTATGACAGCGGCATAAATCGATTGATGTTAGGAATTATCCTAGTAGATATCTTTCACCATGACCTGCCAAAGATACAAGTCGCTAGCTTTATAAATATAATGTTAGTATATATATATATATATATATATAAGTCAAAAATAGGCACACACTTCATATGGACTCATCTGCACGTAAGCAAAATTGTTTTTTATTCCATTTTCTGAACCTTTTATTTTAACTAATTTTATAGCACCAATTTGTGGACTTATTTGTCGTTTCAAGGATTCCAACTTAACGTTACACATTTAAACCCACAAATAAGAAAATAAAATACATTCACAGCTAATCTTTAGTTTAAACACTGATAAACTTGTCGACAAAAAATGACACTAATAAATTTATATTTGGAAAACTACTTTCTTCGTAAATGCATGTTAAATATCGTGAAGAAACGTTCTTATATAAATTTGATTCGTGACTAAAAAATTGACGTATGAAGCAGGTTAACTAATATTTTATCCATTATATTAAATTAAAGTTTAAATAATTAATTAAATTAGTGCTTCCATGTAACTTTTTTTGCATGCTTGTAATTATGCTTCATGTGGGTACACGTAAGAGGTTCCATTTTCCATCTTTTGGAATAGTTAATTGATATTATTATCTTCTTCGATCTTGATTTAGCGTCGTAAATGAACGAATCTGATTCTAATAATAATGGATGGATTATTTAATGAAAAATAAAATTAAAAACTTGTATTTCGTCAGATGTGAACCATGTGATTGATAATCTAAACTATTATGATTGATCAATAATCGGTTCCTCACTTCACTTTTATATATAAAAGTAAAAATGCATAGAAGTATGCATGCAAAGTTGCATTAGATATATTAACCTCGCGTGACGCGTTACTATTTAAGAAATAATAAATCCTAAAGGTCGTACGTATTTGTAATATAAATATAATGAATCAGTCTATGAATTGAAGCACAAAAGCAATCTTTTCTCTTTTACTTTCGGCCTCTCTCACTCTCATCAATACGATGGTAGGCAACGGTACTTTAGCGAGTATTCTAGGGCTATTTTTGGTATTCACACTGTTCCACAACCCGATCACCGTCGCCGGACAAAATATCCCGGCAGTGGCCTTGTTCACGTTCGGTGATTCTAACTTCGACGTCGGAAACAAACAAACTCTCACCCAAACAAACGTTGCGCAAGGTTTCTGGCCGTACGGAAAATCCCGAGATGACCCTAATGGCAAATTCTCCGACGGATTCATCGCTCCGGACTTCGTAGGTATGTTTAAAATCTTTATAACTGGAGAATCCTGGACCTAAATATAACGTTAATCTCTCTAATTTACACGTCCATGATTGTTCCTAACTTTTAGAATATTTTTTTTTGCTTTTTAGTCTCCCGAAACTACAATTAAACATTCATTCAAGGTTTTTTTCTACTACTAAATAAGTAAAAAGTTATGTATTCCAACGATTTTAAATAATAGATATTAATAAATAAATTTGTTTTAAATAGAATACATTTTTGAAGTTTATTTGTATTTTTTATTAATTAATAATAATAGTTGTAAACTTATAAAATTAAGTTCTTGGTTTAAAATTATTGAAAATTGTTAATCATGAAAAATGATGTATTTATAATCAGATTTTAGTTTATTTTCTTAATAGATAAAAACATTAAAACATCAATTAATATATATATATATATTATAGTTTTTTTCCAGTTTTTTCCTTTAGCCTTTTTAGAAAAGCTAAAATATTAAAAGAAAAAAAAATACAATATGCAGCAAAATTTATGGGCATTCCGATCGAAATCCCGGCGGCGCTGAAACCGAACGTCAATGTTTCACGTGGAGCTAGTTTCGCTGTCGCTGATGCTACTCTTCTCGGAGCTCCGGTGGAATCTGTAAGTCTAAATTCTAAAATGTTTATCTTTTTATTAATATTTTAATAACATTCTAAGTGGAGCATCTTTTTGTGTTATATTCATCAACTCATTACACATATTATAACGATATCTGACTTAAAAAAAAAAAAAAAAAAGCTTCATTTTAATATCTGCAATTGTAGTATTAATTAAGAATTTCTTTTCTTTTTTCTTTAGTTGACTCTGAATCAACAAGTGAGAAAATTCAATCAAATGAAAGCGGCAAACTGGAATGATGACTTCATCAAGAAGTCAGTGTTTATGATATACATTGGTGCAAACGATTACTTAAATTTCACCAAGAACAACCCTAACGCCGATGCATCTGCTCAACAAGCTTTCGTCACTTCTGTGACCAACAAGTTAAAGAACGATATTAGCTTGTTGTATTCATCAGGAGCTAGTAAGTTCGTTATCCAAACGCTAGCACCATTGGGTTGCTTACCGATTGTCAGACAAGATTACAAAACCGGGATGGATCAATGCTACGAAACTCTCAACAATTTGGCTAAACAACACAACGAAAAAATCGGACCCATGTTGAACGAAATGGCTATAGCTGCTCCTGGTTTCCAGTTCACCGTCTTCGATTTTTACAATGTCATTCTTCGTAGGACGCAGAGGAACATGAACTACCGTGAGTTGGTTAATTACAACTATATATATTTTACATTTAAGCTCAGAGATCAATAAGTGAATACTCATATACAAAACCATTAAAATTTGTTATTACTATATATAGGGTTTTTTGTGACGAACTCATCGTGCTGCGGAGTTGGGACACACAATGCTTATGGTTGCGGTTTACCTAACGTGCACTCGAGACTATGCGAGTACCAACGATCTTACTTATTCTTCGATGGGCGTCACAATACCGAGAAGGCACAAGAAATGTTTGGTCATCTTCTTTTTGGAGCCGATCCAAATGTGATCCAACCGATGAACGTCCGTGAGCTCGTGGTTTACCCAGTCGATGAACCTATGCGTGAGGTGTGGTTACCTACAACGTCAGCCACGGTCCAAGCCAGCGAATCTAGCTCGTCATCAAGCCGCGGTTACGAGTTCTACTGAATCTTTATAAATCAGATCTGTTTCTTTTTTCATCTTTCGAGGGTGAGTCTCCATCTATAATAAAAGATTGATCATTGCAACTCAAATATCTATCCATTAATCTATCCAATCATTTACTCAAATAGTAATCCAAAAACATGAAATCCAGTTACTTATTGAAATACCCCAAGGACAAAATAACCCAACCAAACAAAACCAAATCAAACAAAACCAAAATTTTATCAGTCCAAATCCAAACCAACCGAACTATATAATAACCTAAAACTTTTGATTAGTTTGGTTAATTTAGTTCAGTATAATTTGGGTTTGGGTCAAGTTATATAATCTTTTTTTAAAATATTTTCTTTCTAATTTTGTTTAACTTCTTAAATTTCAATATTTAACAAATCTTAAATGTTTAACCAAAATTTAGCAAAATTAATTACATTTTGAAAAACAATTGAAGTATAATTAAATTAAAATATACGAATTACAATAAAATTGAACCGAATATATTTTTAGATCTATTTCAGTTTTGTAAATATTATCAGAACTCTGAACTAAATTTAAAGCTATCCAAACTAAATATTCTCCATCCTAATTTTCTATACCCAAATTACTAATTCATGATTCAAACATAGACTGATTCCAATTCTCCAATGTGTAAACATGGTTAACACTAAGATATGAAATTAGTTGTTTCGAGTATGTATATTTGAGTTATAATTAAAAAAATTCTTTTTTTTTGTTAATATAGCCTAATAATTTTAATATACCGTTTAATATTGCGGAGTACTAAATTCGAACCCTAGACATATGTTATGAATTTCAGAGATGATAGGACAGATGATTCTCACAAAAAAAAAAAAAAAAAATCTCTCTTCTATACATTATTTTTTTAATATGATTTTGAGTATAATTTCAAAATAAAATATATTTTTAACTGTAGAACGAATACAATATTATAGTTTGACAGTGGGAAATATATAATAACTAATAAATAGGGTATGCAGTATGATCTGATTTTGCGGATCAGAAGCGACAGAAACGAAATATAAAAAAAATAAGACCAGACAAAGCTCATCAGTCATTTTGATCTGATCCAAATTGGCTTAATTTTTCGTAGGAAGCAAGATGGAAACCTACAAATAATTTTAATATATCAAAAATTTAAAATGAGGACGCAATGGTAATTTAAAGCACCAACTGATCTTGACTCTATCCTCTACGGTCAATATTATAAAATAGTTACCAATTTGATGATATTATAATAGAAAAAATCGGATCGTATCACATATCCACATTTACTAATCCGTTCATGTATCATTTGTTTTTGTCGGGCTTACTGAAAAATCAACTATAGTATTACTATTAGTCCTATATAATAACAGACATCTGATAAAATATTTATTAATTAATTTGTAATATTTATTGTAAAATTAGAGTGTAAATTAGAAAAAAAATTAAAAAGTTTGAAAGTTTATAAAATTAAAAGATTTTGTGAAAAAATAGAACACAATTATGTAATAGACATTTCAGTTTGATATATTTATGAGTGAAAGTTAATAAAATATTTAATAGTATATAATATATAAAAAATTCAATCAAAAAATTTGAAAAACATTAATTAATATTTTTCTACAATTATTTTACAAATATATGATTTTTTTTAATTTGAATTCAATTTAATGATAATTTGATATTATATAGATGAACAAATCATCATTAAACTGAACTAAAATTACATAAATTCATATACATATATATATACAATATACCATATTGACAATATGATATTGTATAGAATTTTCATATATAAATAAAATTTAAAATAACTTTGAAGTCCAAAAATAAATAAATATGTTTTGTGATGATAAATTTTGATTTTGCAAAATAAAATAGATAAATAATTCGAATGATATCATATACCTTATTTTAAGTTTTGTGGTTAATGAATAAAATAATTTTATAGTTAGTTTGATGAAAAATTATATGGTTTTTGAAATAAGTTATCAATGTTATATCGTATAATAATTTTAGTAATTTAAATTTATTTTCTAACAAAATTTTATCGTTAATAACAATGATTCAGGCAAATTACTATTTGTTGGATCGTTTGATTACTATACATATGACAAAACCAGCTTATTGTGAAACAAATAAGACATGAGATCTCGAAGTAAATGACATATTTGCTTTTACAAATAACTAAAAGTTACTGGGTAGTTATGTGAATATTAATTTCGAAGAGACTTATTGTTTTTCAAAACAGCTATGTTCTTCACATTACAGATGAAACAATTTTACTATCAACATGGTTTATCAGTTTCATGATTAGCGGTTGCTGTTATCAATGCTCAATTTTGATCAATTGTACGACATTCAAAATTTTATAAATATTTATCATATTTGCATTGAATCAAAGCATGAATATATATATATATTTTTTAATTGATCGTTGTAGGAAAAGTTAAGCCACTTTAGATCAGATCAAGATGACTGATGAGCTTTGTCTGGTCTCTCTTTTCTTTTTCGTTTCTATCGCTTCTGATCCGCAAAATCAGGTCACACTGCATAGTGCATACCCTATTTATTACTGACTTACTATATTTCTCCCACTGACAAAATATAATATTGTATTCGGTCTATAGTTAGAAATCATATTTTCATATAATCCAAATCATTCCTCGTTTAATGCCCATGTTAGTTAATCAAATCAAATTCCATATACAAAGAAAAAATATTTCCATGTGTGTTTTAATGTGCATATCAGCTAAAAGCTTTAAAATCTAGGAGCTAACGCATAAATAACACATTTGATCAAAATATTTTCTAAACAACATCTAACGAGAAAATATTTACAAGATAGTTTTTTTCCGAACGATTTGTCCTTTTGCAAAAAAAAAAAAATATATATATATATATATATATATATATTCTGGTAATAGAATTTTGTGTAGTAATAGAATTTGTCGAATAGTGACTATATGAACATTTTGCAATTTGAAATCTAAACACAAAATTATAAATCCTACACCTTAAACTTTATTCTCTAGTAAAGAATTAATGAATCCAAACTGTTTATTGTATAATATTCCTAAACACTAAATTCTAAAAGCTAAAATCTAAATAATAATTTTTGAATGCTAAACTCTAATTAAGGATTAGGCAATCTTAACTGAGTAATGTATAATATTTTAAAATTAGCTTCGTTGATGTTACTTATCTTTAAAGTTTTTGTAAAAAAAAATTGTAACATTCACAAAGTTTGGAAACTTTTTGCAGATTTGAATTGATAAACAAATCTAAAATATTTTAAACAATTTAACTTGATCAATTCAAATATTATATAAAAAAAAATAAACAGTCTAATTTGATCAACTCACTGTATTTCATGTTATCGAGGCATATAACTTGCTCTACCGATTTCTACAATGTCATTCTTCGTAGGACGCAGAGGAAACGAACTACTGTGAGTTGGTTAATTACAACTATTATTTTATTTATTTCTAAAATTTAAGCTCAGAGACCAAGTGAATACATATACAAAACCATTATAATTTGTTATTACTATAGGGGTTTTCATCACGAACTCATCGTACTGCTGAGTTGTAACACACAATTCTTACGGTTGTGGTTTACCTAACGTCCGTGAGCTCGTGCTTTACCCAGTCGATGAACCTATGCGTGAGGTTTGGTTACTTACAACATCAGCCACGGTCCAAGCCAGCGACTCTAGCTCGTCATCAAGCCGCGGTTACGAGTTCTACTGAGTCTCTATAAATCAAATCTGGTTCTCACAATAATCGGAATCATAACTTCGAGCATGGGTATCATCATGTGGTGAAGAGACTTCTATGTTTTCAGTTTGCAACTTCTTTTTCATCTTTCTCGAGTGAGTTTCCCTCTATAATAAAAGATTGATCATTGCAACTCAAATATCTATCCACCATTAATAGGATTTGTACGATGTCATTCTTTGTAGGACGCAAAGGAAGATGAAGTTCCGTGAGTTGGTTAATTATATATGTTTTCTAGTTAGCTCTGAGACTATGTCAATACTAAAAAACCGTCAAATTTTGGTTATAAGTTTTCCATTGCGAACTCATCGTGCTGTGGAGTTGAGACACACAATGCTTATGGTTGCGGTTTACCTAACGTGCGCTCGAGGCTATCGAGTACCAGCGATCTTACCTATTCTTCGACGGGTGATACAACACTGAGAAGGCGTAAGAAAAGTTTTGGTCATCTTCTTTTCGGGGCCAAACCAAATGTCATGCAACCAATGAATGTACGTGAGCTCGTGACTTACCCCAGTCGATGAACTTATGTGTGATGTTTGGTTGGCTACAACGTCAGCCACTGTCCAAGCCAGCAATCGAGAGTCATTAAACTAGGAGCAAGACACAAATCATTGATGTCGCCAGTCAATGTCATAGTTATGGTGATGATGGTGGTGTTATGTTCTTTGAAGATGAAGGACGCATATCAGATGAATCCCATAGTTTTGGTGATGACTATGGTGTTGGGAAGAACTTTGTTAACTCAACTGTAACGAGTTGGCTAAGTGAGTTCGTTCAAGTTGACCGACTCGTAATAGTGTAAATATTATCAATAAGTAATTTGTTATTTGATATAGGATATGATCGATAGCAATCTAGTTACCGCTAAACAGTACATTAGTAACACTAGATATTACCGATAAATAACTTGTTATCTGGTATTATATATGTAAGGAGTCTAACATTAAATTTGACATACTAATTCAGATTCAGTAAGTTGGTGGTTATTTATCATTAAGCTAATGTTTGATGTTTAGCACTTTGACTGGTTAGATCGCATGTTTTAATGACTGTCCATTATTAACATTAGACCAGACTTACTAATTATACTGATTGTGGATGCAATGAATAAACATTTAACATTAGGCATCTCCAGTAAAAATTATCGTTATTGGCTATTAAATATGTTGATGGTTTAACAATGAATCTAAAAGATTAATTTAAAAATAAATGTAAAAGTAAATATGGCTAAAATGACGAATGGTACTCTCTTATAATTTATGTGTAGAAAAATATTATTTAATTATAAAAGATAGTTCTTACTTTCTAAATTAAAACCTATGGATAAGACACAAAAGACAATATTTTGGTAACTAATGTTAAATTCTTTGACACATAGTGCTTTTATTATTATTATTATTATTATTATTATTATTATTATTGTTTTCTGTTTTAGCCATTTGATTCAAATATAATATAGCAGCCCCATTCCATTTATGAACGGCCGAGGAAAAGGCGAAAGTTATGGAAATTGCAATTTTTTTAATATTTTTTAACTGGAAATTGCAAATTTAAAAACAAAAAATTAAAGGGAAGCATTTGGCTTCTTCACAACTGGTAGCATAATAACTTACTCATTAAAAGCGTTAACAAAGACGACGTTTTCCAAAAAGGGTCAAATAAATGACTAAATATTCTGGTTTCCATTAAGACTGTGAAGGGAAAGAGCATAAACCTAGAGGTGGAGGACACCTCCAAACCCATCAACCTCAAGATCCATGAACCCACCCGTCATTTGGTTCTGGATCTGGCTCCGGATCCTAGTCTGGATGCAGTCATGAGGATTTTTGTATCGACCATAAAAGAGAAAACATTCATCCTAAAGGTGAAGGGGTCCGATACCATTAAAACAGTCAAGACCATGATCCATGCTCAAGGAGGCTCACCAGTGGACCAGCTGAATCTAAACTTTCTTGGCACGAAGCTCAACGACAGTCGCACCGTAGCTGACTACAACATCAAGGCAGATTCAAATCTTGTCATTATGCAGAGTGGTTGCATTTGCTAAATGTCTATATGTTTTTCAAAGCTTTATCAGTATAATTTCTCAAGACCTGTGTTCCATTTCCAAACACGACTAAATGTTTTAAGTTTTCGGGAACTTTGTCTAACTTAATAAGGAATAATCTTCTGTAGTTGAAAAATCGGTAGAATGTTATGAATGATTTGAAATATCAACTTGTGTCCCTGTTTAGGAATTAGTATGAAACATGAGATCTATAAAAAAAAAAATTAGCATAAAAATAGAAGAAAATGATCAAAAGCTAGAGTAGAGGAAAAAGTACAAATGCATCATTTGACCTTAACAGGGAACGACTATTAACCTAGCTAGAGGCCGATAGCTCCAAAACAATCCACCTCAGGATCGGTGATGACCCGGTCCGTCGAAATCCTCGTTCCGACGCTCGTCATGGTCAAGTCATGCAGATTTTTGTAAAGACTTTGACAGGAAAGATCATTTTCTGACACCATCCAAAACGTTAGGGCTAAGATCCAGGATATTGAGGGCATTTCGCCACACCTGCAGAAGCTAATTAATCTTCGCCAGCGAACTGCTTGAGGATGGTCGCATATTGGCTGATTACAACATCAAGAATGACTCGACCCGTCACTTGATACCGCACTCTAAGACTTGATAGCTAATTTAGGGTTTTCGTTTGTTTTTTTTTTTTGGTTTTCTTACTTATCTTTCTGATTTATGCGTTACTTCAATTGCTTGTTGCGTTGAATTGGTTAAAAATAATTGTTGTTTTTTCATTTCCCTTAATTTTCCCATAAGGGTTATAAAAGCAAACCCGAAGAACCGTCAACGTCCCATAATATAAATTAAAATGTAGTGTAAACATACGGAATGAAAGTAAAAAAAAAAAAAAAAAAACACCAACAAAAGAACAAATTATCAATGTATATTAGTTCGATACATTGAAATCAAGGAATCTGAAATAATTTGTTGATATTGTATGGGCCAACCACTAGAGAATCTGACATGTGCCCACCATTCCAAATTATATTTGCAAATTGCTTGTAAGTATTTTGGGTGAGATGAAGTGAATCCCAAAAAATATAATCATTAGGATTCTCACATAATTTGTATTCCTTTACAATTCTCTTCCCTCCACAGCTGAATACTCCTCTCCACTTCCCTGTTCCACAACATGCTTCTTCCCCTTCTTTAAAACCTTTTAATTCAAAACGTAAATAAAGTTACCATAAGAACTATCTCCATGAGCATCCACACATAGAGCAGACTTACCAAATTTAGAAGGATGATGCATTCTGAGTCTAAGACTTTTATTCATGTCAAAGAGGGAGAACTTGAAGCTCTTGACTTGTCTTTGCATCTTAAACAAGAGCTCCGAAAGAGCTTTGTTATGCATGCTTGCCAATCTTGAAGCATCTCTTAAGCAAGAATCAGTCTTTTGTTTTTGTATCCGTAAAGCCGGGAAACAACCCAAATCCGGTACATTCAAGAACCCGAATTTTCGCCCTCCAATCTTGTATATTTCCTGTTACAAAGCCATATTTAAAGAGTAAAAATGAATGCAAAATCAATCTTTGGTTTAGATGATAATAATGGTGATGATGAACTTACATGAATGAATGTAGTCAAATTACCAATGACAATGTCAACATGTTGAGACATCGAAATCGAAAGAGATTGATTGGTCAAGAAAGGGCTTGAGTAGTCATTAGTCCCAATGCTTATCAAATAGACAGCTCTTGAGATTCTCTTCTGGCTTTCTTCTTTACCAAACTTTCTCCTCCACAATCTCTCCACTTTCTTATAGTGATCCACTTGTGTTCTCAAATTTATTACCTAAATTATAAAATTTAGTAGTCCCAAATAAGTAAGTGGATACTACTACATATTTTATAATTAATAAGTATAATAATGGATTCTTATTATAAAGCTAAATAAAGCATGTAAAAAATACAAAACAAATCGAAGGTAGGACCAAAGAATTACATTTTTAGGAAAATTGTTCAAACAATTTAGCCACAATAATCGGGTCAAACCTCAAAACTGAAAACGCACCTCCCGTATGGAATCATCTAACTAATACTATATAATATAAAATTAACTTCAATCAAATTTCTAGATCAATCAATCATGTGCCTTATGTGTACGACAAATAGATAATATATGTCTATATATAGGTTCACTACTACATGCAGAAGTATAATTCAAAACTAATAAAAATAAAAATAAAAGTAATGAAATAGAAAAATACGTACCGAACCGTGGAACGTTTCTACAAGAGCACCAGCTCCAGCAGATGCAAAGTTGACGCCGTAAAGCTTCTTTTGACTATCTCCCGGTTTCAAAAACGGCGGAATTAACGGCAACTTCGCATATTCCGCTATCATTGACGTACATTTTCGTCAATATAATATTATTTAAATAGGCCACGAGGTAATATAATAAAGATCTAAAATCCTTTTATTTAGCCAAAAAAAGAGATATAAAATCATCTCACCGATGAAATCGGATATGAGACGACCGTCGGAGAATCTTCCGGTGGGGATGCCAAAGAATGTTTGACCATACGGTGGAAAATTGGCTTGGTCAAGTGTTGTGGTATTTATGTAATTATTGTTTCCTGCATCCAAGAAAGAGTCTCCGAAGATGAATAAAGCCGTCACATTATTATTGTCACCGTCGTAGGAAAATTTGGCTGCGGATTTTCCGGCAAGGAATATAAAGAAGAAGAAGAAAGAGGAGCAGGAGAAGGAGATAGTTCTTGTGGTGAACTCCATCGACGTGGACTATCTCATTCACCACAAAATTTTCTAAAGACTCGTGTGTGTGCTTATGTATATATATATATATATAAAGACTAAAATTATTTGCCTTTTTAGTCGAACTTATAGACATGTCGACAGGACTATGTGTGTAATATATCAAAATGTGTCGCTACACTTATATACAACATGAGTTTCTAAGGAAGTCAAATGTTTGGGTCTTTTTTAACTCCGGATGGTTTGTATCTATCACCTTAAGATAATTTATTTATTCATAATAATAGAAAAAACAAAACAAAAAAATGTTTGGTCTTCTTCTTTCCTACAACCGCTGCACCATTTTGATTGGGACACAATGTGATGTAGTCGTATATTTAAGATTAGTTAATATTTATTTGTATTTTTATATTTTAATTTTTATATTTTAATTATAATTATAATTATTGAAATCATGTGATAGTAATGATTATTTTTGAAATTTATCACATGCATTTGAAGTTAGAATTCAATATTCTCTGATATTAAATGAGATATTAAAATTAGTAAACTAAGTTAACAAAATAAAATTATCATTATAATTTTCAGAATTTTTAAGTTTTCTTATAAATAACTTTTTAAAACTATTGTTTTAAGCAATTGTTATTGATATTGATATTTTATAAATAACTTTTGATAAATACTGAAAAAAGTATTTTCAATCTTTGTTTTTCGACTAGATTTTTAAGTAATCTCAATAAGTTCAAAAAATTTAACTCTTAAGTATTTATAAACTAAATAAAAATCTCTACATCAATCTAGCTTCCCCGTGACTAGAAAAGAGTTTTTCAAAAGTAGATTTGCTTCCCTTTCTTTTGAAAATATATTGTTTGTAACTTAACTACCAAAATATATTTATGTTTATGAGTTTATAAAAACAAGCAGAAGTGAAAACGACGGATGGACGCAGAAGTGTCCAGAAGAGTGATTTAACTTCTTCTTTTTCTTTGTCTCATAAAAATGGGTCACGAGAAAGCCATAACTCACCAGTTCCCACTTGCAAAGAAAGTGCAATCTTTTAGATTCCTCTGTCGTTTAATGGCTTCATTTTGGCGTTTTCCCTCTTGATTCATTGTATGAAAAAATAACAAAAGTGGCTCACTTTTCAAGGCAATCAATGTGATTCCTTAATGATATTCACGCAATCTCACCGCCTTCTTATCACAAAAACGATAACCGGTCCTTGTTTCTTTTCCTCCGGTTCGGTCCGCACCGGTCTTTAGTAGCATTCCAGATAATTAAACAGAGCAGCAGTTCAACACATTACCTTATGACAATGTTAAAGACGTTTTGGGCACAAAATTAACAAAACCAAAACACAAGCGAAAACAAATGATCACTAGAAAAGAGTTTAAACTAAATTTGAAACAAAAAAAACTACAGAAACTTCTAAATTAAGCCTCTATATAGACTTCATTACACCCTTATTAGCATGGAAAGAGATAGAGGCTTATGGCTCTTGCAATGCAAATAAGCTTCAGGTGTCTTATAACCACTACCCAACAGCAGCTCCTGAGATAGACAGAGACAGCAAGAAGATGAAAGAAAAGTTACAGATTATAAATTGTTTTGTAGGTTTGAAGGAGATGATGACGATGCTGATGATGATGCGGGAAACTCACTAACATGCAGCCTTATTTACATGAAAACGGATCTCTTTAGAAGACTCCTCCAATCATGGAATCGATCTCATCAATGCTCCATAAGTCCATAGGGTTTGCACCATTGTCCTGAGTCGCCACAGCATCGCCATTGAGGAAATCAAGTGAAGAGTCCCATTCAGTGTTGTTGTAAGGTGTCTCAAAAGCCATGGACTTGAGCTTCTTAGCTGGATTAGCTTCCTCCACGAATAGAGCAGAGTTGTTGTTGTTGATAAAAGCAGAAGATATCTCCGGAGTTATTGGAGCTTGATCGCTCCAACCAAACTCAGAACAACCGAATGAATTACTACCCTGGTCTGAGCTGAAATACTGATGATACCCATTACCACCTCCTGCATCAACGGAGTTTGTCAACGCAAACTGATTGTTGTTGTTCCCTAGCTGTTTCTCCTCCATGAAACACATATTGTCAAAGGAACTGTCGAAGTTCTGAGCATAAGCTGGGTTTGGATTAGGTTTAGCCACTGGTTTCTGTGGACTAGACTTCGCAGTACGTTTCTGAGAGACAGTAGGGTTTTCCTCTGGGAAATTCACCTTAGCTTTAGAGCCGCGGATTCTGCGTGCTGCAGCATCGTAAGCTCTTGCAGCTTCCTCAGCTGTTTTGAAAGTTCCAAGCCAGATCCTTGCACCTTCCCTTGGATCACGGATCTCAGCAGCCCATTTGCCCCACGGACGTTGCCTTATCCCTCGGTAATGGTTCTTCCTCTTCCTCTTTGCAGATTTCTCAACTTGTCCATTAAAGTCAGCAACTTTCTTGCCAAAAGCTGAATCTGGTGGTGGAAATAACAAGAAACAAAAGAAAAGAGTTCTTAGATGAGACTCATCAACAGATTCAAATCAATTTCATCACACGAATCAAGACTAACATACCCCCAAACATCACAGAAAACCATAAGCATAACGATTTTTTTTAAAAAACAGATGATTTCAATGAATAAAACTGTTAGAGAGAAACTCAGAAGCTAAGCTATGAATGATAATTTTAGTTCAGAAGACAAAAAGGTCAAACTAATTTCTCAAGAGCTGAGAAATCTGAAACTTCAGTTTCAGACCAAAGCAACCATATTCGAGCCTTGATCATATGATAGACATTCAAAATAGAACGAACATAGCTAATCAAATCGAATATCAATTTCTACCCAAATTCAATCGCTCAAAGTAAAGCTAGAAGCGAATTTAAGCTATACTGAAATAAATATTCCTAATTATTTACCGGCAGCCGCGGAGGAGACGACGGTTTTCGGAGTCGCGGTGAAAACAAACGGTTTCACATCGGCGAAGACATCATCGACATCGAAATCATCATCGCAATCAATAGACGAATCATCCTTGAAACCCTGGAAATCGGCCTCGAACTCATCGTCAAGATCAAAGAAACTCGAACGCTTCTTCAAGCTCTTCTTCAATCCCTTCACATTCTTCTTCAGATCCGGCCAGATGAACTCGCTAGTAACGCGGCGAGACCTCGGCGGCGGAATGAAATCGGAGATTATAGCTCCTCCACACATGGCGGCTCACACAAGCGTGACGCTCTTGAGGGTGTAAAATGTTCAAATACAGAATCTTAGCGGCGAATGTGAAATAATTGATTGTTCCGGGTTTTATCTTTTGTTTTCCTCTCTCTTCACTACTTTGCTTTGTTCATCAGAAACAAATGTTAGGGAACGCGCTTTTTATTAAAGATGAAGAGAGTACCACGGCTATTTACTATTGTACCCTAAACTTAAACTACTATTTACGATACTACCCTTATACTTTACATTTATTACCTCTATATTTATTACCGTGGACTAGGGGATTGTGGTAAGTTCAAAGTATATAGGATTAAATTTAGTCTTATTTGACTGATGGTAGAAAAAGTAAAGCTTTTCTTACCTAACGTTAGTTGAATTTTACATAAGTCTAATCCCTTTTACTTTTATCTTACAATTTTAGTCATATCAAAACTTTAACCTAAGTTTGAATATAACAAAAATTTATTCAGTCTTTTGATAAGTTAGATTGAGACAACTTGATTTTCATTTTTTACACTAGATAATAGAATGATCATTTTGAATTGGGTGTTTTCTAGTATTGCCAAAATATTTTGTCTAAATTAAATACTATTTATACTAGTATTGCCAAAATATTTGTCTAATTAAAAACTATCATAATGTATGTATGTTTAAAAAGAACCTATGCATTACGTTTATTGTAATTTGAACAATTAATTATATATAATAAACAAATAATCTAATAATTGAAAATGAAAAGAGATGACATTGGTGTACATGATTGACGGATCATGGCCTTACAACTAGTAATAAACTTTACCAGTATTAAGTAGCTACAAATTTGTCAGAATAAATAAAAGATTTATTTAAAACATCTCTAGATATATATAGTATTCATTTTTTCTTCTTCTTTTGATTACCATTTCAAACACAAAGTAAATATATTTACAACATTTTAACCTGTTATGCATTAGCAGTATTAAACAGTAATTGTTTTGTTGTTTCCACTTGGTAGGAGCCGATACACATAATAGTTAATTTGAAATTTAAATTAATATTATACTATAAAATATAGTATAAATAAATTAATGGAAATATACAAAATAAATGAATTACTGAAAATTGTAATTATATACGATAACTCGCCATTAGCAATTGATTACACGCAAGGACCTTAAGGACCTTATGCATAAGGCTAAAAATGTAAAAGCATAAAAGAACATTAATGAAGAATATACAATACGTGTACAGGACACGTAAGTTTCTTGAAGATTTTGGAACAAACTGATATCCCAATTTTTATTTGTTAATTTAACTTAAATATTTTTATCATCCAAAAAAGCACATTCATGTATATTTTATACTATTATTAACATCAAAGTGAAAACGCAAAGCCAGGCGAATAAAAAAGAGGTAGGGTCAGAATCTTTTTCCCGGATCGAGACAAGTTCCTAATCTAGCTTATCTCAAAAGATGATGTCATTCATGGTTGCAATTACATGGTGCAACTATTTGTTTCACTATTTAACTTTTAATTATTGAAGTAATTATGTATACAGAATACTCGATTCTCGAAAAGAAAAGAGAGAACCAAATCAATTCCCTTGTTAAAACTGATCTTAACTTCCTCAAATCATTACTCAACTTGCAGACAACTTAACCTTTATTGGGCCGAATAGCTCAGCTATTGGGCTTAACAGGTTGAGTCACACTTGCATTTAGTAACTTGCTTTTAAATTGGGCCGCTTTCTAAATGGCCGACACTTGAAATCTGCTCTTCTTTGCGTGACACCGTAAATCACTTGACTTAAGGGATCAGAATTGAGGAAGAAAAAGATATAAAAAAGTAAAATAATAATTCAATTATTTAATTAAAATAGCATTAAAATAGTGACTAAATTAGCTGTTAATATCTTCAGACCAAAGTTTGGCTATGTCCATACATCAATAAATATCTCCATGTATGAAAACAAATCAAATCATAAAGATTTTTCCACTATATTTTTTCCACTTCATATCAGTCATGATGAGATCCAGTCAGAATAAGATATTTGTTAGTTGTGATTTGTGAATATAACAATAGAACATTTGATTATCTCACTAATTAAAGTTCAACTGCAAACAATCTGATATTTTTCAATGTTTTCATTTAATTAATAAAACGTATAGTTAACATTTAACAATGGAGATACAATTTTATTATCTTTTATATATCTATAGACGTATTGATAAGTTGTTTAAAAAAATCCCAAAAAAAACAAAAACATAATTACTAATTAGTAAAGTCGATGATTGCTTTTAAGGGACTTTAAAAAGCTGAGGTCGCCGCCGGAGATCACCCAACAATTTCCGATTCTCGCTTTTTCCGGCGATGGAGTTACAGCGTCTGTAAGAAGCCAACATCATCTTCGTGGAAGCCTCTAATTCTTTCTTCTCATCGATCAAAATCTGACTTTCTCTACACTCTCTGCTACAAAATCCCAAGTCTCCTCTGTTTTCACCAAAAAAAAAAAAGAACAATTGAGACTCCAAAAAAAAATATATTATAAATGGGTTTCACAATCTGATCAATCATCATGATAAGGGTAGATAAATTCGTACCTGTACATGTAAACATCTTTGTCTTGACGGAGATGTTTCATACAGAGATGACATGTTTTAAGGAAACAGAGCTCTGAGATGTTTGGATTGGGTCGGTTTGGTTTCAGTGAAGATTGTATCACTATGTTGTTTAGTTTTTCTTTTGAATCTGTTGTTACAAGTTGCAGTCCAACAGAGATTTTAGTCATTCTCTCCATTCTAGGAATTGAAAATCTAAGTAAACAGAAACAGAGAGAGCGAGAGAGATAAAGAGAATGAGATGAAGTGGAAGACGAAGAAGAATTTGGGAATATATAAAGAGTAAAATTTAACTGTTCTGTTTGTGGAGTGATGTGTCTTTCATGTCTTAATTAAAATGTGGGATCCTGACCCTTTTTTCGACATGGACTTTTTTTTTTTGTTTGTCGTAAATTACTACTTTTACCATCCATCTTATGTTTATAAAGAAATAAAAATTGTTATTTTTTTTCAAATAAGTAGCAAATATTGTTATCCAGACCCTAACTCAAATTCAACGATTTTTAAAAAAAATACTTTAGCAAGAAATAATACTAAAATACAAAACATTGATGTGGTAATTCAGAAAACGTGTTTTGCGAATCTTACATCGCTAGCCGTTAGCTTTAGGACTAGTTCACATACGACCGAACATTAAAATAACTATTACCATATTTAATTATGTCACGTTTCTCATGCTTTCATTTTCAAGACATTATATCATTTAATAATGTTTCATGTTTACACATGTATAAACAGTTAAACATTATAGGTCATATATCACTTCACTACAATAATAATTGTAACTTTTCAATATCCATCCTGTATTTTGTTTAACTTTTCAATCGAGCTAACAGTTTTTTTAAAAAAAAATAAAAATAAAACATCTTTTCAATAAAATTAGAAAGAAAAACCACAAATAGATTCTAGTAACATTAACAAAAACGGTAGCAATAATAATAAACAAATTATCCTGCAAATTGTTATTAAAATAGATGTAGTTTTGGAGTTGCAAATTGTTTTGAGTTCCATTCAAGATTGTTAGGTAGTTTTGTGAGTCTCAACGATCAATAGATGTGGCCATCTGATAGTCTCAGTGAGCTCTTTTGGCTGTAAGATGGTTGTAACCTCTGTTTCAAGTGTAAGAAGGTGTTAGTTTGAAGTTACACATGAAGGAATTTTTGGTATTGGGCCGCGAATATGGTGTGGGCTGAGGGTATTGGGTTTCATTCTGCCGGTTGGGTGATGGGATGATCCTTTGTATTTGAACTTTCGCTCAATATAATAATAAACAAAATATTCATCCTCAATTATGAGGATCGTGAGTTAGCACTTATTAGCACTAGAATTAGAGACGAGCTATGTCTGTGTATAGCCAAAAAATTGGTTTTTTTTAATTTTATACAAAGAAATGAAAGTTCCCAGACGAGCTTTAGGAGTAAAGAAGAAGAATGCAGCTTAGCTTTACTTACAAGTAAAGCTGAATTAGCTCATCACTTACTACAGATGGAGTGAGAACACCAAGATCAGTGAAGAGCAGAGTCAAGTACTGAGGAGGAGTGTAGTCTCTCGCAGATCTTTCTACCTCAACCTTAGGAGGAACAGGAACACCAAAATCAATAGATCTCAAGGCCGGTTCTAAGTCCTTTTGATCCAACGGGTAGAGGCGTGCAAACTGCAAGAAAACAATTAATTAGATGATGAATCACAGTGTTTCTGCAACCACATCGAAAATGTTAAAGATTTGAGTGTTTACCTTGTAACTCTCTGCAGCTACATAGACTGGTTTGTTCATACTATGTGCGACGAGAGCGATTTGGTAAGTACCCATCATGTTAATTACCCCGCCACTTTCAACTACTCCGTCGGCTCCAACAAACACCATGTCTACTTCATCCATGCTATAGGCCACAGCTGAATCAATCAGAAGCTTCACTGGAACATCTAGCTTTGCAAGCTCCTTAGCTAGCAGTACACCTGTTTTATCTGGCCTTCCCTCTGGATTTTGAGCGCAATGGAAATGCAAATTTGGGTTAGGAAAATCGGAATGAGATGATCAGAAAATGACAGACGCGATCAATCTCAAAGTTTAAAGAAAGGCACCTGTGCACAAAACTCGAAAGAGTTTCTTGTTTTGAGCTGCTGTCTTTAGTATTTCGAATACAACTCTAGAGAATCCATGAACCAATATAGTACACCCATCAAATATGAAATCTTGACTAAGCATTGCAATTATCTTTCGGGCCTGGAGAAAAATTGCATTCCTGTTCAAACTCTCCTTCTATTTTACCAATACATCTATCTTTCTGTACAATTGCCATCTAAGAAAACCACTGACCTTGCAAGATATTTCTCCAAATTTCTCAGCACGTTCAAGCACACGAGATTTTGCTGAATTGAAATCCTCAAATTCTAACGCAGATGTTCGAGTCACATAGCGCATGAATAGATCACATCCTGCTGTTAAGGATATAGAAGTTGTGTCCCATGACTGAAAAGTAAAGATAATCATACATTCTTTTAGAGTTCTACGGTCTTCTACCATTAAAAAATAACTTGAAAGCTACAAGATGAGCAGGAGTCATATAAATCTGCATCTCCGAAGAGGATAAAGCCTCGCAGAATAAGTAAATTACAATCAGAAACACGCCATCCAGAGGATAACTTTGGTTTACGCCACAAGCTAAACCAAAAGTTATCTTCAGAGCATGAAGCAAAATACTGAAAACTCAATGCTAAGTTGCAAACCTAATAGCATATTCGCTAACAAATAAAGCCAAGAATGAATAAGTAATAACAGCAACGACCAGTAATTCAAAATTCGAACCCAGAGAATAAAGATGCTTACTTTCAAGGTATCAGAAGCTTTCTTGAGTTCGATTTCGAGTTCCATCATGGTAGTGGCTTCGCTAGCCCTAATAACCGCCGCAAGAGCACGAATCGCCGCAACAGCCTCCGCCAAATCGGGCTGCTGCCTCCAATTGTTGAATTCCTCAATCACGCTAAAGGGTCTTCCCGATACCGGAGAATCCGAGTCGGGATAGCGACGAACGGCGGCTTGAGCCTGTTCTAGCCAATCGCTGGTAACGATCCCATGGTGCGCCGCACGGGTTTGGTAATAAGCCGAAATAGGATTAGGGTTAGGGTTTTCATCCGCCATTGAAGCAGAGAATGGAGGAGGAGAATCGAACGACGGAGTAAGAGAGATGGGTTTGTTGTTCTGATGTTTATCGAGGATGAACGACGCCGATCTTTTCCACATTTTGTGTGAATCTTCGAAAAATCCAATTTTAAGCAAGACATCTTTTTAATACGTAATTAATAAAAAGAGTATCTCCTGGCTCCCTGAATATTTGTATATTCTCATTTACTGCACCAAATTTACAAAATAAATCAATCTCACCCCCAAAAAAATCATTACAATTTAGATTTGAGAAGACCATAAGCTATAACAATACCCATTATGAAAGAATGATCTACTTGTGGCTCCACCACCATTGTCAAGACATCTTCTCCAAAATCTAAACCATCAATATCCGATTGTTTCTTTTTAACTTCTGCCATCAATTTTCCTGATTCATCTTCAATTGTGAAAACTGATCCACGATGTACAATCTTATAACAAGATTGTTGATCATCTTTACCGGATCCCATTACAACTTTGTAAGACGAAGATGAACCTCTTTGTAAAATTTTGAAGTTCTTTCTTAGTCGAAATCTTGTCCCGGTTGAGTTGTATCCTTCGCAAGATTTGAATAGTCCCAACTTCTATAAACACATAAAGATGAAAAAATTAGTCTCAAAATGTTTGTTTATGGAAAATAAAAACTTATTTCTTTTATGATAACGTAACATAGATGAAATATTTTTGTTACCTTTTCTTGAAATTTAAACAAGACTTCACCGTATAAGTCCATAAGGTAAACTTCACTGCAACTCTTGGAATCATAATTATCCACTCGATAGAGTAAGTTTCCTTTTGAATCAAAAACTGTGCAGCCTTTGCTGTGGAACACCAGAGATCTCATCCAAATCGTGAACCTCTCTTGCTCCGTCGTCAAGTACGGCGAACTCTTGTCTTCTCCGGCGCTGGAGTCCACCAGTAAAGCTTGGACAGGATGAATCTTCACCATGTTCTTCGCCGGACAAACCCAAATACGGTCGTTGCTAAGTATTTGCATATATTGAAAAACTTTTATATTTGGGACTGATTAATTCTATATGTCCTCTTCGTATTTATACTTTCTAATTATTTGTAATAATTCACTGTTTGGTTATAATAAAAAGGATATATACGAAGGTCTTACATCCACATGTTCAATGTGAGATACGAACAAACATAATAATACCTAACGACTTATACTCTTTTAAATGTTATACGTACACGTATATATATATATACATGTAAGGTCGTTGTCACGTGGATAATGTGAGATTCGAATAATATAGTAATGTTCATACAATACAATAGTAAATATAGTTTCAATTATTAGTATTTTTGTGTGTTTTGGTTTACAATTTTTAGAATTGGTCTTTGGTTTCGACTTCATTGAATTTGCATTCTCCTCGCTGGTAAATGCTGAAAAAATAATACTGCACAAAAACAGTTATGAATAGCACAATTCATGTTTGGTTTTTTTTTTAAAAAAAAAAATATATATATATATATATAGCACAATTCATGCTTCAAAAAATGTGGTTTATTAATACTATCACATACGAAAAATTGATAAAATTATCGCTGTCATAGAACGTTTTCAGACGCAAGAAATTGTTTCTTATTGGCACATTTTAAAGATCACTCTTTGTAGCCCATTGGGCCATAATAGAATAATTTTGATGATATAATAAAATCATTATATTATACGAATATAGAGGCAGATGAGCCACCTCTTTTGATGCATTCGTACTTATCCCAAGAATCCTTGACCACTCTATGCACTACTCTAATTCTATATAATCTACTCTTATATTCTTCTCCAATTCCAATTATAAGTACTAAATTACCATCCATATATGTATTTAATTCAGTTTGGTGTGTATCCAATAGTTCAATAGTCTAAAGTATATTTTCCTATTTATTTTTCTTGATGTTAAAAACAAAACTTCACTCAAAATTGACGTTTAAAAATATGAGGCTCGAATTGATGACTTAATTTAGTAGTTAATTTACTCTTTTTATTTTCCCGATCAGAATCTAAAGACTAATATCGAATAAGAAGTTGAAAATAATATAAGATAAGAAAGAAAAAATGAAAATCTAAATGCGTACTGTATTACATGAAACTGGTACCCTTTAGACAATGGTCCACTCTGAAAAACTGGTCAATCCTTTTTCCTTCTATAGATATCTAAAAGCTAATGCCATTTTTTCTATAACTTCTCTTTCTATAACTCTTTTAAAACAATATAACAGCTCCATTAGATGCAAACAACTACTAACCAAGAAACACACAATAGAAAAAACAAAACAAAGAAAACTCCATGGACATCACAAGAAACAGCACCACCAGGCTTCATCTTCAAACTCAGTCTATGTTTCCTCCTAATATGGTAAAAGAAACAATGTCTTTTCTTTTGTTTAATGTTTCTCTCTTTTTCTTGTTCTTGAATCTCTCTTTGTTTGTTTGTTTTCAGGAGAAAACTTTAGATGTGGAGCCAAGGATGAGCACAAACCCATTTGCAGAAGACTCGCTTATAAGCAGAATCAATCTAAAGGAGACTGCAGATTACATCAAATCACTGCCAATTTCATCAAACCAAAGCCGTAGCAGCAGCAGTGAGATGGTAAACGAAAGAAGACAGAGTTTCTCATCACAAAAGATCATTGGAGAAGGAAGAAGCAGTGGACACAGAAGAGTGATGTTAATGGAGTCTCCTTGCACTCCAGGTAGAGGAGTCTTCAGTTTCAGTAGCAGTCTCTCTGGTAGAAGAAGAAACTTCCCTTCTAAATGGGATGATGCCGAAAAATGGGTCACCTCCAGTCATGAATCTCCGGCACATTCCCTCAAAAGCAGTCAAATGTGTAGTAATTTCCAATTTGATGGGTTTAAGCACCAGGTTTGGCTTCTTGAAAAACCCCATAATAACTTGGAATTGGAAATTTTGATAAAGTTTGAATCTTTAAACGAACAATGTGGAATCGGGAAGTAGTCATTAAAATAAGAGAATAGTCTTTCTGGATTTGATAAACCCTAACATTGGACTTGGGGAATTGATAAAGATTTAATCTTTGAAAGAAGGTGCTTTTTTTTTTTTGGATTTTGGATTTTGCAGGTCGAAGTTGTTTACTCGGAGAAGTCTAGGGTTACGGAGGAGAAAGTCTCATTATCTCCACCAGATCTTATACTTAAAGGTAAAAAGGCAGAAACTCTTTTAATAGATTATAAAAAAAAGTTGATTTTTTTGGGGTTAATATTGACAGTTGAATCTTTGATTCTGTGTTCTCGTAGATAAATTAGCGAACGAAGTGCAACCGATTCTCCCATCAACGGAAGGGTTTATATTCAGAGATTCCGACAAATTTCTCCAGTTCGAGGAAGAAGAATCTCAAGTTCAACACAGAGACATCGGAACAGAGATGACACCAATCGGAAGTGTAGCGACTTCAAGATGTCACACGCCGTTTAAAAGCATGTCTCCGGCGAGACACAACACGCCTTCGAAAATGTCTGGTCCGTTAACAGAAACCAAAAACGTTATAGACATCTCCGAGTTCGCCGACAAGCTACGACTCAGTGGGTCAGCAGCGACTCAGTATTATAACTCGGCAACTCATTGGAACTCGAGGGAAGAAGAAGAAGAAGAGATATCGAAGAGCTTAAGACATTTCGATATGGAAAGTGAGTTACGGAGAAGTGTTTCAGAATCTAAAGCTGCTTTATGGGATTATGAAGACGACAAGATCAAATTTTGCCAAAGGTATAAATAAAAATCTTGAAAGAAATAAGAAAATTTTGAATTGGGGAAATTAAAAAAGTCGTTTTTTTTTTGTAGATATCAAAGAGAAGAAGCCAAAATCCAGGCATGGGTGAATCTCCAAAATGCTAAAGCCGAAGCTCAGTCCAGGAAACTCGAGGTATGTGGATGCTAATACGTATATTTTGGAGAGAGAACCGTATAAAAATACGGATTTTGTTCTATTCTGGTGACAGATTTTTGGAGCCACGCGCCAACATTAGAGTAATGTCCGTAGTCCCTTACACGACTTCATTGACTAGTCTTTGTTACTTTAGAGACAAAAGTCTTCGAGTTTCTAATTTTCTTAAAAAGAGATGATGATATCTTTGTAGTTGTACTTGTAATTTGTGCAAATCCCATGTTTACAAAGATATGTTTATTTTTATAGTTTCATCTCTTGGGAAAATTGTAGAGTGTAGACTTAGATTAATAAACCATTAATCATTTTATTATGTAGCTATTAAATCATACAAGTCCAAAGTTTACAGCTGTGTGATGATTTTTCAAATTTTTTATGATTTTTAATTTGTTTTAGGTGAAAATACAGAAGATGAGATCAAATTTGGAAGAGAAATTGATGAAGAGAATGGACACGGTGCACCGGAGAGCGGAGGATTGGAGAGCTACGGCGAGGCAGCAACATGCTGAGCAGTTGCAGAGGGCAGCTGAAACGGCGAGGAAGTTAACAAACCGCCGTGGCTATTTGGTTTCCGGCGGTAGCTCATGTGGTTGTCTTCCTTGCAATAATAATTGTCACTAACTTAGTAAAAAAGAGGATAAAAGTAAAATACAAATGGATAACAAGGACAAGAAATTTACTGTTTATGTTTTTACTGCTTTATCAATGTTCATGTTTTTACTGCTTTATCAATGAAATACACCAAGGAAATAGAGTTTATTTCGATATCTACATACGGTACAGTCTTTAAAAAATTTGGAATTTAAGACTGGATGATATACATTAAGATTTTAAAGATTTTGGAAAAAGAAAAGAAAACATTAACTAATAGTGGAAGCTCTTATTAGTTTTTCTGTATTATGGAGTTTTGTTCTTGTTGTTTTCTGGTTTAACTAAATTTGAATTGTTGTTGCCATGCAAAAAGTTTAAATACAGAGAAAAATAAGAAGACTGACCAAAGACAAAACTTTTGCGTCCGAAACGAGTAGAAGCCTCGCAATAAGTCACAGCTTTTCTTCTTCCCCATAATCTAAAAGACAACACTCCTTCATTTCTTTTGTTCTTTTCTGTTTGGTTTTATCAGTTTAACTAATAGTAAAAAAAAAGATTTATTTGAGTACAGGTTTAAACTGTCTATTTTGTCCTTTCTTTTATTGTGACACTTAAATTCTGACATTTGAGATAATAAAAAAAACTCCAGTCCTATATATTGTGAATTTATCAAAATTAAGAACAAAAAAAAGTTAAGGCCTACTTATGGCTCACGACTAAGATAGTTAGGCCTATTAAAGCCCATTCTAAAACGACGCGTTTCGGATCCATCTAACTTGTTGTTCAAGAAGTGAAACCTTCGGAAGCTAAAAGACGAGCAAACTTGTAAGAGCATCCAGTTTCTTCGATTCGCCGATCAATCAGCTGGTATGATTTTCTAATCTCAACAAGTTCTTAGTTGACTATATTCCTTTTTTTTTTTGTTCCTGAGTGTTTAGATATATCCAGATCTGTTAATTTTCTAGGGTTCTGATTCTGTTGTGCAGACACTTAAGGTTTTACAGATCGAAGTGGCGGTAGAAGAAGATGTTTCTCACTAGGTGTGTCTATAATTTCTTCCTCCTTCTTTACCCAAATTTATGTTCTTCTGCTTCTGGGTTCACTTCAATTTTCGTCCTTTTCTTTGTTTCAATCGTGGTTTTTGCTTATCGTAATTTCCGAATTTTTTGTTCGAAGGACCGAGTATGACAGAGGAGTCAACACTTTTTCTCCTGAAGGCAGGCTATTCCAAGTGGAGTATGCCATTGAAGCTATCAAGGTAACTTTTCTATGAGTTTCTCTGGAAAGTCAACGATTTAGGGGTTTTCTTTGATTGATTAAAAATATAAACTATTGCACAAATTTGGGTCATATCTCCTTGTTTGATCGCTTATTAGTTCTTAGTGTGGTATATTGAGGTTAGGCTTAGAATAAAATTTCCCCTGTGTATGCATATTATAACTTGAAGAATTGTTGCCATTAAAGCTATAGAGAATAGATAGTAGAAGCACCGAGAAACGTTGAAGAAAAGGTTCTTCCCTGGAAACTGGTTTCTGATTGCTTAGACTATTGCAGACTTAGAATCATATTTCCATGTTTACTCGATGTAGTTGGGATATCCAGTGTGTGTGTGGATTATATTTCTTGAGTCTCTGATGAGTGTGGAATTATTGCAGCTTGGTTCTACTGCAATTGGAGTAAAGACAAAAGAGGGAGTTGTGCTTGCTGTCGAGAAGCGTATCACCTCGCCCTTGCTGGTTTGGCTGCTTACATTGAATTCTCTGTTTCTCAAAGTTCTGATTTGTTGTTTTCTTTGATTCAACAAATTGAATTTCTGATGGTTGCATTATCCATGGAATCTGAAGATAGGAAGAAGTATTAGCATTCTGTGTTACTTATGGTGATATATAATATGCTATCTCGGTCTATGTTAAAATACTAATTTTTTAATCTTCAGGAGCCGAGCAGTGTGGAGAAGATTATGGAAATTGATGACCATATTGGTTGTGCCATGAGCGGTTTAATTGCTGATGCGCGTACACTTGTTGAGCATGCAAGAGTTGAGACTCAAGTGAGGTTTCTCTTTCTCGTTTTTTTTTCCGTCTAGCGTAAAAATACCTTTTACGTTATTCACTGCTTGTTTGCTGCTGTACAGAACCACAGATTCTCGTATGGTGAGCCAATGACTGTAGAGTCCACAACACAAGCGCTGTGTGATCTGGCTTTACGGTTTGGTGAAGGAGATGAAGAATCAATGGTAATAACTGATAATCAAACTGGAATCTTTATTGCTTTCACATCTCATTCATTACCAGAAAAAACCTTGATAGAAAGAAAATCTATATTTAGTCGTTACATTTTGACATGACTCATGAGTACTGATTTGCCTTTTTCCATCAATGTTACTACAGTCTCGGCCATTTGGAGTATCTCTTCTCATTGCTGGTCATGATGAAAACGGACCGAGCTTGTAAATATTTATCTACTTAAGCTTTCCTCTACTGTTATGATTCACTTGTTGGTAAGTTAGTTGATCTCATTGGATATTACTCCATATTGTTACAGGTACTACACGGACCCGTCTGGAACATTCTGGCAGTGCAATGCAAAGGCAATTGGTTCAGGGTCAGAAGGAGCTGATAGTTCTCTTCAAGAGCAATTCAACAAAGTAACTTGACCTTTCTACAATAATTTCTCAATCTGGTTGCATTTACTCCTACCATTATAAACTTTGTTTCCGTATCTTATTGCAGGATTTGTCTCTGGAAGAAGCTGAGACGATCGCTGTGTCGATACTCAAGCAAGTTATGGAAGAAAAGGTATAAACTGTTCAATTCGAAAATTTCACAATTACAGAAGCTTTTAATCCGTCTAAATGTTCTGGTTTGTGTAGGTGACTCCAAATAATGTGGACATTGCCAAGGTAGCCCCAGCGTACCATATCTACACTCCACAAGAAGTCGAAGCAGTCATTAGTCGTCTATGAGGAAGATTCTATATTCTCGTAATGTATCTATCCGACGTATGTCTACTTCGGATTTTGAAACCAAGAGACTTTCTTTCACATTGTCTGTTAGATTGATGGTTTATGTCACTTTTTACTCTGTTGTGTAAGAGAGAATCTTTTTTCTCTCCCATGTTATTCAATACCCTATCGGATTTGTGACTCAGAAATTTCCTTTCTTACGCGTTCGTTTTATTAAAGTTGCTCTAGTTCGGAAGCACGGTAACGGGCCTGACTTTGTTCTCACCAGGGGCCCATATGGCCCGAATAACAAAATTAACCTACACAAATGAAAATCAACCCTTTCCCTGTTAGTTGTTATCTACAATAAAGAATATATATACATACATATAATGGTCCATAGTATTTAATTTACAGTTTATATTTAGATGTGATAAAAATTTGAAAACTGAAAACAACTCTGAAGATGTCATGTCCTGACTGTTAACGTCGTGGCTCAAAACTGCGTATAATTTGGACCTCTGATTATTTATCACCTCAAGAATATTTCATATTAGGAATACACAAAATACATAACAATAAGTTCAAAAAACAGACCATACAACAGTAAAGTAGATTGAAATTTAATGCTTTCATTAAAAAAATGTAAAAGTCCATGTCAGTAAATTAAGACAGCTGATGCGTCACTCCCGTCGCCGGTATCCAATCACCGCCATGTAAAAGCGTAGCCACCGTAAATTTCGCTGCTTCCTCCGCCGACATAACCGCTTTATACCCGGCCCATTTAACTCTCTGTGTCACATCAGACCCAGGACCAGTATTCTTGTACTCACCATACACAATACTCGCCGGCGGGTCAACGCCGGCAACCCACGATATCCACCCGGAAGCTCGAACCACTGGTCCAATCTCCGTCTCCATAATCACCGTCGTGGAAAACTCCTTCCAAGGCCGGCCAAGATACGTCGGAGCAGTTACATTTCCATTGCCGGAGATAGTGCATCGCTGGATCGACATACCCGAGATTTGGTTCGGATCTTTTTTGCCCTGCGCTGTAATGGTGTTGAACTGATTCAGAAGAGGCTGACGTGGCATGATTTTGCAGTCTTGGAAAACGACGGCGGCACTTCCGAATATGAAATCGATTGTTCCGGTGACGTCGCAGTTGCGGTAGAATTGGCGGTTAGAGTGAGGGTAGAGTGTGTCTTGGAAACCGTCGAAGGAGCATTGGTAGTAGACGGAGAAATCGGAGCCTGATCGGAATGCCACCGCCTGGTGTTTTGTTGCTCCGGCGGTGTTTATGATTCCGATGTCCTTCATTATAAATCCTTTGCCTTGTATAGCTGCGAGGAAAGTAAAAACAACATTTTTAAAAATTCTATGACAAATTAGACAATCAGTAAACCAAAAAGCTACATTCCAAACCAAGAAATACAAATAAGCAGCAAGAGAGAACTTACCGAACGTCGCCGTTTCATAAGTCGGAGTCCCGTCGATGAAATTCTTACTGCCGGAAATAATGGTTTTTTCCTTTCCATCGCCGTACATCATAACATTCCATTTACCTTTATCCATCACCACATTCTCAACATAAGTTCCAGCTTTCACATAAATCACAAACACCTTCAAACTCTTCTTCGGCACCCTCGCCACCGCTTCATTCACCGTCAACACATCGCCGGATCCATCAGCCGCCACCGTCACATCAGGCTTCAAACTCTCCGTCTGTAACAACCTCCGTCGCGCCCATTCCGGAAAATCCTCACTCGGCTGCTGATTCAACAAAAGCCGTCTTCTTCTGTGAATCGGAATCCCGAAATCGCTTAACGCAGCGAGGATCTTCGATACGATTGCGAGGCTGTTGCTTGTGAACTCAGTGGATCTACTCATGGCGGATTTCAGATTCTGTGTAATCGTCGCATTCCCGTACTCTGTCTTGTTCTGAGCTAACTCGTCTATCGAATCGAAACACGTCTCGTGATCCGTGACGGTTGCGCTTAGCCAAGTCTTGAGATCGTTGATTTTCGATGAGTTTAGAGTTTTCTTACTACCGTCGTCGGACGCTTCCATGGCGGAAACAGTATCGTTGAGCCGATCTAACGCATCTTCAATCACATTCCCACAAACCCTTAACGCCGATTTGATCCTCTCGTCCTCCGTTTCCTTCGATAGCTTCTCCGGTAAATCGGAAATCGAATCGAGCTCGTCGATGATTACTTTCAGGGAGAGCTTAAAAAGAACCTCTGGATCTGTTGTGTTGGAAGATGGGAGCTTTGAGATACTGTAAAAGCAAGATTCAGGGAAACGAGTCACGCTGCAAATGGTTTTAAGCGAAGTGGATGGTATTAACTCGGGAGATGAAATCGGTGTTGACTCGGAGGAGTTCTTATTCTTGTTGTGGACGATGGTGGCGACTACGGCGGCGATTATTACCACGACGAGGATTACGCCGGAGAGGGATAGTAGCATAAGCCGTTTTCTTGTCTTTTTCTTCAATGCGAAGTCTTGAGCTTCGTCTACTTTTCCATATCCTTTGAAGGAATTCACTGAATCCATAATCCTAAAACTGGCCTAAAGCAAGCTCCTTTTTTTTTTGGTTTCTGGGTTTTTACAAAGATTATTTTTTTGGGGGTTTGTTATGTTCTGTTGTTGCTATGTCAGAGGGACATGTGTTGTTGTCTTTTATAAAGTGTGGAACCAAGCAAATGTGAATATATGAACGTGACTCACTGGTTCCATGGTGGTTTCTTGGTATGTGCGAGTGTGTGACAGTTGATCTATTTGCATGTGGAGATTCATGATTAAGCTCTAATTATTTTATTACGTAACTTGATTATAAATTATAATCTCCATTATGTAACTTAATATTTGTCTTCCAATCAAGTGCAACATTAGCATGTCTCATAACTATTTTAAGTTTATATTAAGCTACTTTCTGGTATACAAAAAGTTATTAAGTCTAATAACAATTATAAGTCAAAAGTCAACTCTCTTTATTTCGTAGTAGTCCCAAAAAGGCAGAACACTCTTCACAATTCAAGTGATTAATGGTACATTTTTCAAGTATACACATTGGAAATAAGATTAATATACATGAAAATGTATACAAACAAAAAGAAGATTATCTTGCAACATTGAAATGGCCATGTGCTTGTCTAATAAGTTGCGTCTCCATCTAAATCTCTTGAAGCCTTAAATTCGACAAGTGACAGGACCAAGATTGGGCTTCCGAACTCATGATTCCCGGTTATATTATTTGATGGAATACAACCAATTAATCAAACCGGGTGTTATCCGGATGTGTAGGCCCTGAAACTATAATCACTCTGAGTTTTGTATTAATTTCATTCTATTATGGAATGTACAAAGTTTGAATCTCGGTTGATATGAGTAGATAAAACTAGGTTTGTTAACTTTGGCATTGCTTAATCTTATAAGAGTGATTTTAAATTTTATTAAATTCATACTTTATTGATTAGTAACGGAAGATAAATTAATAATTAAAATTATAAAAATAATATCAAAGACTTAGCAAGAAAGGGAAACCGGTCGAACCTAACCAGCCTCCACCACCAATAAACTGACCAGCCGTATATTGCTGAACCTCTGTAGCACTCGTAATTACCTTAAAACCCTTCCACTTTACTCTATTTGCAGTTCCAGCCCCTCCACCTCTATTCAAATACTCTCTATAAGTCAGAGTATCCAACGCAAAATTCCCGCTCCATTCAAGCCATCCTTCGGGTCGGATCACGTCGGAGATATCCGACTGCATTATCACCGTCCTCGAATATTGTTTCCAAGGACGACCAAGATACGTCGGAAAACTTCCTTTCACGGCCAAAAGATCCGCCGTGGCACCAATCCGACAATTCTGAATCACAATCCCAGTGTTTTGATTCGGATCGGATCGGCCTTGAGCCGTGACCATGTTTTTCTGGTTGGAATTTGGTCGGCGTGCGTTTATATCGCAGTCTTGTAAAACCGCGGCTGCGTTTCCGAAGATGAAATCGACGGTTCCGGTTATGTGACATTTAACGAAGAATTGACGGTTAGAGTGAACGTAGAGTGTGTCTTGATAAGCTAACATGTCGCAATTATAGAAAGCGGAAAAGTCCGACCCGACCCGGAGAGCCACCGCTTGATGCTTTGACGGACCCGCCGTGTTTTGAAATGTGATGTCACGCGCTAAGAATCTTTCCCCGACGGCAGCTACAATCACAAGAAAATAAAACATTATTTTTAATCATACTAATATTACGTGGTACGTATGCCGAAAGTCCTCGTAGTACTATTTTTGGAGTTTTATGAAATTATTTTTTAAAAAACATAAATTTGATATAATTGAAAATCACCTTAAATTATGTTTCTACAATTAAGTCAGTAATTGCATAATTTAATAATTATTTATTTTCTTTAAATTTGCAAAAAAAATGAATTATTAGTAATTACCAACAGTAGCGGAGTGGAAAGTGGTGCTTCCGTCAACGACGTTTCTACTTCCGGTGATAATAGTTTTCCCTCGACCATCTCCCAAAAACATTATATTCTTCTTCTTCTTCGTCACTTCCACATTCTCACTGTAAACTCCTGCTTTTATATGTATCACATACCTCTTATTATTCTTTTCCGGTGCCGCTGCTACAGCCGCCGCAACCGTCCTAAAGTCACCGCTTCCGTCAGCCGCCACCGTGGCGTCTACCTTCACCACCGTTGACCCTTGAAGAAGCCTTCTGTCTCCGATGGATAACCAATTTGGCCATCCTTCTCCGTCTAGGTCGCCTGTAAGCTCCTTGAGTTTGCGGTTGTTGGTGGAACTGGACTTATCCTTTAGCTCGAAGTTGGCTATGTCGGTTTCTGTCATGTTCTTGATCATTGCTAATGCGTTGCTACACATGTGCTCCACGTGTACCTGTTTTGATCATTTAAATCAATGATAAGCTCTTACATTTTGTTTTTATTCGAGTGAAAGAAATGTTGTATATTTATCATTAAGAAGTTCATACATCTAGCTCTAATTATAGACTATCTGTATCTTCTTAACTCGTAGTATGTCAGAATTAATGTTACGATTTAGTTCTAAAGCAAGTTACGTATAATTATTAATAGTTGCGACAAAACAAAAAATACCAATCATTCATGTTTTTTATACTTCGATAAATAATTGTGTTGAAATCCATACTAATTTCGATCACTTAAAACATTTATAGTAAGTAGTAGTAGACATCAAAACTTGTTGAATTTTTATAATTATGCATATTAACTAGCCTATGATTTATGTTTGTAAAATTAGACTTGTTTAAAGCAAAATTTTAGGATTTTCAAATCTGAACAATCTTTAACCTCTCATACTAAATTTGACTTTCATAAAATATAACAAAATTTTGTAACCATAAAGATTATAATTGTTTAATGAAACATTAAATTAAAACTACGTACGCACCTGCCCCTTCAATAAGGCCTTGCGAACTTTCCGATCTGCGTCGTCGTATGAGAAGCCGTCAAGGCAAGTCACTTGGTTAGTAATGGCTGAGCTAATTAGGGTTTTCAGATCATCAGCATGTTTCCTCAAAGACTTTCCGTTAGGATACTGATGAAGATCATCCACCGCCACGTGGAGCTCATCTAACGTCTCATCAATAGTCTCCAAACAGTCATGAAGCGCCGTTACCTCACGCGCCGTCAAGCCTTTTCTTTTAGCGATTAGCTTCTTTACGGCAAAGTAATTGTGGTTCACGGCGTTTGTGGTTAGGTTCAGCGACGCTTCGATGACGTCCTTATGTGACGTCAACTTTTTTCCGGTGGCTGCCACGGCAGAGAAACAGAGCTCCGGGTAAAGAGTTGAGCTGCAAAAGGATTTTAAAACGGCGTGTGATGTTGGAGATAGCGTTGTGATTTTTTGGTTTTTGCTTTGGTTTGATTTTGTGGTGGCGATTCCAACGACGGCGGAAAATAACAGCAACGTTAAGACGGCGGAGGAGAAAATAAGTTTCTTGTTGTTCTTGAAATCTGAAAATTTGGATATGAAATCTTTTAATGGTGCCATTTTTTTTGTGTGGGAAATGTTGTTTGTGAGGAAATACAAGATGGTGGATATGAGTTTATATTGTTGAACTTTGAGATGAAAAAGTATATACAATATTTTTATATTATTTTTTTTGTTTCTTTTGTAATGGTTTTACTTGCTTGCCTTGTATGTATTATTTATTTTAGTGGTACATTTTCAAACTTCCTTAGACCCACTTTTGATATCATAAAAACTAATGATTTCGCTTAAAATTTTTAGATTATTTTGAGTTCGTTTATATCATTTTTTTTTGTAGTTCGTTATTATCATTCTGATAATTTAGAATGAATTTTTCTTGAATCGTATGAACATGCGTTATTTTTATTTCTGAGGAGGAAGAAGCGACCACTCTTGTCCACGTTTGATACTCATAAGTCATAATCCATAAAACCTGAGGCAACATAATACATTTTCAGAGTTTCTTTAATTTATGGAAGATATATTTTGTCCATTTAATTTAGTTATATACACACCGAAATCGAACTATAGACTCTCTTTTTTCCTTCTACGAGTCGAACTATAGAATTAGAAATTTAATTATAGAACCTTGTAATTATATCGAATTGTTGTCGAATCCTGTTTTTTTTTTAATATATATTTCGGTTTTCTTCAACTTTAAATGCATTAATAATGATGAAATAGATTAATATTTTGTTTGTTTATTAGTAATAACGAAAACGTAAAATATATCCCTTCATCACATGCTGTTCCCGGGATATATGCTAGGAAAAATGTATTATATATAGATGTATGTAACTGGAAACGACAAATATTCTTTAATGAATGTTTTATCTAAAATATATCATTGGGGAAATACGTTGATTTAACTTACAGACTTAAGTATACGATAGGGATATTACTTTCTTGATTTTATTATATTCGATTTCCTATTTAACAGTGTCGTATAAAGGACTATATGTCAGTATTTAGTAAGTCAATCCACTTTTTTACTGGTGTAAGCAAAACTAACTACTAATATTACAATTGAAAGTTAGAAGGTCTACACGTTTGACTTTTCGTTTGGTTTCAGTTCAAGTAAAATTAAAATTTTGACTATTTGAGTTTAAGAGTATAAAATTTGTTTGGGTATTGTTTTTTTTTAGTTCAACGGTTCGATTCCATTTAGACTTTGATCAGGTTTGGATATCTAAAATATATTTAAAATAAAATAAAATAATTAATATATTAAAATTTTGTTAAACTTTAATAAATGTAACTAAATACTTTCAGATATTTCAAATTTTTGGTATTTTAATTATTTTAATCTTAAAATAGTCAATAACTTGAATATATAATTATAATTTTAGATATTTAAATTATTATAAATTTAAATATAAATATCATTTATGAAATATATGGAAATATGTTTGTATTTATGATATTATAGGTATCTACTTAATTCTCCTTTTGGTTAGAAATTCAAAATTATATTTTTCGGATATAGGAGTTTATAACCTATTAAAATATTTTATTAGTTTCGTGTTTAGTTTTATATATTTTTTGGATCGAGTTTGGTTTTGAATCCAAAAATTTTGCCCAGCTTTAATCAGTATGCATTGCTGGATCATGTAGTTTTGCAGTAAAACGAACGTTCAAAATACTAGTCATTTTGATCTTTTTATATGTCAATATACTAACCATCTTGGTTTAGATAAATATGAAATTATATGAAATTAATATGCTAAGAAATAAAAGGTGGTACGGTTACGTTGATAAACTAATGAAAATAATGAAGTGTCATGAAACATTATAATATCAATTTGAAAGGTATATAAATGATAAAATGACTTATCTGGCTAGAAGTTCTAAAAGATTCTAGTTGTCACGTATAACAAACAGCCTTAATAAGCAATAAAGCATAAAATCCCTAATGAGCAATAAAGCATAATATATAATCAATTCGGTGGCACCGAACGATAACTATAAATAAAGAGTCAAAATTGACAAAAATAATAAAAAAATAGAGTGAATAAAATAATATTCCCTCTTGCTTTCAACTAGGCTTCAGGACTGCCACGGGATCATCTTCTTGTTGGTACAATCAGAATATTTTGTCCGGATTATGAGAGATATTTGTTTGTTTGCATCATTCATTATTCATATATGCATCCACATTCCACGAAAGTGTTTGATATATACATTTCAGGATAATGCAAGGACTCAACATTCTCTGCGTGTCTTGTACTTTGTTAGGATACAGAGAAGGTCAAGTTTATATTATGATACGTCTGTTCCGCTTTGTTCTCGGAACATATTGGAAATGGTGTCTTTAGAATTTTAACCCTATGAACTAAAGACTTTTAACTTAAATTATGATACCGTACGTAGTCTACTTTCAAATCTGTGTTTCTTGAGACAATAAGCGAACCCATCCGTATTAGTAGTTTGGCCGTCTTACCGTATCAAACTTCTGAGATCTTACATACATTGAGATTGAGTCATATATATAACGGAATGGAGAATGGAAATTAAAACTTGGGCAGTAAATAGATGGGCTTCTCTCATTCCCAAACGTACTACGGTTGAAGAACGTCGGCGTCAATCTTACGTTGTTACAAGTTATCTTTCATGGCTACAAGATATCGTCAGTGAAAGAGTTATTACTTTTGTGTAATGACATTCATGTTTCGTGCTTTTGCTCAGTTCGTGTCGATCTTTTCTTTTTAATGCCACGGTTTCTGTAAAAATATATTTCTGATTTAACACATATAATATCATATGACAAAAAAAGGGTTTTAACCAAAGTAATAATAATGATAATTTTAGTGATTTGAGGTATATTTTTAAAGAGCTTTTTAACAACAAAATTATTGAGAAAGGACTGCCTGTTGGACACCCACATTTTGACAACGCCAGAAACATTTTGCTAAGCCAAATTCAACTTAATAATTAGAGACGACGACCATTTTTTTTTTGGAACGTCTAATTTATACTTTTTTTGGAATTAAATTATTAGACATGAGAAGATTATAAAAGTTGGTGGAGAATGGATATCTCTCCGAAAACAAAAGCTAACAGATAACTAATATAATCTTATAATCAAATAACAAAAAAAGAAAGAGACATAGAAGCGAAGATACAGCTTTACAATTTAATAAAATCAAGCACTCATTGCTGACATTTACCGCTTTTTAGGCCCAACGCATTAATGAAGACTAAGAAGAAGAAAGAAGAGAACATTATCCATATATATATATTCAACTAGCTAGCAAGGAATTAATCGAGAAACCTCAAATCTATAATTAGAAGTATTTATAACTTTTTGCTTTGATGAGATTTAGGATTGGAACATGGGTTAACGCTTAATCTATTCTTGAAAACTTGATTAGATCCACTTTCTGAGTTTATAAATCTTGAGGCAATATGAGAAATATTGATATAATTTCTTATTTTAAGATTTCACTTAAAATAAGATGGAGAAATAAGAATAAATCAGAAACTTGATTAATTTTATAAATATGTGTGACCAAAGTTTTTAACGAGATATATAATAAAACAGAGAGGAACTATGTTAACATTTCCAAATTATATAACACTATTTATGCTAGTAGTAATTTTCATTTTTATTATATTACTTTCCTTGCTTGTTAATTTATTATAAAGTATTATTAATTGACCAAAAAGAAAGATGATCAATTATTTCGCTGAGAGATTCTTGTTGGCTGGGTGCATTGACAAATCATCCGTCGTAATTATTTCCATAATATGAAATCATTGAATATTATTATATTTTTACGTTTTTCGTTGGTAAGGCTGTACGTGGGATTCTATAATCGAAAATATCGCCGTAAATCGCGCCTCATTAATTTGAAATTTAATTACTGAATAATTGTTCATTCAAAACAAGCTTATTACGTGTATATTTCGAAACTGAGTCTGAGACATATACTTCCATATGACGTGTATAATCCTTTGATTATAAAAGCAGGCATATAAATCTTTTGAGACATATACTTCCATATGACTGTTTTCGCGTTTTATGTTTATTTTTGTCATAAAATTGACGCTTTTTTTTTACAAGTAATTGAAGCATTTTTCTTAAGATTCGTTACATCTTTCCCTTTTAACATAGTACTTGTAAATGTTAATGTACTTACTATTGCAAGAATTCGACTCCAATGTATAGCAACCAACGTTTAATCATTCTCATCTCTAGTAATGTAGATTTGACTCACACCGTATATGTCACACTTTTCGTAAAACATATCTTGATATCGAAATTCTTGAATGGATTCAAGATTTTACCTATTTATTCAAACATTGTTGTTATTGGTACCGCTTGAACCAATAATGCAAACAACCCCTTTCTTCTCTCTACTCAAAAACTTTTTAAGTGATCTTAACCTTGTGAACATCGGTGACTTAGGTTCTTCTTCTTCTTCTTCGATTCTCTGCGATAAGTTCTCACTTGAATAAGCTGGAATATCCACCACAATCGCCGTTACTTCATGTTCTCCGTTACAGCTATTAGTAATAGTCGATTCAGGTTGATAATCACTAGAAGACTCCTCAAAATTTCCAGGAACAATATCTTCTGTAACTATGAGACCTGCTCTTCTAACTTGATTGTGATCTCCCCAAACTAGTACATTTGTTGGAAAATTCAGAGTTTCTGTCGAAAATCCAAGAGCAGAGCTCTGATCTTGAGATGGATTATGTTGATTTTGAGACAAACCTTCACTTCCTCCATGTGTCGTCTCTTCTACAGAACCAACCGCGTTTCTACAGAGAGGACAAGTGGAATGAGATTGAAACCACATGTCGATGCAATCGACATGGAACCCATGGTTACACCCGGTCAAAACCCTAGCTTTATCGCCGTCAACGAGATGGGAGAGACAAACGGCGCATTCTAGTCCGTCTTTGAAGTCACAAGACTTGAAAACAACGATCGGGATCGATTGGAGGATTGAAGAATCGAGACCGGCGTTGCGAGGAAGATCTTCTTGACCTTGAGCGAAGATGAAACGATGTCCTTGATGGTTACGGCCGATGACTGTGGAGCCAGGATCGTCGGACTGGATTCGGTTTAGGTTGAAATGTTGTTCAACACGCCACCAGAAGAGCTTAGCGTAGAGATGAAGCAAGAGGAAGAACAGAATCCCTGTGAGAAGTGATACGAATGCGAATAGAATTACTTTTCCCATCATCTCTTCTCCTACAAAGTTTCTGAAGACGGAACTATTAGAAGCAGATTCTTCGTCCATGTCGCTGACAAATGGTGAAACCCTAATGAATTTTGGGTAAAGTTTAAAGGGGAAATACTCGTTTTTTTATTTTTTCTTGCGTGGAAAGAAAGGAAAACGAACAAAATATTGTCACATGAAGACAACGATCGTGAAGAGTAGAGCTGTTAAAACCCGTAAGATCGATGATTTATTGAAAGTGAAGAAGCTTTTCAAACGAATGAATTGATATAAAGAGAGGTTTTTTCTGATATCGAATTTTTGTTGGAGGTCAATTCATTCTTGAGGAAGCTGTCTTTGAAACCAGAATTCACGGCAAAATGGCGATGAGAATCAAGACTGGTTCAAGATTTTCAAAAAAGTTGGGACACAAGTCAGTGGAACACGCTTTTAGGTTGTTGACTTGGTTTAGTCAATTTCCTCAAATCGTCAGTCAAAATCAGCTTCTAAATAAAAATGGTTTACTAATCCAAAACTCAATATACTATAAGTTAATATCATAGTTTTGATGTTATTAATTTAATTATATACTAACTTATCGAGAGATTAATTGAATATTGTATTTTTTTATTTGTTTGGTTATATTTTCTTTATTTGTTTGGTTATGATTATAATATTGATTTCTGAATATACTAAATTTTATTTTTGTCCGAAAATATAACACTTAAATAATAATGGAAAGCTGTGGAGCATTGTTTACTAACCTGAAACTCTGACATACAATTGAGTTCTAGATACAAACTGGAAACTGCTTCTCTCAAGCATGAGACCAAATAAGCCAAAAATTTGAATCACTAATTGAACAATATGATGACTTTTTCTTCGCTAAATCGCTACAGCATTTCCTCATGTCCAGTTGATAAAGACAAGTTTAGGCTGCTTCTGTGACTTCTACGAGCCTTCCACGAACCCACTTCTTGGTTACATTTCCTGACTCCAAAGACGCGGCCTTTTCTTCCACTCCGTGGTAAACGTTAGAACCATTTGGAAGATGAGGACTCTGAGTAAGCTTGATAGCTCCATTAGACTCTGGTGGTTGATGGACTCTGGTTCCGTTTGGTTGCGGAATCATCCCGAGTTTGATATCTCCCTGGGATGTGTTCGGTAGCTTATCAGACACCGTCTGCTTTGTAGTACCTTCTATGTTGAATGTCGGCAGATCGCTAGATCTCATGTTTAAGTGAAGACTCTCTCCGTTGATAGGGAATGTGTATGTTCCGTTAATATCTCCTGGTTGTTCTTGATCGTTTGTGTCTTCGGTCTCGGATGCAGTGTCTACATCTAGAAGACTATTACTAGGCTGAGGTGAGAGAAGATATGGGTAAGTCTCATCCTCATCTGAAGCTATCTGCCTCATTTCTATAGATTCAATCAGTTGTGTTGCTTCTGCTATGAGCTTTTTACTCTCTAACAAAGATGCTTGAGCAACTGGGCTTTTCATAGCAGCAATCTCAAGGACTTTCGCAGCTTTCTCAGCTTCCGAGATCAAAAGCCTGAGAAGAAAAAATGGGTTAGTTCTTTGTTACAATTCCAAAAACAGAATATTAAAAGTTCTGTTTTAAGTTGACTGACCTTGCTCGTTCCACGGCATCCATCTTCTTAGATTCCTCCGAAACTCGTTTTGCTCTGATGCATTTTATCATTTCCAGTTTAGAACTTGCCAAAGGATCTTTATACACAGGTGTTTTGCGCTTCCGTACTTTCACTACTTGAACTTTGCTTTGCCGTTCGGTCGCTGGATCCCTTGTACTTCTGTTTGTAGGGTTCTTCTTTTTGGGCTCTGCATTCCCACTTGGTCTTCTACGTCGCCTCTCGACACCAGCAGGTATACCGTGATATTTTGCCAAGCCAGAGCAAACTCTTTCACGGTAAGACTGAGGAGAAAAATCAAACCGAGTTATATATATGTAAGAACAAAACATCACAAGTTGATTCGAACACCTTTACAAGACAACTTACTGGATCAGCCCATTTAGCAGCTATTGCTTCTGCGATTTTCCTTCTTTGTTCGGGAGATTTTGGCGCTCTTCTGTTACTTTTAGCTCCTCTAACGGCTTTCCTCTGCTCTACACTTTCCAGCCATTCCAGTTGATTCTGCTGATCCAAGATCTTGTAAGAATCCCAGTGAAGCTCTTGTTCGTCTGTATATCCCTTTTTAGCAGCTTCTGCTAACAAGTTTTGCCACTCGAAATGACATGTCTCCTGCACTTTTCTCCTTTCCTTCCGCCTTGCCCATCGCATCCGCACTCCCTCCCCAATCTTCAATCGTGTCTCCTTGCTGTAAAAATCATGCGATTTTGAGAAGATAACATTATGATAACAAAAGCATAAGAAAAACCAGAAGTTCCATCAAGTTAAAAAGCAAGACCAGTACTGACTTTTGCGCGTGCCCGAGATTCGCTAGTTTCATCTTGATCTGCGAAAGGAAGAAGGCACAAAAGGTTCTATGAGGGATAGAAAATTTTTGATGCATAGAACAAACATAAACACCGCATTCCTAAAGGGTGTGTATACCTCAAGACTAGAATAACACAATGGTAGAATCTGTTTGAAAAGGACGTTTTCTTGTATGCACTAACAATTAATATCGGTACAAGTCCCACTAGAGTTACTACGGCCAACTCCTCTAAGAAGACATATATAACTATTCTTACATGACATCACCTTTGGGTCTTGCATTGCAATCTTTGTCCTTTCTCTAATCTTCTGTAGGGTCTCTGCATAAACGAAAAAGCAAAACGATTATTATAATGTTTCCAACTAGAAGCAAGTGCAGACAGATTGCTGTGGAATGTCAAAGCAAAACTACCCACCCGGACTATGCTTCCTGCCTTTGTTCCAAGGAGTGTTCCCTCTATTTGCTTTGGAAATCCTCCTCCTTCTCAACCTTTCTCTGTCATCCACTTGTTCCACCTCTTCTTCATCATCAGAACTTCCATTTCGACCATCAAAGGGTTTTGAAGAAGCAGAAGACAAGGAATAGCTTTGTTCGTGTTCTTTCTGAGCAGGACATTTCGTTTCAAGAGTGGCCACTGCAGTAATAAGGACTTTGCCTCTTCGTACATGAAGATTACCCGTGTAAAATTTCAAATTCTTCGAGAAACTGGATTGTCTCCATGGATTAGGTAGGGTTTTAGCATGGGTAATACTCTGAGCCCCCAATGGAACAAGATGAGCTTGCACGGAAGGTTGGATAGTAGCAATATCTGCAAGATTAAGCATGTCAAAGAGAAAAGTGATAGCAATGTGAAAACTCAGATGTGCTTAACGGGGAAAACAAAAATCTTCACAGAAATTTAAGATATCAAACCAAAGACCCATCTCCAAGAGCTAAGAAACTGGGAAAAACACTACTAAACATTCTACAAACTATGCAAAACAATAGTCTTTTAATCATATGCATTTAACAACCCAGCAACAATGGCTATGTTAAAAAAAAAAGCTTAGCTTTGTTCAGACCTAGGACTGCAAATGCAATGAATTTTCACTCAAGAACGATACCCAATAGACAAGAAACAAAACTGAGAAGAAAGAGAGTCTCAACAACACTGAAGTAGAATTTTAGTAAGCAAACAAAACCCAGAAGAAATTAGAGTATATTCATGACCGCATGATAAAGGTTGGAAGAACCTGAAAAATTACCAGAAAAGGTACCTAAAGAAGGCATTGGGAGCTCATTCAGCCCAGTGAAACGAAAAAGGAGAAACTCGAAACCCTCTTTTCTTTGCGACACGACCAGAATGTATTGTAAGATTATACGAAACAATACATTAATAAGATATTTATGTTCCTCTGCTGAATAGAGAGGCGAGGGTTTTGGCAGGAATTTTAAGACAGACAAGGATAAGCCACACAATAGCAAACTTCAACGAAGATACTTCTGTCTGGCTTTGACGCAGCAACCAGGAGACGGTGGATAACGAGACCTGGGTCGTTTTAATAACCCGACCCGTATCATTCAAGATTGGGCTCATGGGCCAAAAACAATTTGTTGGGACAGAAACAACGACATAGGATAAGCACGAATCATGAACGGCCACGTAATCTAATCCGGGTTGTATTTTGTTACCAAATATCATCTAATTAAAAATAAATAAAAAATAAAAGTTAATAAATTTTGGTTAAAAAAATCTCAATAGAAAAAGATTATAGAAACTGTTTTACAAGACTTTCTGCCACATGTCATATTATTATTAGTTTAATATTTAACTAATAATAGAATTTTATTAAAATTAATAAAATTAAACATATGGGTCGGCGGTTCCAGGTTGATCTCCGGCAACGACTGCGACGCGTCACTAATGAAGATAGTTTCTTCGTCTTCATCGTCATCGCCTGATGAAGAAGGCGATCTCTGAAATCTTATCGATGAATCAGATTCTCGAATCGACCGTTTTCGTAGAAGTGACGAGATTCCTCTGTCTTCCAGCGACGAGGCGAAGCAACGACCTATTTTCGACGTGGAGAGTCTCCGATTTCGTTTAAGACGGAGTTTCAAGCTCAATCTCACTAAGAGACAGTACATTGTTATCTTCCTCCCTCTCGTCCTCGTCTTCGTTTACTTATCTACCGATTTCAGCAATTACTTCTCCGTCAGAGTTCCAGATTCTGTATTCCGGCCAAATACTGGGACGGGTCGGGCTCAGGAATCGGATCTTCAAGCACTGTATCTTCTCAGGAAGCAGGAAATCGATATCTTCTCTATATGGAACTACACTCTAACGAACTCCTCTACAACCGAAAATGCGTTACTGTCCCCGCATAAAACTGAAAATGTTAGTATTGACGGATCATCAGATGGTTCATCGGTGGGTAGTTGCCGGAAAGTGGATCAGAAGTCGACGAGGAGGAAGACGATTCAATGGAAGCCGATGCAAGATAAACATCTCTACGCCATTTGCTTGTCTGGACAGATGAGTAATCACTTGATCTGCCTAGAGAAGCATATGTTCTTTCAGCATTGCTGAATCGAATCCTCGTGATTCCTACCCATAGATTTGATCACCATTACAGTAGAATTACTGATATTGATCGAATCAATACTTGTTTGGGGAGGAATGTAGTGGTTTCTTTTGAGGAGTTCTGGAAGAAGGATAGGAGCAGGACGAAGCACCATCATGTGCATATCAATAGATTCATATGTTACTTCTCGAAACCAGAGCCTTGTTATGTAGATAAAGAGCATATTACAAAGTTGAAAGCTTTGGGAAAAACTATTGGGGGGAAGCTAGACACGCCTTGGGAAGAAGATATTGCGAGGCCAAGCAGCAAGACAACTGTGGAAGTGGAGACTAATTTCAGATCAGATGATAATGTCATTGCGATTGGAGACGTGTTCTATGCTAATGTTGAGGGAGAATGGGTGATGCAGCCTGGTGGTCCTGTGGCTCACAAGTGCAAGACTTTGATTGAGCCAAACCGGCTAATTTTACTCACTGCACAGAGGTTTATCCAGACTTTCCTTGGCAAGAACTTCATTGCTCTTCATTTCCGCAGGCATGGATTCTTGAAGTTCTGGTACGGTCCATTTTCCACATTTTTTTTTTATTGTTTTATAGGTTCTAAGGTAGTACGTTAGCTGAAAGCGAAAACTATATGTTTAATTTTTACTCCTCTAAGTTCTCTGGTAGTGTGGTCACTGACAGTAAAACTTTTTATAGCTAAACTTTGTGCTTGATGATAATTAGGCAACTTATTGTCAACCAAATTATAGCATTGATGATATGGTACCATTTAGAAACGTGGCAATACTTTTGTGAATGGATCACTGGAGCTACAAATCTACTTACTTTAGGCGTCCATTGACCAAGTTTATCATTTATGAATAAAGTATCAGCATTACAAAGTTTTAAACACATGTACTTACATATTTTCGTAATAGCTTCTCCTCTTTACCGTACTTGAGATTTTAAGTAAATGTGTAAGTTTTTTTTGTCTTTTGATAGTGGTTTTTGGTCAACCTCTGTTCATATCATATATCGCTGAAAATTAGGTTACACCAGAAACCTTGCTAAGTAATTTTCTTCTTGTTTTAGTAATGTCAAGAATCCAAGTTGCTTTTACCCTATTCCTCAAGCTGCTGAATGCATCACTCGTCTGATTGAGAAGGTCGAGTCACCTCTTATATATCTTTCTACTGATGCAGCTGAAAGCGAAACTGGTCTGCTACAATCACTGTTGATCATAAATGGAAAGACTGTTCCCCTCGTGAAGCGACCACCTCGTGATTCAGCTGAGAAATGGGATGCATTGTTATACAGACATGGTCTCGAGGGTGACTCACAGGTAAACATCTCCTCTTTCTCTTCTCCTTCTTCATATTGGGGTTTTGAATGAATGTTATCATACACGAATCAACAAAATCATAACTTGGATTTCCTTTTTTCTTAAAGGTGGAAGCAATGACAAGACGATATGCGCAATGTCAAACGTGTTCATTGGTGCCTCAGGTTCTACTTTTACAGAGGATATCCTCAGACTCAGAAAAGACCGGGGAACTGCTTCAGATTGCGATGAGTATCTTTGTCAAAACGAGCACCCTAATTTTGTAGCCGATCATGAATAAATTAGGAACAAAGCAGATTAACAAAATATCGCGTCTTGTGAGGTCTCATCTTAAATAAAGAGTCTAATTCTGTATTTTTTGTGTGTGCATAGTTTATTAGTGTATCATACAATAAAACCATACTTGTCTGTAACCCCCATTGCTGTTCTGATGCATCTGATACAGTTACTTTTAATATAATCTGAGTGATGTGTGAGTTTCTAATTGCCTGATATATATGTATATATATATATATATATATATACCTATCCAAATGGCTAATGATTTAAAATTAAACACTAACCATTTGTTATTTGCTTGTAATCTGTCATTATCATATCAATTCTGATCCACAATCTCATAAAGGCAATTTTTATACCAAATTGTAAAGTCGATTTCAAAGGCAGTTTATGTATTACATACATACACCCTTATGTTATCTGTGTGTGTATATATATCTGTCCATTTATGAGACTTTTGTGTAAATATATGCCCAGAGACGCGCCGCCGCTTCTTAGTCTTTACTCGTGAAATATTGGGCTTTGCTTTGTCGGTTGATAATTATCTTAAAGCTTCGATCTTTCCTGTGAATATACAAAACCCCAAGTCGTTTATAGACAAAATCCTTACTAAAGATCGGAGCTTTTTCAAAAGTTTTGCTATTCTTTTATTCGCATGTTTCGGGTTTGATTCGCTTTTTGTTTTTGAAGTGTGATCATGAGAGCGAGATTGGTGGTTTTCCCGATTAAAGGGAGGAACTGGTGTTTCAGCAGATCTGTTGATCCTTTCACTGCTCAGTTGCCGTCCGGTGTTACTCCGACCACTGTACGAGGTTTATGGAAGAAAATGTCATCAGAATCGAAGCCTATCGATGCCAACGCAGAGCTTGTTGTCGATTTCATCTCTGACAAGGTACAAACATTGAAACTTTTTCTCTCTATATATAAAGCTGACATACCCGTGTATTATGTGGCGCGTAGCGAGATTTATCTATCTATTAGTGTAAAAAAGTTTGTGACCAATAAGCTTTTGTTATGTTTCTGATCAAAGGTTTTGATTTCGGAGCTCATATAGGACCAATAGAAATGATAAAAAAAACAAGAAAAGGGTATTTGTATCAGTTTGATGAGTGTTGTTGTTGTGATGATTAGATGAATAAAGCGTGGACGGGTCTCGAGAAAGCGCCTGAAGGATCAATTAAGAACAAGGTTCATAGGTTTGTAAATTGTCTACTTTTCGTATATGAGACATATCTTGAGGCTTTGGCTTTGTTCTATGATTTTGATAGGCGTAATGTTAAATTGTGGTCTCTGTGGTTGGATGTATAGGCTAGGATTGAAGCTTCTGGCTCGTGTTAAGCCGTCTGAGATTTTCTTGAAGTCTATATCTAAGGAGGTCACTTCCGTACAAGTCTCTTATCCTCCTAGGTTCTATTCTCTCTCCTTTTCTTGAATTTTTGTAAACTTGAGGACCAATATCTCAATATAATGAATGAGAAGATTTTATTAGACCAATCTCTTTTGGATCAAGTTATGAGTCCAAAAGTTTGTAAACCTCTTTTTTTTTTTTGTTGATAAATAAACAAAAAAAAGATTTTATTAGGCCTTCATGAGTATGTTCTGGTGAATTCAGATTGGTTACGGTTTTAGCTAATCCATGTCAAATGTTTCAGTTTAGATCATAGGCTTGTACGCAGGAGACTACGCCACATTGCTATTAGGTAAATTGCTTTTTTTTGCTACCCAATGTTCTACCGTTTTCACATTGTTTCTTGAGTCATTTTAGGTTATCTCTGTTGCTTCTGACATGAATGTTTCTAATTGGATTTCTAGTGGAACAATACTGCACAAGAAGTACCTAATTGGTTCAGTAACTTTACTTCCATTGACCAGTGCATTTACGGTATGTACATGAAAATCTTAGCAACTCGGTTTAGTTTCTTCAAAGTCTCTCATAATCAACAAAGATTTTGTTGTTCCATTTAGGTATTGCCATTACCAAACATACCATTTTTCTGGGTCTTATTCCGCACATATTCCCACTGGCGAGCTCTTCAGGTCTGTGATGTCTACTTCCCAATACATAATTCCATTATCATAAAGGTTTTATATAAACTCAAAATCACCTTTTATATTGCAGGGAAGCGAGAAGCTGCTTAAGCTCCTCTCAAACCAGTCAAATCCCCAAACTCCAATGCCAAAGCAAACTGATGAAAACAATAACAACAAGAATAACAAACCAGAACAAGAGCCTCAAACTCCCACATGTGTAAGCTGTTTACTAAACAAACAACTCAAAAGAATCTTGTTTCTTCTTGTTTCTTATTTTGTCTTTGTTTCTCATGAAACAGGTTTTGCTGCCATCAGAAGAGTTATACCATCTACGTCGTGAAGTTAGCGAGGAAGAAGGGCTCGACGAGGAGATCATAGTAGAGATTTGCAAATTATTTCATCTCAATAAGATCGATGTTCTTAAATATCGCAACCTAGTCTAACTCTTTTTGTCATTTTAGGCCTTTTTCTTTTGCTTGGAACATATTTTCAGATGTTTGAAGCTAACTTACGCTCCAATTTTTTTTCGTTTTCTTAGTCCTTGGAACTTTTAGAAAAGATCTTTTTTACTTGGAAGCAGTCAAATTTTCAATTTCGCACTACAAAAAGAAAAAAAAAATAGACAGATTTTGTTTATAATATAGCTATACCTCAGCTAGAGAGAGATAAACAGTGTGTTCTTTTCTTCTCCGGCAAGAAAAATCGTAACATCCGATCGGAATCCGGTAAAGATGGCGAGAGATATTGAAGATGAGATAGGAGACGAGAAGAATCATCGAAAGACCAATGTAAGCGTCTCGCAAGCTGCACCAATAAAGAAAGTAAAGAAAGAAACCAAGGAGCTCCTCAAGAAGTTGAACGATCGTTGTGGTATGTGCACACTCTTTGTTTGCTCAAGTGTTTGGGTTTACTTACTTCAATTAGTGACTTCTGTTTACAGAATGCCCTAAAGTGGTTATTGGTTACTTTATATGGAAACATTGATGAGCTGTCTCACTTCCCATTGCAGGTATCAAGGAGTCAGATACTGGTCCCAGTTAATGGGATCTCCTGTTGATAAACAGATGATGCAAGAGGAGCAACCTCTGCAGGTAGGCTTTCTTTCTTTAGAATACTTCTCTCAAATTTCTTCTTCTTCTCTAATGGGTCACTTTCTAAGCGACTAAGGTGTTAATATTTTTACTGTCCATGTTGCTAGATGCACAAAGATAATTAATCCAAACACTGAATACGCCAACTACATCATTAATGTCAAACAGATAACTAAAGTACATTGAATTCCAAAGCTGATATTTGTTTCTACGTAACCAGTTACGTGTAATAACTAGTTTTGTTCTTCACTGCACTTTGTCGTTGGCCTTGGCGATAAAGTGTCTCCACTGACATTGATGAAGGCATGCGCGATGGGTTAATTTTAATATAAGAAATTTGATGTATATATGAGTGAAAAAAATATTGTTCAGGAGTTAGCAGTAAAGAAGAAATTGAATTTTATTTCCTATGTATAAAGGTTAAATGGAAATGAACATAAGGGTGAAAATCGTTTTAATTACTCTTAAGTTAGTTGATTAGTCATCTTAACCTAAAGCAAATAAAAAATATATTTAATCACAGGACGTTTTCACGATCAGTTATATAGTTTTGTATACCATTATTTTTATAAATTCATTTGAAACTCTTTGACTATCTCATATATAATTTAGTAGATTATTATGTTGTATTGATTATGTAAAGTTATTTCTATAAATATATAACAAAAGATTATTTAAAAATAGTGGATCGTTCGTGTGATTCGGCCCATTTTGATCTCTCCAACAAGACAGATAATATGGGCCGAGCTTGAAGTTACACGTGCGAGGGTCAAGGTGTGGGTTTGCCTTTTTTTTTTTTTGTTTTGTTTCAAGGCGTGGATTTGCCTGTATAGTATATACACAGTAGAAGAGCTTCTAAACTTTTCCTCTCCGGCAAGACAACTACTAAAATCAATTCGCATTTACTTTACGACTCTCAAATCTCCGATCAAAATCCGGCAAAGATGGTGAGAGATATTGAAGATGAGATTCGAGACGAGAAGAATCCTCGCCCGCTTGATGAAGATGACATAGCTCTCCTCAAGACTTATGTAAGCGTCTCCCAACCCTTATTTTTCATTTTTACTCTTCTGCATCATCAGAGATTACGGATCCAGCGTAGCTTATAGTATTCGGACGATTCCACGTTAGTCAAATTTGTCAGCTATGGTTTCTCGATTGTCGGTTCTTTAGTTTTTGCTCGTGGAAGATTTTGCTAGGTTTCGTCTCTTTGCAACCTAATTTGATGTTTTCTCCTGAGTAATTCGACCTAGATTCGTTCTCAATGCTCTTTGACATTTTTTTACTGTTGGAACATAATTTCTTATTGATATTCTCATTCTAATGCAGGGGTTAGGGCCTTACTCTGCACCGATAAAGAAAGTAGAGAAAGAAATCAAGGAGCTCGCCAAGAGGATCAACGATCTCTGTGGTATGTGCACACTCTTTGTTAGTGAAAGCGTTGGGCTTACATTGATTAGTGCTTAGCATCAGTAAAAGGATAATTAGTTGCATATATGGAAACCTTGATGAGCTTCTCACTTTCATTGCAGGTATCAAGGAGTCTGACACTGGTTTAGCTCCTCCTAGTCAATGGGATCTCGTTTCTGACAAACAGATGATGCAAGAGGAGCAACCTCTGCAGGTAGGCTTTCTTTCTTAAGAAAAATTCTCTGAAATATTATTCTTCGTCTCTAACGTTCAAGTATAAGGGACTAAGGTGTAAACGTTTTTACTGTCCAGGTTGCTAGATGCACAAAGATAATTAGTCCAAACACTGAAGACGCTAAGTACGTCATTAATGTCAAACAGATAGCTAAGGTAAATTGAATTCCAAAGCTGATGTTCGTTTCTGCGGAACCAATTATGTGTAGACTTCCAGTTTTTGGTTATAACTGGTTTTTGTTCTTGACTGCAGTTTGTCGTTGGCCTTGGCGATAAAGTGT